>VWYN01018752.1:178601-275483 GCA_013400075.1 Hippolais icterina
AATAAATGTTCTTTTTTTTTTTTTTTTTTTTTTTTTTTTTTTTTTAAGCTGTTGTGGTGCATTGAGTTTCTGAAAAGAACCAGAGTTCTGTGGGAGAAAGAAGGCAGCAATCAGCTTAACGGTAACTCCCATCATTTCCCAGAGAGATAACTTCAAAATACTCTTTTCTTCAAAAATGGTGATGTTATTTTCAATTGTGCATGTTCAATTCCTGAAAACATTGTCTAGGAGATAAATCCTAGAAGCATAGAAATGCAATTAAAGGAGCAACAAAACAAACTAAAATCCCCTAAGCAACAAACCAAAATAAATCCCAAATTCTCAACTTGTCTTCCAAAAGATAGTCCTTAGCAAAAAAAGTTTCTACTTCTACACCCTGACATGAGTTGTACTAAAGGAGAATCATTTCAAATGGAAAGACAATCGGTTTCCATTAGATATTAGGCAGAAATTCTTTACCAGAAGGGTGGTGAGACACTGGAACAGGTTTCCCAGTGAGGCTGTGGATGTCCCATGCCTGGAAATGTTCAAGGTCATGCTGGATGGGCAACCTACTCTAGTGCAAGGTGTTCCTGTCCATGGCAGGGGGGTTGGATCAAGATGATTTCTACAATTCCTTCTGACCCAAACCATCCTATGACTCTTTACAACTTGCATGAACTCCTCAGCCCAGCAGGAGTTACTGCTTACAAAGCAGTCATTTTGTGGAAGCAGCTAAGAGCAGTTTGTGGAACTAAGATGAAATCTAATCTCTTATAACAAACTATACAACAAAACCATCAAAGTTAGTTTGTAATGAGTATCCTCCACAGTGTTTAGTTTGAGCCTGCACTTCCAACTGCTGGACAAAGTCAATAAAAATTAAGTACTTTTTTTCCTGTTACAAGAGTGGCTGCTAGATTTACAGCAAAAAATGTGAGTCTCTTAGGAACAAGGCATCCTTGACTCTATTTCCAGCCTCTTTTCACGGTATGATTTGGGGGAATCTTATGGGTACTCAACAGTGCCAATAAAGATTTTCTCACACTTGGTACAGCCAGTCCAGTGAAAGCTTGTGCCTGTCAAGCTGTTTCTTCTAAAATAATATAATTTAAGTATTCAAGTATTTAAGTATTCTCTATCTCACTTTCTCAATCTGGTATTTTCTTTTCTTAGAACCTGGTACTTTACTAGATATTCTCCTGCTTCTCCATCTTCTCCTGCTTTACAGAAGTAGTTTAGAAATTTATCATGTTTGTTTTGGCTTATTTGGTTTTTGCTGTTTTTGTAATTTTTGTTGTTGTTTTTGTTGGGGGTTTTTTGTTTGTTTTCTTTAGTTTTTTAATACTTTGTTAGTATTTGCCATTCTTTCACTAGCAGATATTTCCATATGTAACTACACATCTCCCCTTATATCAAAATCTTATAAAAGTTTTAATTAATTATGAGCTTTTCTAACACCTCCATCGAGTTGCAAATTATACTGTAGCCAGTTGAAACAAAAGAAGCCAAAGCTATTCTCTTGCTGCAGTATCACATTCCACCATCAAGAGGATATGAAGTGTTTTATGTTCCTTGATCTTGTCAACGCTCTTGGGTTGAGATAGGAGGTTAAAGGGAGGTGACAAGGTTAAATGATTTGACTAACATCCCAAACAAGGCTCAATGTGATTATGAGTCTGCCTCAGCTTTCTAATAACATACGTAATGAGGGGGAATTGGAAGCTTCCCACACCAGCAGCTCATGCAGAAGTGATTTGTTTCTCTCTATACCCTGGCCACAATAGGCATCCATATATTTCTTTTAAGAATATTGTCATGGCCCACTAAATTACCCCTGGGCAGTGCTATCAGTGGTGTTCCACTTTGCCCCTTTATTTCTTTCTGTGACATTACTCTGCACAAGGGTTACCAGAAAGACAGATGAAGTAGGAGTAGATGGGTCTCTAAGGGGTGATATATAGTAGGTACATAATAGAAAAAAGCGAGGATGGTGTTGTAACAGGAATTTTCATTTCTTTCTCCTCATTTCCAGAAGAAATTCCAGACATTGGAAATTTATTGTGCATGGTTATCAGGTTTATATTTTCTTAGATTTTACCTTCTTTTCAGGGAACTTGACTCCTAATGGCCCTATACTTTTCCTCCTTCATTTTATTTTCTCTTTCACAATGGCAAATCAAAATTCTCATTGGAGGAGAGATTTCCTGGTAAATTCTCTTGTCATGATATCAGATAGTATTTTACTGACATCAGACAATCAAAAACATGTCAAAAATTGTTCAGGAGCATTGTTTGTTAACAGTGCGGTTTGACTAGCAGAAAAGGCAGCTGTTCTGGCAGCCAGGATGTTGGAGAAATGTCTGGCAGCTTTTAATGGGGGTGTAAAAGTTGTCATGTGAAGTTGCATTCGACCTGATGGATTTAATAGTTCCTCAGAGCCATCATGGTCTATCACCTCTATGAGTATTAAGGGACTCCTAAATCCATGGATAGATAATTTGGCTGCCACACTTGCACCATAAATCCACATCCTTTAAGCCTTCATTAAATTTGTACAGACCATTTCTTAAGTGCAATTAACTGCGCATTCCTTAAGAAAAGAAGTTGATTTGTCTCCATCTCCCATAGACTCCATTATTTCCCATCATCCTTGTGGAAATGAGAATGTATCTCCTGCAACTTGTTTAAAAGCATATCCAATTGCTGGGAATTGGAAATTGTTTGTAACTTTTGTGCTCCACCTGTATCACTACAGAGCACCAAACAAAGAAAATTTGCCCAGCTGGGTCCTAGTTTGGTAGAGCTTGGCAAGGTTTATGAAATACTGACATAGCTATTGGTCACATCAGTTTGTGGACAGACTTGTCCCATTGATTTATTAAATTTTGCACTAGGTAATTTGTTTCAACTGTGACAGCATAATCAATCCACTTTACCCGCCATTACTTCTGGACAGCCAAGCAAAAATTTACAATACACTATTAAAAAGTATGGAAATCTGTGCATTTTGATTCATCACATTCTATCATTAAAGGCTAACAAACCACTCAAAAATCATTCCAAAATCATTATTTCTAGAAGTTATTGAATAATCACTTGAAAAATATTACTAAATTTCTACTTTGGCAATAAAATCTCTGAAGTAAAGCTACCATGTCAGTTAATACCCAGTGATGTAAGTTTTCAACTAATTTAAACCTGCATACAACACAAATTCTTGATTAAAACAGCACGAAAAAGATATCACTGCTTTATAATATGAACCAGTGTTTTCAAGAAAACATTATTTGCACAAATACTTTTCATTAAAGTGGTATAAGCTTGCATAACTTGCAATACCTAATGAAATGAACCTAGACACTCTAAATTCTCACTGCTTGGGAAACATTGTGCACCTTCAGAATCAAGTACTTACACAGCATGCACAACTATCTCATGTTGGTTTCGTGGAAGGAAGTTAATTTGACTGCATGAATAAAATAACTTAGTTTCTTAATTAGACATTTTAATCAGACATCCATTAGCTAATCAGAGCTAATCAGTGTTTCATCAAGACTGTAAATAGGCAACTTGGGATAAGATGGTCAGGACTCACAGGCTTGCTTGCATGCATAATAGGAAGCTGAGGACATTCTTTTTGAAGATTTATCATTGAAGAAGGACCTAAAAGATTGTCATCATTTTGACACACAGGAAAAAATCGAGGACAAGAGAAATTATTCCTCCTCACCAGCAGCTCATTACAGTAATTTTTAAAAGTGTACTGGAGAGAGAAAATTCGGATTCTTTTCATATTAATCCCTGGCCAGCTAAAATTGAGCTTTAGAATTCAAACTAATGTGGCGTTGTGAGGTCAGTCAGCAATATTACCTTGGCATTTATTTTTAATCTGGGATTTTTAACATTCAAGCCCTAACTGGATCTCTGCAAATGCCAACAGAGCATTCACAGTATGCTTTTCAAAGCTGAGCTTTCAGTCACTGTCTCCTCAGGTTTCTTATCTAAGGTGATGGTGAATATCTTTAAGAAATTACTAAAATCAGAAGAAAATCTATAGTAATAAGAATATTTACTAGTTTGCTTTATGGATTGCCAGATGAAATATTTCCAACTACTTTTGCACCAAAGCATATCTTTTTTCACAAGGAACACCTTAATAACTGTGACATTAACTGTAGTATTAAATGTGTAGTGGTCTGGCAAACACACTTCACTCTTCCTCTGATACCTTAGGCTATCCAGGAAAAAAAAAGATAGCATAAAAATTAGGCAATAAACTGTATTTAAAAAAAGACCTACTATGACTGTTTCATATTCAATCACCTCTTGGAAACTCAACTAAAATGTTGTTTTGTTAATATCACTTTTTTTTTTCTTTTTTTTTTTTTTTTTTTTTTGCTTATTTAAATTTAAAATATAAATTAAAATTAATGCCACAAACAAATTAAATAGGATAAAAATTTTCCAGAAAACGGAAACTTTTTTGGATAGGAAAGAGGGAAAAACCAGCCAGGTCAATCTACTCCCCAGCATGGGACAAAATGAACAAAGCTTTTACTGATTTTCCAGGCTACTAGGGATCAAAAGGAATCCTATAATGCAGAAGGTGGAATTTAATTTTTTTCCTCATCACCACAATACTGTTACATTAGAAAAAAATGCTGGCATTTAATACTCAAGTTAGTATTTGCAAACTAAAACAAATCTAGTTACTTCAACAAGATGCCATATGGTCTGTGAATTTGCACTGTGCCAAGTTGGAAGAGCATTTTTTTATTTCAATGGATGCCAAAAAGTATACTGAGTAGTTCAACGACTGCATTGTTGAAACCTTTCACAGAAGTAAGGATTCACCATAATAAATTAATGGAAGACAAAGGAAATTATACAGAAGTTAAAAGGAAGGGGAAACGGGAGATGGTCCCAGCAGAAAATCCTCATTAGTTAGACCTCTGACAGTGAAAGAAAATGGTTCTGCCAGAGTCTGGTTTCAAGTCATCCCTGAACACCATGGGAAGTGGTACAAAAGAACAGGGCTGAGCTTCCTTGGTACTCCATAGGCAAGTTCCTTCCTCTGCCACAGCATTTTGCTCATCCTTGGAATTTCTAGGTACGGGTAACCAAGTGTGTGACATTGATTCTAAGCAGATATTGGGAATTTTCTTCATTGGTTGGGATGGTGGGAGCAACACCTATTTCCCATGTTACATAACACAGATATAATATAAATGATAAAACAGTAACAACCCCAAATTCATCCCAAACAAAACCCACAAACTGCTTGCTCTCTACCCTCTCATGCTCAGAAATTTCACCTTTAAAATGAGCATGATAATTTCTGATAATCTTTAAGCCTATCAAATTTTTTTTCCTTTTTATTTAGGTTATATCTGACATTCTTACTTAGCTTTACTGAAAGGTAAAGCACTGTATTACCACAAAGCATTTCAACACTACAGACTTCTTATGTACTGCACTGGAAGACCGAGAGAATACCAAAAAATTACTCAAACAACAACGAGGAGGCTGACAGAGGGAGGGAATGACAGGGAAAATTGAGGTCTGAGTTTAAGGGCTCATTGAATTTTCCTCAGCAAACATTAAGTGTTTTGTTGGGTTTGTTTTTTTCTTTTTTAGTGATATGAGCAGTTTTTCCAGTAGGAACTACATAAACCACTTCTTCATTTAATCTAACACAGCCAAAAAGGGCTTTAAGAGGATAACGTGAATCAGATTTAAACTAATGGCCTAGATAAATCTTACTAATCACTGGAGCCACCTAGTTTCAGCAGCCTCATTGAGAAGAAGCTGCTTGCCCTCTTGTCTGAGAATCTTCCTGGACAGCTGGGAAGCGTCAAGCTTTATCTGCAAGTCTCAAAAAGTGCACAGCGTATTTGTATTTACTGGACATCAGTATTGCTGTTAATCAAACTCAGTGGCCTTGTTCTGTGAAGAAGTCCCTGAAATTGCTCCTAGTCTGCTTTCCTGACATATGAGAAATGTTCGCTTTCTTAAAGATAAGGTGGGAAAAGATATAATGCAATGAATGGGAGAAAAGTACCCTATTTCTATCTATTCAGTTAGACTTTGCTGGTTCACCCGAGAGTGACACAAAAGAAATGTAGATTTCATAGGTTTTCATAACCAAAACACATGAAACGTAAGTGTGCAGAGAAGAAAAGGTAAATTAACTGCAAAACCTACTGCAAGGAAATAAAATTCCTCCTTTGGCACCCTTTTCCAGTGGAAATAGATAGATCAGTAATTTCATACATGAAGTGCTGTTTTCTCTTCCTGCTCTAGCAGTACCTCTTACCTTCAATCTTCCTGCTCTCTTAACAAATGGGGAAATGCAGCATTCACATGAAGACAACCCGTTTGATCCTCAAAGGTGATCAAATTAAGGTCTGGCTAAGAGGATTTTTAGGATGAACAACATTAAATACCTCACACTGATTAACCATTTTTCTTCCATCTGCTAATGGCCAAGGGAATATGCACTCCTCTAATGACTGTGGACCCAATCTAATCCATGTATTTATCCTCTCTGTACTTGAGTACTGCATTACAACACATGAGAAGATGAAAGGAGACTTAGAAACAGCTCGAGTTTGTTCCACCCCATTACTTAGAAGCACACAGCCTTCCTATCTCACCACCTGATGACAGCAGACACTATATTGCCTCCCCAATAAGCACTAAATCAATAAAGGCTCACTGGAGCTGGCCAGTTCTGCCTTCAGGATCCTCTCTGGCTGAGATACACGCGTCCTAAGCTGCAATCCCCAGAAATAAAATAACAATAAATAACCCGAGATGTAAGAACAAGATGCAGAAATTCCTTGGCAGCAGGGACTGCTGCAAGCTCCACTGGTATTTATGGTTCCAAACCCACAAAAGCCTGGGCATATTCCAGCATCCCTGCTTCGGTAGGACTCCTCTGGGCTCAGGGGGAGTGCCATTATGCAATCAATTTCATGGCTGGAATCTCAATACATATAATTTAAGCAAAATAAAATTAAATTGATGGGTCACCAGGTCATTTGGAAAGAATGCTTTTCTGACAATCAGTCCAGCCTGCCTTTTCTTTGCTGCTATAATCTCCACCCTGTAAAGCAAAGGAGTTAGAGTCATTATCTGTGTTTGTATTTTATTATGTATGTTCCTGAGCTAACAGTGAATTCTCTTCCTGGGTTATCATAAAATATTACAGTGGTGTCTGGTTTGCTACTGCAGTAAAGTATCTTATCGTGTTTGTTCTTGGTCCCTGATTTCATGGGTCTTAAACAAGAAAAAAATGAGGTTAGAAGTTAGCAAACTAAGCCAGTGCCTAAGAGAAATATTTCATTTTCAGCTGAGCTGATAAAATACGATTTTCCCCTTTACATATTCAGCCCTCTTGTATATGCATCTATAGATATGTAGATGAGATGGACCCTTTTTGTCCAGACCTCTTCTGTCATGTTATTTTTGGAAGACTGATTTGCTTTTTGAAAACAAACTGAAAGTGAGATTAGTTTAAAATATGTTAACTAGTTTCAAACAAAAAATAAACTAAGGCAGACAGAAGAGATATCAAGGATGTTTTAACAAAAGTACTCTTTAGATATTCTACCCAACATAGCCATTTTTCTGAATCTGTGGCCTTAAGACTCCATTAAAAAATCAGATTTTTTAAAACTACATTTTTTTATATCCAAGTCTTAAAACCCCTCCTATTCAAATATGAAAAAATATATTTCAAAGAAAAGTTTGAGAACACACTACACTGCCAAGTTCTCTGTATGTTATTATGCACCAGCTAATATTCATGTCATTGTTTTCTAAATAACATGAGGTAACTTCACGTGTTGCCCACTAGCTTAATATCACACATTCCAGGATATTTTAGCAGTAACTCATTTCAAGTGTGCTTCCCTCACCTGGCAAAGAAATACCTCATCAGAGGAATCCATTTTTAAAGAATCCATTTTAAGAATGATATGTTGAAATGGGGCCAAACATCTCTCATGAATAATGCAATAGAGATTAGAATTTACAGAAATTATGCCAAATACTAGACATGTGAAATAGGTATTTTTGTATATCTAGTAAGAAAAGATCTCTCTCTTTGGTGTGATACATGTTTCTCCTGTTGGAGAACAGTTGATCCAAATCATAATGACAGTTTAATATTTCAACATTGAATTCTTACCCACATACAATTTGTAGGGGTAAAAGGTAAATTCTCTTATTTCTCTGACAGAAAAAGGTCTGAAAAGACTGAAGCCCAGATTCAACACCTGTCCAGGTAAAGATAATGGCCTTCTGATCCCAGCCCCTTCAGACCCAGAGGCTGCCTGATTGCATTCATTTCTCGTTCTCCACAGGACCAGGGAATGAAATGGCAAATATTCTTGGCAATGCAGCCTAACCACTAATTCAAGTCTGAAAAATTCACAAACTACGAGACATTCCAGGTAAGCCAAGACCATTATCTAGGATGTCTTACCTAGCTCAGTTTCAGTTCTATGAATGGCCAAGTCTGACATGGCTACTGTCTCTGTGCCCATGCAGGGGAGAGAAAATATTTGGCCTGAACAGAGAAACAATTCATATAAAGCAATGATGATTGAGCAGAGAACAATTTTTAGGTTTTTTTCTGAACTCCTCAATCCTGGCTTAATTATATCTTCAAATGACTATAAACAAAACTAACAGCTAGGATAAAACTACTTGCAGAAGGCTGAGTGTTCAGGCCTCAAGAAAGGGGTTGTCAAGCAAACTTTGACAATGTATTACACATCAATAATCACTAAAAGCAGCAGTGAAAGCAGCATCAGCAGGAACTAAGGGAACAGTTTCAAATACACATTTTATAACCTTTTGCAATATAACTATTTTAATTATTCAATAAGAATTCAAAGTGAGAGGTTAATAAAATTCATCAGTAGGTGTTCTTATCAATGAGCAGAGCTGTGAAGCCTGCATGATGGTCTATCAATAAACTAAGAGGGCTGAAATCTTTCATTAAATTGTAAGAAGAAATGTATGTATTTCAATCCAAAATACTTGTATACAGTAGGCTGATTTCAAGGGCGAACACAGTTGGGGCTGAAAACATTACAAGTGAGAACTAATTTTCAGCAGAAGCCTGTGGTGTAAAGAGAGCCAAAAGTAGAAATTAATCACTTTTCATGGCAGATAAAAGGTGTCTTCCCAGTCTTCACTGGAGAAATGCGCTAGATGTTTGAAGAAACTGGTTTTATTGGCCCAACAGCATAACTCCCACGTAAAGGAAATTAATTTTGCAATGCATTTTTCTCTCACTTACTTGTGTATGCTTACACATTTGTCACTCTGATAAAAGTTCTTGCAATATGATATAAATTATGTAATGTACATATCAAGCTTGTAGATAAGTGAGTTTTAATCCAAAGTGTATTCAGGGGCTAAATGCATTTCAGTACAAATTCAAGATACTTATTAAGTTACAAGTATTTCTCCATGGAAGAGCAAATGTACCTTATTTTTTCATTTTATCTTTTTGTCTGACTATTTTGTTATGCATATATTGTATATACCATTTTGTAAATGTGATTGCCACCTTGCATAGGGAGTTCATTCAAAATTATGGGTTTTTTTATAATTAGTATTTCAAATTAGAAATAAGCTTAAAGGCAAATTCAAGCATCTGGAATCAGGATGGAGGAAATAGTAAAAAAGGTTCATGTGTTTTTAGCCTTCAAACCTTCTATTTTATGTTAATAATTCTCCATTATTAAACCATGATTTGAAGAGATTTGAAGACTAAGAGAGACATTTCACTTTGTTCTCAGGAGCCAAATACAGTATTAAAGAGATTTCTCATTATTTATTCCTAGAAATCAGGACAGGAAAGAAATTAACTGAAAACATCCAAGAAACAAAGCTGAAATTAGTAGTGTGAGAAAGAGCAGGAACAGTCTTTATTGTTCTCTCACCCTCCCCTGTTTTTTTTGTTTTATTTTTTTTAGAGATGTTCTTGCTTGTGCCTGCAACTAAGAGTTAACATATATGGCATGAGAGAGCTATATCAAAATATTGCATTAGGATGACATTTCAGATTGCTGTACAGCTCTTCTAAAATGATTAAAGCTAATTCTAAGAAATCAGAGTAATAGCTGCTATTAAAAACCAAACTCAACTCCTGGGCTTCCTGGAAAGTTTGACATGACAGATATCTGCAAGACATTAATAATACAGAATAGAAATTAAGAGACCTTGGATCTGTTCCTGGCTGTGATATCAATTATTTGTATTCTCTTGGGAGCAGGACTAAACTTCCATGTGTTGGGGCTGACCTACATGGAAGGATCCAGGCTTCTATGAAAGCCTGGGCAAGGCAAATGTCTAAACCTATTACCTGCTAAGGTAAGTATACAGTGGTTCTTTGCCCATAAAAATGAGGAAAAGCTCTTGCTTTCATGTAACCCATAAAATCTTCCAAAAACATATGTTTATCCTTCTATTCAGGCTGCTGAGGATATGTGCTCCCGTGAATGCTGTAGCAGGGCTTTCCTTTAAAGAGCTCACTGCTCCAGTCTGGGAAGAAAGCCAAACCTGGAGTAAATATGAACAGCTCAGTGCTGAAAACCAACTCATGAGGGAAGTGGAGGAGTGGCTGCCTGCAGCCATCCTTGCAAGATCCACTTTGTCCAAAACTGAAAAATTGTTGATTGCCCATCACAGACATTGCCAAGAACACAGGAATAGAGCAGGGCAGTTTCCAAAACAGCACATGGATGCATGCATTTTTGTCCCCTGCTGAAATGATCATTGCTTGCTCATTACAGGCATTCTACTTTTTCTTATTGGGGGATGTTTATACAGCAGGTAAAGGCCCAGAGTACTAATTTTAAGGAGGCCTTTTCCTAAGAAAATATAATAAATTTTCAGCAAAATTCTTAAAAAATGATAAAAATCTTATACAACTTGCTGAAATTATTTTCTTTGGTTTCCTCTAAGTACTGTCCTAAAATTAACAGCATTTTAAAATATGCATTAACATTGGATTAGCTCCTCTAAGTGTTTCCTTCCAAGCAGCCTCTTCTCCCATCTTTTGATAACCTTATTACTTATTTTCAGTGTGTGATTTTCACAAACTTCTGCGCCAAGACATGGTTATAACATAGAAACAACTTTACAGATGGATAGAATAACGGCTGCAGCACAAGTTCTCTGTTTCACTATGAATGCAACCTAATTTGGGGAAAATTTCTGGTTTAGCTTCAGAGAAGATAAAAACCTCATTCTATCTCAGTTCTTGCACCATAATGGTTCTCTGGTGGATGCAGCATGAAATGGTTACAATGGAGAGCCAGACAAATTTTGTTCTAATTTTCAGGCAGATTATTTCAGCATTGCCTACATATTAGAAATTTGGAGTGAATTTTGAGTCATTAATACACACTTAGAAACTGTTTTACACCACCTACCTGTCCTTTCCATATGCAACCATTTTCAAGGAGAATTCCTTCAGCAAACCTTTGAAAATTTTTATTATCATTCCAGTAAAACATGCCTATGACCCCTTCTCTGGAAAAGGACTCAAATGTATCCCAAAAGTATGTAGGTTTAACAAACCACTGCTCCTTATTAAGCAGTCCTTTTTAACCTCCCAAGCAGCACACCAGGGGAGCAGTTTCAGTCCCTAAATCCTGACTCATTCTACCCCTGATATCACTGGTGGATAGTGAAGACACAGCCTTTCTAACAATGCAAAGATTTTCAGTATGAAAATCTGGAAAATTAGATAAGCTCAGTTTCTAAAGCAGTTAAAATCACAATAAACAATTTCCTAGAGGCATGACAGCAGCTGAAATCCCCTGAGTACTTAGCTTCTTGTTGATATACTTGAACTACACAGGAAGTTATTGGCTGATTAAAAAAAATCCTCTCTGAAATTATATAGCCTCTACATTGCAGGAAGTTGTCAGCATTATCAAATTGCTCACTCTGACACAAATAATAAATCTACAATTCCACAAAACAGTTCAGTAATGTCACTTACATTTTTCTGAGTTTTATGAGGAACAGATTCTCTCTTAGTTTGTGTTATGGTGTAAAATACTCCAAAAAACAAAATATAACAAAACCAAAAGTTCTCATTACTATGTTGAAAGTCGTATTGTAAGCAAGGAAATCAGCCAACAGACAGATTGCACAATCTATTTCCTCTGAACACAGGAAACATTATCCCTGTTATGGACACAATTTTGGGATAAAGACTCTATCTGAGCAGTGTGATGTGTTGGGAGCACAGCCACCCACAACTCTTCCCTAAATGAGGTCTCAGTCTTCCCCAGGACAAAGGAATCCATGGGAATCCATCATTCCATCCATTTAAAGCAGGACTCATACTGAGTCTTGGGAGCTGTACCAAGCTGGATAGTTTTATTTTAGTCTATTTTTCACATAAGAAACACTTCCATAAAGTTTGTCAAGAAACAGATTGCAAACATGCAAATTAAATCTACCAAGTTTCTTGAAGAGCAGGGAGAAAGAGAGAACTGATTCTGTGGTACCAACCGATTTTTTTTTTTTTTAGAAAACATGAATTTAACCACAGGAATTTGTAAAATATTTGTGAAAAGAATTATTCTGTATTTGAAAGTTCCTCCAAATGGGAGAAACAGTGAGACGACATTGGGTAGGAAAAATCATTTACTCTGTGTATCTACTTGCAATCTTACTTAAAAAAAACCCCAACCAAACCAAAAGGACACCCTCCTCAGGGACTGCTTTTGTGTACATATGTCCCCTGGAAGGCAGGATTTATATCTCATTACACCATTAGGAAGGTTTTCTGAGATTAAAGGAAGATAATCAGCTTTCAAGCTTCTCCTGAAAACAGAAGTCAGGTCTAAAAGCCATATTGACAATGAACCAGACACTCTTCGTAGGAAATGCAATGAGTAACACAGGTAAGGCAAAAGGGAGGTGCTGGCCACACACCAGTATCACTTTATAATTGGGAAAGCTTAAAAAAGCCTCTTTAGCCATACTTTCATGCACTTTAATTCAAGAACTACCCAAAGAGAAATTGCTGGTGAGTTTTTATATTATGATTTCTACATCCTTTATTTACTTCCTGTAAAATTATTGCCAGTTTCTGACTTTCTTCCAAGCTCCAAATTATTTTAAAATGTGGCAGTCCCATTCAGAAAATGATGCTTCGTTTCAGGAGCTCCACATGTGTGCAAGCTCACACAAGCTTAGTGGATCCAGCCTTGAATTCATTTTTCAAAGTGACACACAAAAGGATCACATATGGTTCATATGGAAAATGACTGAAAGGTTTTAAGGGCATTAACTTTCCAAAATTTTGATAAGAAGCAACAGTTTCTAAAGATGGTTGCAAGACTCTCAGAGTTGCATGACATTACATCCCTTTATCCCTCCTATTAATGATGACTAATGTCCAACAGCATTTTTAGAGAGTTATGTGGAAATACAAGCTGCTCCTAGACCATGTTTTCCTCCATCACAAACTCTAAATTCTCAATAGTTTGGGATTTTGTTCAGAAAAAAAGCAAAGAAGCTATCATATCACCCAGATTTATCAGACTCTTAGTTTACTATGACAATATTTGTGTTACATATGTAAAAGAAACAGAACAAAATCTGACATTACAAGGGAAAGAGAAATCTGGCATTCTTTTGCTTATGCTACATCCTGCAAATAGAGTTCTCCCTATATTGGGCTGCTCACTTCCAGAGACAGCGTTTTAAAACTAAAACTCAGAACATCTCCCTGGGTTGGAAATAATAGTAGGCATTCTTTGTGCTAGATATAACAGATATTTTAAAACATCACTTGTTTTTAACTACTAACAGACACTTCTTAATCCTGGTAGCTTTTATTTATATTAAATTTATCAACTCCTAATGTTAGCTAAGCTGTATCTCCTTTCCAGCCTCTGAAGGGTAATTTGGAGCATCACTGAGAGACTAAATGATGACACAAAATACGTGGCCTATCTAAAAGAAACACACCAAAAGTGGAGAAAAAATTTATTAAAATTGCTTAACATCAGAAATCTTCTCTGTAAGTTATTGAGTGAAATAGTTTACTACTCTTTAAGTTAAGTTGCCCTCCTGTGCCTTGAAACCCCCTTTGAAAAGAAAAACACGTATTCTGAGCAGAAATATAGTTGGCCAAAAACACTCTGGAATTTTGTTTTTTTGGAGGCAGAAGAGAGGAGAGGGAAGTGCATGTGTGTACATCATAGTAATTCTGGGGAGAGTTCTGTTCTTCCTTTAAACTATGGTATAGCAATTTCCTTGCCCATCTGTAAACAAATATCAAAGGACGGGCGAGACAAAGAAACCGAGCAACTTGATTTTATCTAAGGAGTGTGGTTAGTCTTTGAATTAGCAGCCTAATTTATCTGCTAATTCCACTTCTTAATCAAAAAGCTGTCTCGAAGTCAGACATTAGCATATATCATCAGTTTGTCAGCTGGAGAACAAAATATTAAACCTTGTTTCTCTCATATCACCAATGTTAACTGAGCATATAAATCAGAAAATATCTTATAATATTCAGGAATACAGGAGGAAAAAAAATGTAATAAGAACAGAGCAAATAAGTGAATTCTTGTAGTCACATGAGAAAAAACTATGTTCTGTTCAAAGCAAGATTTTTACTGTTCATATTTAAAAATAGCAACTTTTGAGAGAAGGAGGTATTTTACATTTGAAATATATAATATTAAATCTGAAAATTACCATAATTAGCTCTTCTTCCTTTAGTACCCATTGTGAGGAACTTGATGGAACTAATCTGTATTTCTCTGATTGCTCCAGTTTCATCAAAAAGAGGCACCAAATTCTATGACTGCCCTATTTTTTGTTACTTAAAAAAGAACAACAACAACTAGTAATAACTGTGTTCATCACAGTTTCAAGTTTGATTCAGGAACTGTGAGATGGCCTCTTTGGAGGCTCTGCATTATTTATTTGGAAGCCAAGAACAAATCACTCATCTAGGCAAGAGCAGATAATAGAGAGCAATAATGTGTTACTAGATATCCATCATGCTTTAGCACTGCTTTTAGTACCTTAGACACTGACACTTGTTGGCCCATCTTCAATATTTTAATCTCAACATGAATGTACTGGAATAATGAAAGAAACTGAAATGGGCTCTCATTATTATATTGTCACCAAGAACATTGATTAAGTGGCCAGGTGAGCGGCTGCTCTGGCACGTAATGTGAAACCAGCTGCAGGTTTTCCAAGAGTACAAACAGCTGCTGTTATCACCCCACCTTATATAACACTTTTTGTTAGAAGAACTAAGCCAAAAAAAACCCCAACTTTAACACAGAAGTTGCAATTAACGAAAAATGTTCACTTTGTCCAAATACATCGTCCAACTTCAGTTAATCCTCAGAACTTTATGCACATTCTCATTTCTGAAGCCATTTCTCTATTTCAACATCTGTCTCAAAAATGGAAATTGTTTCAAGGTTTTCTGTCTCCATGCTGCTCCTTAAAGGCTGAAGCAACTATAAAGAGGTATTTGCAAGATGTTAATGGCATCAAGAGGGAAAATGAGAATCTCATCCCAGGACTAATTCCAATTGGCTTCTTTGAATGGATGTTAACTATTGGGGATACTCTCAAAATATTCTTAAAGTCAAAAAAAGCTTATGGTCACAAAGTTCAGCTCTAATTTTCCTTACAGCATCCACCCTTAACAGCAAGATTCCACACACAGTAGATCTCCCACACTCAGATATATGCTTGAAATTTAGATAACAGCTTTGTTCGAGGTTCACTAAGAAGGTCATGAATGTTAGTCAAGTTAATTTTTAACTTCAAAACCTGAAACATATTCCTAATAAATTAATCAAAAAGTTCCTATGTGCAGACTGGTTTTTTAAAAGTAATATAGCTCCTACAGGGATTAATGGTTAGAGTTCTTATCTCAAAATTATTTCTAATAGCCTTGGTTAGCAATTATTGCACTCTGTAAGATCTCCTAAGAAGTCAGCAGTCTTTTGATAGCAGATGGCAAGTCACAAAATGAATCTGCAGAGATTTTTCAGATTCTTTATATAGTAACCACAATGTCCTTTGTACAGTAAGTGTCATTTCATAATCCTTGAAACTAAAATCAGTTAAACACACATTAGAATTCTGGACACATTGCTCAATGTAGTTTTGATATTTAGTGCTAGATGTGCTACAAATTTCCTTTACAAGTCCCAATGTCACACTAACTTCTCTGTCATGTACTTAAAAAACAAAAGGAAAAATAACTCAATTGCCATGCATTTTTCAATTTAAAGGATTTTTTGTAAGGTTACAAATGTTTAATTACAACAGGAAATATGAGGGGCTGACACACCTTGCACAAAGCAAGCAACTTTCTGAATTAAACAGTTCTGGAAATTTTAGCAGCTGCTTATATGTTGTCAACATGATACCAACCTAAACTCATACAGAGTTCCAAGAAAGATTTTTTTTTTGGGTAGGCAACGGGTAGAAAATTCTAACTGAACAAAACTGCAAACCTAACACTCTAATGTTTAAATACACAGACTCATACTTAATATATCTTGCCCTTCATTCATCCCTTCTTTTTACTACATGTACTTATTTATGTTTATGCAGGCACTCTTCTAAGAAATTTGACTTCAAATTAAAAAAAAAAAAAAAAAAGGAGAAACCCCACTCCTCAATAATGCCTATATAAACTATTTAGAACCTGTTTATACTTTACTACCACTCTTCTCAATGACTTTCTAGCTTCCACATAGAATAATGTAAAAAAAGTCTTAGTCTGTAATTATTCCTTTATTTGCAATGCTGCCTAGAATTGCCACACCTGCAACAGTAAACCCAAGCATAATATGAAAACGATTTTTAAGTTTAACAAATTACATTTTAAAGTTTTACTTTTATCCTTCTAGAGCATCACAGATGACTTTTCATGTAACAGAAATAAAGAATATGAAAACATCTTACTTGCTTTCTAACAACAAAAGTTTATTTATTTTTTTTCTCTCCTGCCTTCCTACAAGAAAGCAGAAAATTACTACCAGCATAGAGCTATAGGCATTATTCTATCATGACAACATGGGCTGTGTTTGACTTAAGGATCATCAATTTCTGGAGTTTTGAGACCCTCAGCAGAGCTCATTTACTTTTAAATAGTCCTGTTTCAAAGTAGCATGAGGAATCTTTTATTACAACTTTTTGCTCTACCTGCTTTGTGATAGAAATCTCCCAGCTACATGGTTTTTAATCTGTAACCTTAAAAAAAACCCACAAAAAAGCTCTACTACATTCTCTTAACAGGAGTATTAATGAGGTGCAGCCATAAATATCCTAAAGACTTTGTCCAAAGCCAGAAAATACAAGGTAAAATTTTAGTGGGCATTCCCTGAAGGAATGGATACATGCCAGTTTGCTACAGCACAGACAGTGCAATTCCCATATTAGCCACCTAACCATATTACTGTATCCCTCTGAGGCATTACACAGCACTGGATATCCAACTCAAAGTGGGGTTTTACTCGAGGTTTTTGTGTTTATGTAATTTATTTTTTTATTCAGAAATCATTAAAGAAAAGCCTATTTGCAACTGCAACTGTCCCAGTGCCAGCCTGGGTGACAGACAGGGAGGCAGCCAGGGGAAGGGATACTCCCTTTCTCCAGACTCCTAGGCTGGGAAGCTCCAGAAAGAAAGAATTTCTCTTTTCCTCATACTGAAACAGTTAATTTGGGCTGGGAATGGAAGAACACAGGGAGGGAAACGGTGTCTCCTGTGCTGCTATTTCCAAAATCCCAGGGAGAGAGGAGTACTTTTAGAAAGATAAAAACATAATTACCATAACAGCCTGGCTAACACTCTTTTTGTACTCTCTACATCAAAATTGGTATAGAAATGAGGTGCCTGTGCCTGAGTGGATCATTGGACCTGCTCACTGAAGCCCAGTGTTTCCAAATTTGTTCCTGTCTCTGGGTTTTGTTCCTCCATGTCTCAGTCAATGATTACTTAGGCTTGGCTGTGTTGAGCCTATGGACAACATCAAACATTTTTTGTGGCTAACACAGGATCGAACATTTGCAAGTCTTCAGTACAACTGATACAATGATTTCTGCAAGAGGGATCAATGACTTTCGTCAATATTATTTCTGCAAAATGTTAATGATATGAATGACATTAAGTCAAATTGATCTAAACAAAAAAAGGCACTTGGTATTAATATATTGAGTATATTCAGGCCATATTGCTGCTACAATAAAGGAAAAAAGATCAATTCAAGCATTGCCGAATAATAAGTTGCCAACAATCAAATTAGCAAAAAACAGATAAGCATGTGTAAGATGTCCTTAATCAGCTGGGTTGCTTTGATGAAATTCCACTCTAAAAGATTTTTGATCTTATTTTTTCAAAATTTAAGAAATTCATTGAACAAATATAGGAAGATAAATTGAAAAAACCTGAACAAATAGTAACAAGTGGATAAGTTTTTCCCTGTATTGCTTTAGTAGTTTTTATTGTATTACTTCTCCCTGTCTGATTTCAGCATGGATGTGACTATTATTATATGACAACAGCTCTGACAACAGCTCAAGGGCCTCAAAAGATTTTTTCTCAATCTATTTTTCTAAAATCAACATCCAAGATGCTCTAAAGGCAAAGCAAGTTTCCAGTATGAAAGAATAAGTTCTTCCAACAGGTACAGTCACTCCACAGTTCTTCCTGGTTGGATGCTTTTGCTGCTATCTGCTTAATGCTCAAAATGAACTCCAGAATTTTCAAATGAAATAGTCCATAAGGCTGAAAAAGCACTATCATCACAAGTCATTATAAAGTCATCGTTGTTACTGCTCTACCACAAGATTTCAATAATGAAGAAAGAAAGATCTCATTTTATTATACTAAAATAAACACTGAAACAAAGTAAATGGCAACTAGCATGCAATAGTGCATAATTTATCCACAGTTACTTACACTGGGTTTATTATTACATTACCCAAGAGTATGAAAAAGTACCCACTACAAACATGACATCTACTGTAAGCCTGTCAGAATTTCATATTTAAAAGTATAATTTGGGAAGTAGGGAAAAAAGTAAATTAATTTTGAATACATAAATATTCCTAGAAAATGGTGTTATTTCACATACTACCTCTGTTTTCCTATGTATAGAATTGTGACATTGCACATTCAATATTTTTGCTGCAGAAGTACACTACATTAGCATAACAAATCTCAAGCTAACAAAAAACCCCCAAACACCAAAATAATTAAAAAAAAAAAAAAAAAAAAAAGAAAAAAGAAAAGCATATCACCAGGAAAGAATAAAAAGCAGAAGACATATTATTATGGTCTGAATAATGTCACATTCCATTATTGATTAAAATGATTTTACCATGACATTTCATTCATCAGATTCCATTTCTCATTACACACAAACCCTTAATATTTATCAAGCTTACACAAGGCTTTTCTTCTCATCAAGCAAAGCATTTCCTCTCTCCCCTTTAAAACTAGGTTATATTATATTGAAGGGTCCTACACTGTCTTTGAACTCTCTCCTTCTCACACTTGACCTCACTACCATCACTTTTTATCTCATTATAGTGAATGTTATTAAGTATTTATGTCTAACAAGGTGATTTCAATGGTTCATCCTTTTTAAACAATCCTGTGATCATTTTCTGTTAGCAGGAAATAAAGACATTTCATTAAATCAAGATCTATCTGCTACCACTCAGAATTAATATTCTTTCTAGTCAGGACATTTAAGACCTTCACCATATACAATTGCAATACATTTTTGATGGTTAAAGATGGAATTGTCCAATCCTTAGACATTCAGCATACAATGTATTTCAAATAATTATTTTAGATTTTTACAGAATGTAGGCTCAACGCATTCGTTAAAGGAACAGGTTAACCCTGGAAGGCATTATACTGTTATTATGGATGCCTAGGGGAAACAAAGAAAACTGCAGATGCATAAGAAGTTTGCTCTAGGTTAAATAAGTCTTTGTAATCACCCTTTTAAAATGTATTACATTGACATATACTCCATACAAAAGCTTATTATTTCTGAAAAAATATCTGAAACTAATTTTTAAAAAGAGATTACCCTGGCAAAAAGTGGTGGTATATAAAAGGTGATTCTGCATTCTGTATTAGTAAACTTTCCCCAAAAACTCACAGTAAAAGTATGCACAATACAAGCAAAACCATGTAAAACCTCAGTTCTGATATATTGCAGCTCATGGAAAAGCTCATATTCATTTCATTAACTTTTTGACCAAATTTCATAGGATTAGCAATAAAACCATTTCACCTTATAGAGGTTATCTAGAAGACAAAGTGCTACCTTCTCTTAATACTAAACACAGTCCTGCTTTATCTCCATGTTATTATACACATCACTGGACTTTATCACTACAAACCAGTTGTGTTTGCAGAACTTCATCAAAAAACCTTCACTTTTTCTTTTCCTAAATAGACTGACAGGCTTATGATCCTCTCAATATTAATCTTTAAAACAATTTGCAGCTTGGAAATACTCCAATCAAACACAATATACTGATTGGTAGAAAATCTATTGATCAAAGTAAAACAAACAACAGCACCACTACCCCCCCTCAAAGGAAAAATACACCCAAATTTCCCAAATTTCACCTGAATTATTTAAATGTTTAACAATCTGAGCTTTCAAAACCATCTTTTCTTTTATAAGCGATCTTTTCTGTTTCAGAATATAAATATGAAAAAGGCTTTGTTTTCTTCTAATATTTGTCCAGCTGTGGCAAACAAAACCAAGTTGAAATATTTATGTTTTTTTAATTAACTGCCTTTAAAAAAACCTGTGAACCTATATATTTTAATATGTTTGAGATTGAGAAATTATTATTTGACCAATATCAGAAATTCTCATCACAATAAGTCATTTTAGACTTTGGCTTCAGGAACACAAAACAGTTAATATAGCTTGATCATTCCCATATAGGCTGAACCTTAAACTTTTAAGTTTCAGTGCAGCTGGCTGGTTTCTAAGGTTTCCTCCCCCAAAAATCATAGCTGGAGAATGATGAAGTATAATACAGCATACAGCAAGCACATGGCATGTAAGCACATGTAAAAGATATTGCACAAGAATTTGACACTAACAGCTACATTACTTCCACTCCCAAGAACTAAAACAATCACGTGTAGGAAACTGGCCACAGTAAAGCAGTGGTCGATAAAAGCAATCATGCCAGCTAAATTGTAGCTGAAGTCAGTGGCACAATTATTTTTATTTTTAAAGCAGTGACATACCAGTGAAAACATTCCACTGAAGATGAAGAGTCTGGGAAGTATCTATAAAGCAGATCCATCTGGAAGAGCAGCTGAAATAGTGAACAGAATGAATTTCCCACTTTTAGGTGTCTTGCATAATTTCTTAACCCTTGCCCTTAGATTTCAACAGATCTCTTCAGTCTCAGGTTTTCAGTATTTAACTACCAGTCCCAGATAAATACCTGAAAAAAGGGGCCCAGTTGTCTGAGCCTCCTTAGACCCTCCTTAGATAAATAAAAACAAGCCATTTTCCCCACATACAGTACTTCTGTTCTGCTTAATCTTTACCTTTCTCTTTGGCTGTCTTTTAGATTTCATCTGTTGATATTGCACTTTCTGCCTTCAAAATAGAAATTATTTGTGTGTTGGTGCATATTTATGAGAAACAGCAATGTGTAAGAACTCAAGCTGTGAGGAAGTCTTTACCCTGAGATCCCTGTGGTCCCTCAAAACTCCCCTCAGCTGTTGCAAACCCACAGGAGACCTATTTGTTTATGGAAGTATGCCAGGTGTTTCTCTTTCATAAATATTTAATTAATCAATCTTGTGAGGAAAAAATGCAGCCTGCACAACACTCCCGGTAATGAATGTGTGTTAGCTGTCTCCATTTTTTCCCCTCAGAAGCTGATTAGTTATGTCATTTGTAAAAGAAAGCGGATCCATTGTGTTTCAAACAGGGAAGCAGAGCACAGTGGTTTTGGGGGAGAAGTTGCTACCAAATAAGACACAGAAAAAGGGGACTGGTAAAAACTGTAGCTGTTCTGTTAGCAGAAAGGGGATGCCACAGGCCAGGGGATTTGAAAAGCTGTGCTTTCATTTTCTCATGGTGAAGAGTCAGTTCAAAGGGGTGCACGAAAGCCGCTCACCCGGGTGTATCAGGTCACTTTACTGAGTCCTGCTATTACGGCCAGGCAGCCCCTCCTGAGATCTGAGACCCTGTCCCCTCCTTTCACCCCTGAGAACCTACGGATCACATCTCAGTGGGTGTAAGCAGCACTAAACATGAACTCATTTGTAGAGAAAAATAAAAGCATATCTGAGGGAATACTGGACACTCTGATCGGCAATTAGATCTCAGTAAGTATAGATTATCAAAGACTTTAAATTTCTTTACATTTTCTAGAAGCACAATTTCAGTCATGTGGTTAGGAATATAATACCCTGATGCAGGAAGACAAAGATACCACCAGACCACAATTCCGAGGACCTAAGATTGATGCCTGACTCTGCATGGTAAAAATCTACTTAAATGGCAACAAAGAACTCTGTCACACATCTGCCATGCTCAGGGTTTGCCTGGGGTTGGCTTTGCCTGGGGTTGTGCAGAACTAAATTAAAGCTGAATAAATTTGCTCAAGCTTTAACTCCACACAGGACTGAAAAATATGACATAGTCAAAACAAAATTTAAGGTCTGGTCAATGATAAACAATATAGTCACTATAACAAAGCAAAAGAAATCTCAGATGGTCCTTACTTGGTGTTTTATGCTCTTCTTTAGGCCTACTTTCTTCCTGGATAGCACACATTAATTTTTTTTAGATAATAAATAGGAAAATAAAAACATAAGACATTTAATTATTTTGTTAAGGGAAGTTGTGTAGATGACACTTCAACAGAGGCTTCGTCCTTGTCAATGCTCAGCATTGGCATCAGGGGTTTGGTACTTTTCTTATTTAGCAGTATCACACAGTCATAGTGTCTTACACTGGGGCTAAAACACAAAAATGACAGCTGAAAACACAGTCACATAGTCAGTGTCACTGGGGCCACGATTTTACTTCTACAGATTGCTATTTAGGAATTAATTATAAAGAAAAAAAAAACCAAAACATGAAGAAACAACCAGTGTATTTTGGATTTTGCAAAAGTAGGTGTTTTTAGCTAATCATCTAATAAGGCCATATTTTATACAAATTCTCACAGGGAGAAAGATAATAGTGCCAAAAATCTCTGAACTAAGGAAGTTTTAATTCCTGTACTTAGACATTTACTTATAAGCACAAGGTTTGTACTAATGATGGTGAACGTTATTTAACTATTCTTAATAATATTTTAAGATCTGTGGTGGGGACTGAACTACCGCTGTCTGGTAACAACATATTTCAGCCTCACTGCACGTTTTACAGACATGGCTCAACATTCAGTATTAATCTGGCTCCTGATTAGGCTACTCTACTCTTAAAAACTTGAATCCAAGAACTTCTTTGTTCTGGATAGTTGCACAAAATTTACATCAGTTCAGGCAGGGGTTTCTCCTCACCACCTTTCAGTTACATGAGGAAAGAAGAGTAAATTTTTTTATGTAATTTAAACATTACAAGTCGGTCTATGACCTTTAGTAGTTCAACACTCATCCCTACAATAGCAGATTTCTCCTTTTCTGGATTACTTGGTTTAACACACATCATTCCTCTCCCCTTTGTTTTCTTGGCACATCTCCCCTTCTAAATTGTAAATGAAAGAATACACATTTCTTCTCATTTTCTCTCCGCTCAGAGCTCACAAAAAGTAAACATGTAGAGCCAAAGCGGTATACATGAAAACACAAACATCAGTTACCTAAAATACATCTAGTTTTAAACAATGAAATATGACAATAAAACTACTATTTCATAATTCCCTTCTGCTTTATCAAGTCAGAGTCAGTGTATGGTACAAAACTCTGGCTTATATGACACAGATACCTATTAAAAAGACTCGGCTGGCACTTTAAAGCACACTGATCATTAGCTGATTTCAGTGTTTCCTCAAGTGATTATTTAAAGGACCATTGAATACAAAATGATGGTGGCAGAATAATATGAAGTAGCATAAAAAGCTTACAACTGGTGACATCTTAATTTGAAACACTTGACTGTACAAAATATCTTACTTTTCCCACAAATTTTTCTTGCACCTACATAACTCAAATAGAAATGCAAAAAAAACCCCACAAAAATACCTGGAAAATTAATTGTACAAGCCCTTTTCCATTTAAAATATGTTTCACATTTACACCGTTGCACTTCATGCAAAATATAAACAAATTAAATTTATGGGGAGAAACTGTTTCTACAATAATGAAAGGAGAAATCATAAATGAGACATCATCTTAAAAAATAAAAAGAAAAAGGCAGCCCCCCAAATGACAGCATGTAGAGCTTTATGGCATTGATATTATCTAAACTGATGGATTCTCTTTAGGTTGTCATGTTTCCAAGATTTTGTGAGAGCTATTGGTTGAGATATTCTTGAAGAACTGTCCCAGAAACTCGAAACTTCCTTATTGTTTATGTATCTATGCTGCAAACCACCATTCTTCACTACACTCTTCCCCACTGCATCTCTTCCAGAATATATTTGGAGTGTAGTTTAGGCTAAACACAAAGGCTGACAGGCTTTTCCAGTAGCAGAGAAAGCCATACTTAGCACTGAGCAAATTGTCAGACAAAAGGGTACCTGCAGTGCTACAAACTTCCTAAGGCATTGTTAGTTTCACCAGAAAACCACGGGCATGTTTAGGTTCTTGTCTGACCACGTTAATTTGAAGGAGTCACTTAAGAATAGGAGAGGTTATTTGGTGGCATGCGGGATCAGTTTCCTTGTTATTCCCTCTTTTACTTCATGCATCTTGACCTTTTCCAAAGATCTCAAAGAAACATTCAGGCATTGGTATATCATTGCTCTGTAGCTGAACTGCACAAGGATTCAGTTACAGTATTTATGTGGCTGAGGTTTCTTCAGGGAACTTCTGTGGCTCAATATGACTTTTGCAGAAATTTGTTAATTCTGTTAACAGAAATATAGCCTGGGAATACTATATGAAAATATCAATTCCTTCTCAGAAAAAATCAGATAAATATCTGTCCAACATTACTACACCAATAATTACAATCTCAAAGGGTGTAGTTGTGCTATTTAGCTCCCCAGCGGATAAATTGCAAGGTCAGTTTTAGTGAGAAAATTTATCTGCTGCTGAAAAATAACAGTACTAGTTTTGATGCAGTATACCCTAGCATTCTTATGCAATTGAGGTTTTGTTTCCACTTTTATCCCTTCAGATAAAATTAAGACTTGACAAAGAAAAACACCATCATTGCCAGCGATGACATGCAAGAAATAAGTATTTGAAGAACAGGACAGATTGGGAAGGAGATTATAAAAAATAGTTATATGTACAACAATGCATCCTACACACACACACACACACACAGAGGCCCTCAACAAAACAACAAACAAACAATACCAAAAAAACCACAATAAGGTGAATATATAATGAAATATTATGCAAATCTCTCCTAAATCCCCCGGTAGATCACACAGCCAGTGGTACACCAGCTCCAGAAAGTCCTGTAGCACCATGCATGAAAGCATTAGCAAATCTACATTTCATTGGCAGCAGCAAACAGTGATCCTGGTGATGCAGTGAGTCAGTCTTTGTGGTTCACTCCAGCCAAGACCCTGAGGAAGTTGCTCCACCTCCCTGCTTGTCCTGCCTGCGTCCCAGTGGAGCTTGCTAGGACCTCTAGGCTTCATCCTAGCTCTAGTTACTCTTACAGAAGGGTGGAGAAAATGTAATGATCGGTAAAAATGCTGAAGGAAATCAACAGGGAGAAACCTGGTTCCCTGGCAGTCATGGTGTGTAGTGGCACTCACTAGCACGACAGATCAAGTATTCCAAGGAAAAGGCCTTCTCCCTGCAGGGCACTCTTGATGCCTTTTTTCCTCAGAACACCAACAAATATTTTCACTATTGTCCCTCTTCACCACAGGTCTATCCACTGCTCAGATGCTTTTCTTACAGAACTGCAAGTTTTTCAGACATGTTTTTGACCACACTGATATATATGAACACACTGAGTTGCAAACTAATAGAGCCTGGACATGGATAGAAAGAGAGGACTGCATTCTGGCAGTCTTACACAGGTCATGTAAGATTCTTTCCTTGGCAAAGGGGTTTAACAGTATTTAGAGAAAGGAGAGGAAGGGTCACACAAAAAGTTTGGTACAGACAAGTCCAGGAAGGACCAATGGTTTCTTAGTGGAAAGCTCATGCCGGACAGAACAGAGTAAAGAAATCAGACAAAGCCTTTTTTTGCTGGAGTCACAACAGAGTAAACTCTTCTCTGGATTACAGCTATCATTAGACAGCCCAGCTGGCCAGTGTTAGCAAGAGGTCACTAATGCTGGCTGCTTCTTAGGGCAAATCCTGTTACATGTGCTGGGCATAATGCTACAATGCAACAGAACTCACTTTAGATCTGTTTCTATGACTCTCAATATCACATTTCCTGCAATACAGCATATGAGGGACCGAAACAGAAACATTCATAGTTTGGGAGGAAAATCAAACCCATGGTGAATTGTGTATCTCCACTAATGGACCTTACAGGGGTGGCTCTGATTCATACCAACCCATTGCTTTATATCACCCTACACTCAATTACCAAAAAAGAAATTTCTCCATATTGGGGGAGTACAGAAAGTGGTAAAATGGAAGAAATGCAGTATTGGGTGCCACAAGATGAAGAGCTATCAGAGAGTATCCAACTACAACGAGGATGAAGAGACTTGAGGGAAAGTGTGTGAGGCATGGCTGTGGTCACTTGGTCTGTTCAGCTTAGAGGAGACTGAGGGGAGACCTCATTGGTCTTCAACACCATCAGGAGGGGAAGTGGAGAGGCAGCCACTGATCTCATCTCTCTGGTGACCAGTGACAGGACCTGAGGGAATGCCTGAGCTGTGTTGTGGGAGGTTTGGGCTGGATGGTAAATGGTTCTTACCCCAGAGGGTGGTTGGGCACTGGAGCAAGCTCCCCAGGGAAGTGGTCACAGCATCAAATCTGACAGAGCTCAGGAAGTGTTTGGAAAATGCCATCAAGTAAAAGGTGGGATTCTTGAGGTGTCCTGTGCAGGGCCAGAAATTGGACTTCAATGATCTGTGTGGGTCCCTTCCAACTCAGGATAATCTATGATACCTTACTTCTCCTCTGAATGTAACAGACACTACAAAAAAAAAAAAAGTCCCATCATACACAAAAAATGTGATGTTAAAGAAGAAAATGAGCAGGACACTGTGGTCTACACTGTCATTGCTCTTCATCGCTATCAAAAAACCTTATGCTCTAAAATGATTGGTTTCAGAATCAATTCAATCTGTTCTCAAATAAGCTTTTCTTTGTAACTGGAACATCAAAAATTTATTTTGTTTTATTAGGAAAAAGTTGATTTTTTCCCCAGAAGTTGATCAAATCTGATTGGTTCACTTTCCTGGTACAGTAAGAACATTTAAACAAGGCTATAGTAAGAAAGCTAACACAATATAGTTATAGAATGGATATTTTTTGAATCTTTGTGAAAGATTAATGATAGTTATAAAAAGCAAAGCTTACTGATCTGTTATATGACAGACAGCAGCAAATAAAAAAGCAGATTCAGGACTATTAACAAGTATAATTATATTCAGTCATTCCTTTTAAAATTGCTTAAAGCTCAGCTGGATTTAATATTTCCTTCAATCAACAACATGCAGGATGTGCGGAAGAATAAATTATGATTAAAATACAGACAATATGAAGCAAGAAGATGTAGACCATTAATTTAATTCATGACATTTTCAACACCACTTTTATGAAAGTCATGGATTTTATTCAAATGGACTTTATAGAGCTTTTGAAGTAAGCAGTCTTTGAAGTTCCTCCTTTATTTGTTGTTACACTTATCATGAAATGTCAAAGAAAAATGGTTTATTACTATCAGAGGTGCTTTATTACTCATTTTAGGGGGATTATCAAAATGAGAATCTCCATCCAAGGACAGATTTATCAGGTCATAAATTTCTCACATTATTTTGATAATAAAAATTGGCATTGTAATTATCCATTTCCCCCAGACACTTCCTCTGGAAGAATAAAAGCTGAAAAAACTCTACCACCTTATGAAAGTTTGACTCAGCCTACACTCCTCTTTCTGCATAATGAGGCAGGAAAATAAATTGTTAAATATAAATTGTTAAAAATAAAGCTTGATATTCATATATTCTGTATCTATGAACTAGTCTTTGTTATTATATGAGTTTCAGTAAATTTAAAGAAACATTTTGAATTTTAACCTTGAATAAAGATTTTTCTTGCTTATTATCATTATTAAGAGTGTTTTGAATTGTTTTTAGGAGTATGATAGCTATGAGTCAATAAAGGTTGATCAAAAAAAATAGAAAACCAAAATCTAGATAATTATATCTTTCAGCAAAAATGATCCATTTCTAGAATGGTTTGGGAGAGGAAATATGGGAAGGAAAGAAGATACCACTATTGTAAGAACTATATTTTATTTCTCACTTTTGCTTCAGTCAAATGACAGGGATATAGAATTCTATAAATTTCTGTCCAAGGTTGATATATCATTACTAGGACAGAAAAATGAGGAATATGCACATGAACTTGCCCAACATCCTCATTTAGGATTAAAAATTGAATTCTGAACCACTTAATAATCTATAAACAACTACCTTTTAAGTGGAATTCTGCTTCTGAAAAAGTCTTTTGCCATTCTTGGGTAGGAGCTTGAGCAGGAGAATTTCAGAAGTGTGAAACAAGGGCAGAGTTTAAAATTTCTTGCAGAAGATTTTGGACACGAAAACTCAAAACTTTCAGAAAGTCAGGTCTCTTGAATTCTGTCAAAATTTTGAATCTAAACCTTTAGGAAACTTTTTGGGCAAGAAGAACAAATATTGTGGTCTTCCTAGTCTTTGACAATTCAAGATATTTCTTTAAATGATATCTCACTGAAAAACTGCCTACATGAGTCAGGTGCTTTTTAAAGGTCTACCACAGTTATTCAAATAAAAACTACATTTCATAAACTGATTTGAGAAAGTAGATATTTCACTCTCCTCTACCAAATGGATGCCAGTCATTGTGAACAAAAGATCTGTGGCCTCTTTTGGCTCTAAATGAAAGAAACGTTGAGGAGTTGTTTCTAATTAGGACATCATACATTAAATACACTGCTGAAAGTCACTCTTGCAGATTTACAAGGCCTTTCATACTGAGAATGATGATAAAGGTGCAGAAAAGTATGTGTTACAGCAAAACCAGTCCAGACTACTTTTTAAATGGCCAGAAATTAAACCCTTTTGTAGGAAAATATTCTGTCTAGATTTACCATGGCACTGCAAAAGTCTCAGTGAAATCAAGAGAAATATTTTTGCCGTAGGGTTCTGCACAGAAAATCTCACAAAGTTGCCTTAACTAGATGTTTGAAAAACAAGCACAAGGATGTGTGAGTGTATGTGTATTTTTTGTTGTGAAACTCAGATCTTGATTTGAATCAGGGCTTTGATCTCTATAGTTTCAGATGGTTCATTATAAAGTCATAGGAAAATCTGAGCAGAAATTCTCCCAACAAGGCATGGTATGCAATTTGGGTCCAAATCTATAACCTGCTTTATGTTTAGTGCTGATCTTCAGACAAACAATTCTCATCTCACCACTGCCTGAAATTTCTCTGGGGGCAGGGAATAGGAAGAAAAACAAACATCCCAAATGTAAAGTCACAAAGCCCTCAACAGACTTCCAGTTGAAACTTTAGCAAGCGTGTTGTTGGCAAACATTTACTTTTAACAATATGCAAAAGTGTTAGCTTTTGGTATATGGATTCTGAAACTAAAAATTGACCTGAAATGTGAGTAAATGGAATTTTAGATCATGTTTGTTATCCACTAAATAATTCATTGTTCCATTTTATACATGCAGCCTTTAATTAACTTGCTGACTCAGACGCATGATACTACTAATCCATTCATTTCCCCAAGCCCACTGAAAAGTATAAAACATGTGTGGGCACAAGCAAAAGACTGGGAGATTATTAAGGAGGAATTTTTAATCAGAAAACCTCAGACAGCTGGATCCTCTTCTCTCGGCTATGAAGACCAGATTGAGGACTGATTGGTAACACCTGTTAACTACTGTCTTTTTCCTGAAGCTGTTGAATCATAAGCCTGTACAACTATTTTTTCCTGAAATACTGGTCACAAACCAGTTAATAATAATAATTTGGAGTAAAGGTTTTAAGTAGCTGAATGTACCAAGCACCCAATTTTCTGCCATACTGGAAAATATATTTAGTAAAATAGCCTTCAATGACAAGCAGAACTTGGATAATTTATACTAAAATACATATATCTATGTTTATATAAACAAAAAGTCTGAAGAAGATGTATTCTTGTTATAGAACAATTCTGCCTTAAATATCTGCAAAAATATCCAACCTCTTTTCTTAGAACAACATTTAATTACTTAATGTTCTATTTTGTCTTTACAGATGCCTTTGTAAGTTCTTCTTCAGGGAAGAACAGATTTTTTCACCAATGAAATACAAAACAAAAGGCTTTCAATAGCATCTAACTATATGCTAGCCACATAAACATGATACACTAAGTGAAGTATTGGGAATAAAAAAAGAGAACTATTACGGCAGAATTCCAGTAGCTAATAATTTCCCTTTCTCTGTTTCAGATAAGGTAGTTTATTTTGGTTGAAGACCTCTTTTCACCATATTACACAGACCTAAATTTCACTCCAGCCTGTGTTGCCTTTGCAAGGCTTTTAATAGAAATGTATCAATAACTGTTTTCTGTGGACAAACACCATAGGAGTGAGACACAGATGCTATTCCTTCATTCCTCTCCCTTGATCCTAGTCTACATAATTAAGTATCAGACTAGATAATCCCTTAGGTCCCTTCATTATTCCAGTCTATTTAATACCAGCATATCACTCTGGGATAGGTTACAGTGCTCTTACAGGCCTTAAAATGTGTAGGTTAAAAGATTTACAAGGTAACTGAAGTTGTGACCTCCTTCCTGGGGGAAGGGAAGAGGCATTAAAGGAAGGATAATTCAGGGAAATGTGACTTAAGTGCAGCACTAGAGCTATAACCCCTCAAGTTATTTAAACCTTTGTCTTTTTTCTGCATAGTCCCTGCTGGGTGAAATCTCCAGTTGGCCTAAAAGACTTAATCACCTCTGGCTGGATGAGTATTAGCAGTTCATTTGCATAAGTACTTGTCATTATCATTAAGTGTGTTTGCTTTCAGATATATTTAAGTCTACATTAACTCCTTCTTGCTTGACATTAGGATCTCTCAAATTGGCAGTGGCTGCATTGTATTTCCTCTGAACCAGTCTCCTACTTAAGACATATCTAGGACAGCTGTACTCTTTAAATACTCATCAAAGTGAAACGATTCCATCTACTGCATGAAAAATTTAAGACACATAATTTCTGTACAAAGTCAAGCTGTGGTCACAGAGAAATAAAAATACAGACTCTAAAGCTTAAAACAGTGTAGTAAATGGGGTAGAGTAACCCAGTTGCCAGAACACCTTCCCCTGGGGCTCAAAAATCTATACTTGTAATCATAGCTCTACACACATCACTGCAACAGGCAAGATTTTAAGTATCTGCAACTCAGTGTAAAGCCAAACCCTAGGGTTAAGCATCCAGTCACAGTGTAAGAGATGCAGATTTACCAGGGACACTCAGGAAGCTTATATTCCTCTGCCATACATTCTGAGATAACAGCTGGACATACTTGCTACTGTTCTTCGTTGTGTTGGCTGCATGCACCCCATTATGGAAAAAATTTGGAAAAAATTCCTTACTGTGAGGGTTCTGAGGCTCCGGCATAAGTGTCCCAGAGAAGCTGTGGTTGCTCCACCCCTGGAAGTTTTCAAGGCCAGATTGGATGGGGCTCTGAACAACCTGGGATGGTGGAAGGTGCCCCTGAGCATGGCAAAGGGGTTGAAACAAAATCACCTTTAAGGTCCCTTCCAACCCAGGCCATTCTTTGATTCTGTGGACACTGTGAGGAGGTGACACCTCAGGAAGAAGAATCAAAGAGATCTCAGCTTTTTGGGGGTGGCAATCCCATCCTTCCTCAAAGTCTGAGTAACTCCGTGGCAATTCTGGACATGGACTTTTTCAAAGATCTCTCTCCTTTTGCCCCAGAACGTGAAAATTATGGACTTTCTAAGACAAAGACAACTACCCCTGTGAGATGAGGGCACTAAAGCCTAGGGAATGCAAAATGCTCCCCAAGACAAGGAGAGACATTTTTTAACTTCTGGTTATGGTAAATAACCAAGAGGAGAAACTTGCCTCTAAGGTTTACTTTATGAACTTCTAGACATTTTAAATTGGTGAAAAGCAAAGCAAACTTGAGATCTAGAATGAAATTAGGAACCTCTGATGAACATGAAAAATCTAATAAGCTAAAAATCACATCCATTTCACTTGGTCTCCTTCAGGACATATGAGTACTGAGAGACTGTTTTTCTACCTCATTTTGGAACGCAACCATCTTGACAAACTTATTACTCTGAAGAGGGCACATTTTCAGAATGACACGAGTTTCAACTAAAAGTAAAACCAAACTTTGGTGTCCCAGTGCCTAGTAAAGCAGCCTAACAATTAAGCTAGTGATATAGAAGTTAAGGACTATGTAACAGAGGCTTTACTCTAAAAGTATTTTAACAGAATTTTAAAACAAAACATTTAAAAATTATTTAAAATGAATGTCTTATAAACATTATTTTTAAATAAGAGACTTCCTTTATCTGACATGTTCCAGAAATGTTCAGACTTTACAGACTGAAGGGGTATTTAGGTATGAATCTGCGTAGTTTCTGACTTAGTTTTGCAGAAACAGATACTGGGTCAGTTCTAATCCTGCCACATAACATTTAACTTATTAACTGACAAGAACTTAAAAGAAATTTAAAAGAGCTTCTCAGGAAGTTGAGACAGCTCTAAACCTTTTGTCTCAACATCTGAGCATTTTTTAGACCATAATTTTTACTTCAGATGTCAGGTCCCCAGTTCATGTTTCCAAAATAACTGTTCACATCTCCTTGCTCTACTCTGACAATGAACAGATTAACGCAGAGTCTGTTCTTCTAATGTACACAAAGTAACATTTCCTCATACCTCCTTAAGTTGGTGGTAAAAATATTCCTTACTGATTCCTGAAGACCTGGGTTATGAAAACCCCTTCTGCTGCAGTGACAAAACATGTGGTAAATGACAGCCTCAGGCTTCCCCATGAAAAAGTTAGGCTACAAACATCTTGAAAACCTTTCTTGCATTTTTCATAGCATGAGACTTTAGGCAAAAAGACTAATAGAATCTGCTGCTATATCAAACTAACATATTATATATTCAGGTCACATTAATAATTAACTTCTTACACATGGTATAAAGTACACATTTTTACATCTATTATTTTTCTTCTGAGTAACATGTGTGAACTGAATTTTGCATATAGCTTTATTTATATTTGTGGTAAACTACGTATAAACACACATTTTTGCACTAAGAATGGATGTTTTTAATAAGAGTTACTCACAGTCAGGATTCTTAACTCATTGTTTTCTACAATCTCATGATTAAAAATCTTTTAGGAAAAGAGGAATCAAATCCCTTAATAATCTGTTGTTTTATTTTTTCATATCTCCTATGCTGAAACATTCATAACAGAAACTGAAGTTGGAGGGCAAAGGAAAACAGACTTGTTTAGAAATCTTAAATGGGTAAAGAAAATAAAGTGAGCATCATCTGGTAGAAATCTACAAAATAGAATTATAATATTTGGAGGAGTTTTATCAGTGTCTTGGGTGCAGCATTGTTTAGCAAGTTTTCATACTTGTTTCGAGAATGGATGTGTACAGTCCTCACCTCACGCAATATTTTCCTACAAGCAGAAGCCTGAATTGCTGCTTACATTAATGTACACTAGGTCGTGCCTGCTTTCAACAATTCATATTAAATCCACGTTATCTCTGCATGTACTTGTGATAAGCTTGGAAACCTGTAAACAACATTCATCAGTGTATTCATAGTTGAAATTAATTTTGCATCTTTTCCACTGGCCCTGTCTTTCAAGGGTCTTGTAGAAATAATTTCCTGATAACGTCGAAATGTCACTCATATTTCCCAAAATTTAACATTGGGCATAGTCACCTCACTTCCTGAAAATATCACAAAATACTTTTTTAAAGCAATCAGGATTGAACATTTATAAATCTAACAAGAATATGATGAAAAATAACACTAGGTCAGAAAAATTGTCGTCCCTAACCAACTTTGGGAACTAAGGGACCATGAATATTTCTACTTCCATTCCTGTTCACAACACAAACAGACTTCTGAACTGAAGCCAGTGAAATACTGACAGAGGAGAAGAACCTTCTGAAGCATTTCCTGATAAGGGATTGCATGCAACTAGTCAAATGCATCAAATAAAAATGTAAATGTGTGATATATAAATGATTTCACATTAGAAATAGTTTCTTTTCTATTTTAAAATAGAACTACTGTAAATATGAGGAACAGGTTTATCAAGCACAAGTCTATCTAAAAGACAATACTGTATTTGAAACCATGACACTCTGAATGGAAGCCAGGTAAATTTAATTTTTCATAATTTTATTTATTTTACAGTTAAGAGATTTGGTCCTGGTACTAGTACAGAAACTCCCATTTGAGAGTCAGGCACTTTGCTCAATTGAGAAAATTCTTGTTCTATTTCCTGCAGATGAGATTAATAAAAGACAGTGATATATTGAAAAATATACATCATCACAAGTATATTTTTCTTGAAGTTAATAGCACCTCAACCTACAGCTCACTATACACAAGTAAACAGTCTAAAACACAAAGCAGAAGACAGGGGAATATTACAGTACATTTTTTGCCTTATCTCTATAGTCATTAGGCTAAGTGTCTTGGAAAGGAAAACTATGAAGTGTATTAATTACCAATAGGTATCTCCCCAGAATGCTTATGCACTTCAGTCTCTTCATTTTAAGCTCTTCAGGATAATAATTTTTAAAAAAGCTATTTTCTGGGCAACAATACTAAACTATAAATAAAAACAAAGCACCATTAAGTAAATGGGTTTTTACTTAATGACAGTTAACTCCAGTCATTAGGTAAACTATATTAATGCACATCACTCCTTATGTCAATAATTTAATATTCCCAAAATAATTTACAGAAACACAGATACAGATTTAAGAAAATAGAAAGAGAAATTAATCTAATGCTCTCTTAGTCGATAAAGAGTCCTGTGAAGGCGGTTCCAGTTGTTACTCACAAAACACAAGGGAGATGGGCTGGGGTAGTCGAGCATGGATTTCCAGAGGGCGAAGGGAGCTTTAGGTCTCCATAATTGGAATCACCAAGTGCCACAAATCATAGTGACAACTGCCAGGTTTATGAGTTAGGACTTGGAATTAAGTCTCCCAAATTTGGATCTTGGTGCCATTAAATATAAAATTTAGACTCCCAAGTATTGGTGATATGTGCCCTTAGATATCATGTTTAGATTCATCAATGCTAATGACCTACATGGTATAATTAATACCAGTAAAAAACCAGATCTGTAAACCTTTCCATGCTGTCTACAAAAGGCCTCAGAGTAAATGAATATTAATGTTGTGTTCTCTGCTTTCTGATGCACAGTGTGGCACAAAAATAGCTTTTACTTTGTCGTCAGAAGTTCACTCCAAGACAACAGAGGATGGAGTGATCCTGCTGCTGTAAATGACCATAGTTACTGTCCTCCTAAGTTAAAGTGAGAGCTGTATTTCAATATGTTTACAAAACCATGATATAGTTATCAAGAGAACAATGAACAGAAATGCCACAATGGTAGCTAGTGAAGGACTGGACAACCTCCTGAAAAACCTGTCTGCTCATGGCTTGGATGGGTGTACACTTCCCTGACTGATCACTGGCTGGATGGTCGAGCATAGAGTGGTGGTAAATGGAGTTGCATCCACCTGGAATAAGTCAGTCATGGTGTTCCCCAGGGCTCAGTTTTAGGAATATGCTGATTAATAGCTTTATCAATGCTTCAGTGCTCACTCAGTCATTTTTGCAATTTGGCTGGGAATATTGATCTGTAGGGCAGGAAGGCCCTACAGAGGGATCTGCACAGGCTGGATCCGTGGGATGAGGTTCAAGGCCACATGCCTGGTCCTGCAGTGGGGTCACAATAACCTCCTGTGGCCCTGTAGGATTGGGGCAGAGTAGGTGGAAGGTTGCCCATCGTGAAAGGACCTGGGTGTGTGGGTCAGCAGTGGCTGAACTTGAGCCAGCTGTGCCCAGAAGGTGGCCAAGAAGGTCAATGGCACCTGGCTTGGATCAGCAGCAGTGTGGCAGCAGGAGCAGGGCAGGGATTGTCCCCTGTGCTGGGCCCTGCTGAGGTCACCTCAAATCCTGTGTTCAGTTTTGGGCTTCTCCCTGCCAGAAAAACATTGAGGGGTTGGAGCATGTCCAGAGAAGGGAACAGAGCTGGGGAAGGGTCTGGAGCACAATGCTGATGAGGAGCAGCTGAGGGAGCTGAGGGTGTTCAGCCTGGAGGAAAGGAAGCTCAGGGGAGATCTTACTGCTCTCTACAGCTCCCTGAAAGGAGAGGTTAGCCTGGTGGGGGGCTGGGCTCTTCTTCCAGGTAACAAGCAATCAAAGGAGGGCAAATGGCCTCAAATTGCAATAGAGCATGTTTGGAATGGATATTAGGAAAAAACTTCTACATGGAAAATATGCTAAAGCTGGTCCAATGAACAGGCTGCTGGGAGAATGGAGTCACCATCCCTGGAGGTATTTAAAATGGATGCAGAGGGACATGGTTTATTGGTGGATTATATAGCACTGGGCTTGTGATTGGACCTGATCTTAGAAATATTTCTCAACCTGAAAGATTTAATTCTGATCTTCATTCTCTTCTAATCAAAGGGGAGAGATCATCTTACAATTCCTGCAAATACCAATTTCTCCTCTTCTATATCATTCAGAATACTCAGGCTTAAATGGAAACTTTGGTAGTTTTATTGAGGGTCCCACAAGAAAATGGGTATGCACTAATAATAATATCAGTTTGTAAATTCTGACCGTTTCCTTTTGACTCATACCAAAATGTTGTAAATGACCACACCAGGAAAACACTACTGAAAACCTATACTTTTTCTTTCCACTTGAAAACTTCTGCAAAGGTGTGCAGTTCCTTGAGTTTCTTTAATTAAAAGGTTCTATTAATCATACTAACACTATAACCTTCACTTTGCCAGACCCCTGCATTTCAACAATTAGGTTTAATTGTTTGTCAACAATGTATCCTTTAGTATGCATTAAAGTACAAATAAATTTTTTTACGCAGCAGGAACTTTTCCATTGCAATGTCATTAGGTTTTTTAAATTACTCTTTTAAGGTCATTTAATAGTCAGTGCAGCCAGAAGGCTACTTTTCATCCTTTTATTTGATGTCTCTGCATCATTTATTAGTATAAAATAGAGAATTAGTGTATTGTTGCTCAAGCATGATCTAAATGTCTGTTTATTTTTATTCTTTCTTTAAATCAACTCTCATTTCTTTGTCTTCCTTCCTTAGGCAAGTTCCAAATAATGCCTTTCTTGGTAACCTCTCAGGTTCTCCATCCAGTAATTGAAGTTTTGTCTTTTAAAGTAATGGAACATGCTGTGCAGAGTCAACACAGAGTGCAACCACCAGCTTTTAACACAAAAGGGAATGGCATCATATTGATCATAAAAGGTGGTTCTCTCACTCTTTTTTACTGGTGGAAAAAAAACAACACAACATTAAGTTGTCTTATGACCTACTTTTGACTTTCCCTGTGAAACTTGTAAATGAAAGAAGACTTAATTTCTCTGATGCAAAACAGACACTGTGATGTTTGAATCATAGGGACTGGAAGAATACATACAGGTGTGTATTAAAATTCAGAGAAACGTCCTTGTCTGGGAGCCTACATCTTCCACTTTCTTAGTGCTACATCTTGCACTCAGCTCTGAATGTCAGATTTTCCACAGCACAATGACACTTCAAAGCAGCACTTGTCTCTGCTCAAGTAATGTGATGGCAGAATTAAAGGGATGATCCACAATCTGGTGTAAACTAGAGCTCATTAAAAATAAGAACATTCTCCATAAATTTAAGGTGAAAAGATATCTTTTATCAGGCTTTGAAATTTGCATTAGCTGTGCAGGAAGGCAGCATCTGAGCTGTTAAGCAAGATGGCAGCTGTTTGGACATGCATGATAATGTTCTTTGACCTTGCTTCCACTAACACATGTGGGACCATGTGTACGGCCATGCCTCAATCTCGTGGAAATATTGAGAAAATAGCCCCCAAAAAACTGGTAATGGTCACAATAGGTGGTGGTAGAGAACCTAAAATTGCCTCCAAGGTGATTGCCTCTGAGAGAACAGGCTAAAGAAACCACAAAGGGAATAGCAAATCTTGTAGTTCTGAGCAAGTCACAGCGCCTGTGGTTCAAGATGAAGTTATTGAAGCAATACTCTGAAATTTTCCAGCTGCTTCTATCTTTAAAGAAGTGAGCAAGCAAAAAATTCACAGTAGTATATTAAAATTCAAAGAACTCAAAGGACATAAGAATAAAGAATATTGTTAAAACTAAATTGAAAAGAGCTAATGAGACAAGATCCTAGTAAAGAGCATGGAGTCTATCTGTAAACGGCACATTATAGGTTCAGGGTGCACTAGGCATTAACCACTAAAATCAGTCTAAGAAAACCCACCACAAATAATCTAACCCAAAAATCCAACCCAAAGAAAAACCTAGAATAACCAAACATAGTGCCTAGTAAAAGTATGACATGCTTCTGAAGTAAGAGCTTTGAAATCAAAAGCAAGGAAAACAAAGAATGCATAGTCTGGGGCATTGTATGGATTTCAAATCAAAGGAAGACGAAAAAAGTTTTGAGAAGTAATTTTCTAAGCTCATTTAAAAATGCCTATAAAAGCCTGTTTTAATGCATTAGGAACAGTAAGCTGGCAAGGGCCTGTAAGGTTGAGAAATGACAGAAAAAAAATTAAATAACCTCTTTGTGCCCTTCACCATAGGAAAAAAACAGATATATTTTCACAATTGCATGTTTCTCAATACAGGAAAATTTAAATAAATGGTATCAAACAGAAGTGTCAATAAAAATGGCTTTAGATAAAATGGAAAATAAAATAATTAGTTGTATGGACTCAATGGTGCTCATTGACTGTTTCTAAGGGAACTTTAACATACAGTTTTAGAACTCCTGTGTGATACATTTCACCAGTCCTAAAATCACAGCCTCACACAGAATGGCTGAGTGATGAAAGCATCTCTGGAGATCACTTAGTGATCTGTGTCAAAAGCCTCAGTAAAGCCCAGATAAACAACATCCACTTCTCTGCACTCACCCCCTAAGTCAGCTGCCTCAGTGTGGAGAGCTGTCAGGTTGGGGAGGCATCAACTCATACTGGTCCTTGAACCTTTAGAAGGGTCACCCAAGCCAAATTGTTGCTTCAAAGTTCAGCTGCCCATTAAGCGTTGACCTGGAAGGCCCATCCACTCTCTCCTCCAGCCTTCCCTCTCAGGGACAGGATGGAAGATCCAACCTCCATCTCGCTTGCCCTGCACCTCCTCCCCCAAACTGATCACAGATGACATTCCTTGGGTCTTCCCTGGCCTTGGGGGAACCATACAAGGGCTGTATGAACCTCAGCCTTCTCTCCACCATGCCCAGGCTCTGATATTCCAGCAAGGAGCAATCCTTCCTGGGCAGCAGCTCAGCTTGGCAGGCAGGGCCCTCAATCCCCTGCCTCAGGGCGTCTCCACCGTGATGCTTCAGCCCTTCTCCCAGTGCTGCTCTGTGGCTCAGGTTCTTGGCTGGATGCAGCTCCTGGTGCCTCCTCTGCATCTCAGTGCTGACTTATCTTCCTTCTGTGGCCAAATCCCTCCAGCCTTTACTGTCAGGGGTTGGATCCCTACTTCACAGCCCCATGAGAACAAAACCTTCCCTCTCTCCCTTGGATGTTCCCTGGGGGCCAAGACTTCTCTTCTCTCTGGGGTCTCAGAGAAGCCCCATCTATCTCCTCTTCACCTGCAGTGTTGTGCTCCTCTTCCACAGCCCCTCTGCTTTTTCCCTGTGTCAGTCAAGAAGAATGGGGAAGTAACAGCAGACCTCGAGCAGGGCTTTAGCAATGCCTGAACATTGTACATGTCCTGATTCCATATCAAGGAGATCAATAAAAAGCATTGGAAAAGATTACACTTACTGAATGAAAAGATAAATTTATTATATTGGGGATGCAACAACCATCAGCTTTTATGGAAGGAAATAAATCTTTTAAAACATATAAGAATTCTTTAGGGAAAGTAACTGTGAATAGATGAGTGTGATGAGTGCAATATAGAGCCCATGGATTTCCACATCACTTTTGACAAAGTCTCTTACTAAAAATTCCTCTAGAACATAAGCTACAAAAGAGAGAAGCGGTGTGACCAGGTCATGGACTAAGAGAGGTTTAAGAATAAGAAACAAAATAGCCAGTATTTACTGTGAGGATAAGCTCACTACCGGAAGAGCCCTGCAGAGCTGTTATGTAAAGGCATATTAATGTTCAGTATGCTTATAAATCTGTAAAGGAGAGTAGATATGGAGAGGAACAAACTGGTTATTATTAATGGTGGATTGACACTGAAATGGACTATCAAAAGTCACAAAATATTCTCATGATGTTGGATGCCTAGGTAGTATACTTTTAAAAGCAATAGAAATGTGCAGAGAAAACACCAAGTTTCCACCTCACAAAAAAGAGGCTTGGAAGATCTTGTGAATATTTGGCCATATTTATCAATTATCAATTTAATATTCAGCTACAGTCTGAAGAAGAGTTAATATCAAGAGAATAGGGAACAAATAAAAAGTTCATACATGGATAAATCTCTTAAACATATGACTTTTGAATGCTGCATGTTGCTCTGGTAGCCCAATTAGGAAAGTCCAAGTAAGGAAAAATAAAAGGATACAGGACTTATACAAGAAATAGAAGGGCTAAATAAAAGGATAAAGAATTACAAAGTTTAAATCTTTTAACACTTTTTGGAAAGAGGTAACTCTGGGGCAAAGACATGTCTGGTTATACTTGCATAGTTTCAAAGAAAATTCATAAAATTTATATGGTGAATAAATGTGAAAGATTTTATCTTCCTCAGAATGCAACAACTAGAGGCATCAACTTAAGTTATCACAGAGCTGTTTAGAAAAGAGCAAGTACAGGGGGCTTTTTTTGCCACAGGGTAGATAAATAAGCTGTGGAACATTTTAGCACAGGATGTATATGTCAGAAACTGAATGTGTTTGAAAGCTGTTAAGGGAATTCACAGAAAGGTTTGTGAATTATATAAAACACAAAGATGGATACCTGAACTTCAAATATGAACCTCTGCTTCAGAAAAGGATGTAGCTTCCAAAATCAGAAGGCACAGGAAAAATCATTGTTTTTATATTCTTTCCCTAATCATCTGCTATGCCCACATGCAAAACAGAAGGCCAGAATGACTGCACTTTCAGCTAGAGCCAGGATAGCTGTTTGTATTTTCTTTAAAATTAGAAATGAACTATTTCGCTACAGTTTGAAATCCTTTATCATTCCAAAGTTCTCATTGAGATTGTTCATTATGAATTTGCTGTACAAATGAAGGGAATAGAGTTTAACAACAATTCTATTGGTAACAAACATGTTTTAGATATTTTGAAAAAGAAAAAACCCTACTTTTAATTAGTAGCAGCAGGAATTTAGATGCAAATTGCCGTCCATTTCTATTTTTTTTTTTCTTCAAGAAGAAGTGGGAATTTAAAAAGCCAAACAATTGATTTATTCTGATCTATTTGAAAACTATGAAACTCTCCTGGCAGCTTTCCATCCATCCTTGCATTCCTAATTATCAAGGTGAACATTTAAATTTGCTTTATCTACTCTTTACCTTTAAAACATCATTTTCTCCCTGGATTTCAGCTAAACACAGCTGGAAACTCTAGATAAACGCAGCCATTTCTGATGGAGACCAAAGTGTCTCTCAGATGTTCCCTCAAATGTGCTAAAAAAGCTACAAACTGAGTCACTTCCACAGTAATGGGATTAGAAATAGCCTGCAGGGAAGCATGTGCCAAATGGTGCCAGCTAGCAAGGATTATAACAAAAAACTGTGACATTATAAAAATACCTCAGAGTGAGGCTCTGGGTGGTGGAATTGTGACTTGCCAGCTCAAAAGAATGTGCCTCATTAAAATGACGGGAGAATGCCGAAGCAGTGATTTGTGCAGAAACGTGATCCTCTTGATAGCTCAGTAGCTAATTTTTTTTCAAAAACCTTGTCACTTGACCATCAAATTCATAAATGTTAATTAAAGAAAAAAAAACAAAACAAAACAAAACAAAAAACTGGTGAGCTTGTTTACTGGGGCAAAGAAGGGAGGGAGGGAAAAGGGGAGGGAAAGTTGGAGAAGGACCAAGTTTTAAAAACTTTGGGTTCCTTAAAATTTCAGCCATAAGGCAAAAAATAAAATTCAAAATAACATAGCAATAAAACACAAAGATTAGGGGAAGCATGCTTTTTAATCCTGTCTGATGGAAAACACTTGAAGACAAACTGTTCAAATTAGCTCTTAGGTTTCTGCAGAATTTAAAAGGCGATGAAAGCCGCCTGTCTGATGAAGCTTTAGAGGGTTCTCAGCATTTCTGAATTGTTTGTTTGATACATAAAGCCAGAGAACACTTCTTAGGTCACTATTCCCCTAAGCCACCTTACCTATGAATTAAAGTTATGTAAGAGCGTGCCTCCTTCTTCTGAGTGGTTTGAATCCTGTAAAATGGCATTATTCCTACAACTTAAATCAACTTAAACCTTTCACTGAGGTCTTGAAATCTGAAAAATGTTCAGGTGTCAAATTCTGCCTGGAAAGGTACTTGACACAATCCTCCCCTGTGGAAAGGAAAAATTTACCAGCAGCTCCAGCAGCTCAGCCTTTAGATGAGCTACTCTTTTTCCACCTCAAAGAAGGCAGATTGGGTACTTATAGGAAGTGGCTGTCCCTTACCAGGTACGTATCTACATAGAAGCACTCACCTCTGAAGTACCTGGCTCCAACCCTCCCTGTAATTGGACAGGAAAAAGGCTGAAGAAAAATAATATTGTCATTTTAGCAAACTCTTTTCCTCCCTAAAAATAGAGAGGCTGTGTCCTGGTTCTGTTAGTGGTATCAAATAAGATGAGAAAGAGCAAAGAAGAGAGGTAAAATTGGAAAAAAACCAACCAAGCAAGAATCCTAGCTGACATCAATGTGCTTTGTGATATTCCTGTTACATTTAGATGAAAATTTCTGATATAGGATGACCAGTGTTCTTTTCTCACAAGTCACCATACTGTATTTCCTGAACTAAGAAAGGAATGACACTGTCTCATTTTTTACTCTTCAGCTATAAAAATACTTTGGAACAAAATCTTCAGAGAATCCCAGAATCAGATAATCAGTGAAATCACCTAGTCCACCATCCCTGCTCAAGCATGGTCACTCAGGACCATGTTGAGGTGGGTTTTGAACATCTCCAAGGGTGAAGTGTCCACAAAGTCTCTGGGTGAGCTGTGCCAGTGCTTCAGTATTATTCTGCTTGTTTACTTCAAAGTTTCAGATAAGTGTAAATAACATGGAATACTGTGTATTTTATTGGCCAGCAAGTAAGTGCCCTAAAATTAAAAGAAGGTCCTGTTCCTTTAGCTGCAGAAACACATGTGATAATCTATGTGCAGCTAAACTCCAGTCAAGTGCAGTTCCTTCAGAGAACATCCTCAGTGAACACACTGTGTTAAAGGCAGTCAACTGCATTAGTGCTCCGCTCCCATTCATTTCAAAGTCATCTGTTCCTTAATGTACTTTGTCTAAATATTTTATGAAATAGATGTCAGGCATCTTAACTGGCTTTAGTTCTCCCTGTTGTCCTCTGATTAAAGACTTCCTCAGTAAACTCCAAGGGGAAATAAGGCTTTAAATTTATGATTGAAATAAAGAAATAAACTTTGAAGGTGAGTCACTTGCCACTCTTCTGTTCAGGTGCTTCAAGGCATATCCTGTGCATTATTAGGCAGGAAATTTAGGGCACTGACTGACTTCAGCAGAGCTATGGCAGTTTATATCAGCCTCCCATGAAGGATGGCAAATAGTGATTTCAGAAGCATTTTATTTTGAAATATTCACGATCTTCAGTTATGTTATCTATCTTTTGTTATGTTATCTAGTTATCTATCTAGACCTTCTCATCCTCAGGTTGTAAAGCATCTAAAAAATTCTGTGTCTTATTTTGACACAATAAACATGAAGTAGGTTTGTACTAAAAATGAAATATTTTTTTTAACTCCAGTGGTTTAAAAGAGGTAAGAATCCTTGAAAAACCTGTGATTAGCTCTGCAGATTCAGCATGCACAAGGTGGGGAATGGACAGTGGGAAGCACCCTACACTGATTCCTGTATAGAAGTGTCCTTTATTTACTAATGTTTAAGGTCATCTAATTTTCCATAAAAGAATAGTAATACCCCAAATTATTTCTTAGTTCCACCTGACCTCTAGTATTTCTGACTTTTGAGTCACCAAGTGAGTAACATTACAGTGGATCCTTTCCAAAATCAGGAGTAAATAAGAGGAAAAGCATTTAGAGGTCACATGTGTTCTGTAACAGTATATTTAATATCTGTAGTTATCCCAAAGTCCTAACTCTTTCTTATCTAGTAATTCCTGACTGTTTGAACAGCAGCAAACACAACTCGTCATAACTCTTGTCTTGGCCATTCCAATGTAGCCAGTACACTAAATTTTGTCAGTGAATAACATTTTAAAAACAACTCCCACTGACCTTTTGAAAAACACACCAAACCCCCTGATATGGTGGACAGCACCAACAAAATTACATTATAGAGCTACTCTGAACACATGAATTTTAAAATATGTACATGTCAAAACAAGGCTGTCTCAACCAAGAGTGCTAGCAGGCACTTCCTTCTCTGCAGCAAAACAGCAAGACAGTTTTTTGTCTTTTGGGTTAAGCCTAAGTGGAAACAAATACTAAATTTTAAGCTTTGCCATTTTTGAGTCTTGCTAGGTCTATGAAAAGGAAATAATAATGTTATTGCAATGAAGGTAATGAAAACTCACAAGCATAATTTCCAGAAGTGCAGTGTGGGACACCAGAGGATGTTATGTGTGTTGGAACCACTGAACATGCTGTGGTTTGAGGGTCTGGCCCCTTTCTCTGCTATTGGACAGGTTGCTGAACCCCAGAAAGTTGAATGCTCAGGAAATTATATTACCAGAGTGCTATAAAGGTCAAGGTAACACTATATTCCATTTTTATTTTCTCCATGCTGAATGATGGATTAAGAACTTCATTCTCTTTATAAGTTACAGGAAAAGAAAAAAATATATGCTGGGTCAGATACTCCCTGACCTAAAAATGGCACTGCTTCAGTTGCCTGCTGTGAAGCCAGAGCACCATATATCACTTGAAGAGGCAATCCTACATATCTATTATGATAAAATACAAAAATAATTGTGCAGCTACCTTTTTGACATGGAAAATCTTCTCTTTGACCTATAATTCAAATTCAGTTTATAAAATCTGATTACACTTATTCCACATATAGATGTATTTCACGTATAGAAACCAGTAGTTTTAATTAGGAGTGTATGAAATTCTGATGTATGCATATTTATCAGATAAATTGTCAAACTATTACTCCTAAACAACATTCAGAATCCCACTAATAGCCAGCAAGTTGTTACACACAGGTATAGAAAAGCACATAAACCAAGGATGTAGTGGGGTGTAACCGTGAAATATTGCTGCTTGTTTCTGCCTCACAGATTTTAGATTAGCCCTTGCTGTCTAGAGGCACTGTTGAATAACATGCTACCACAAAGTACTAAGGATTGAATTCTTATTCTAAAAATTTGTCCTATGTGGTAAATAATACATCATCTCATCTCTCCCCTCTCCTTCTCTCTTTAATCTTTGAGATATTATTCTATCTCTGCTTGCATATATATATATAAATATATAAAATATCTAGATTTGTAAACTAATTGAGGATGCAATCACAATAACATGAAATGAATAGAAAATTCGCTATGACTTTCAGGAGCTATGGACACAATTTTTCCTCTGGCACAGCTAGTTTCTTCAGCTGCCAATAATAATAACAACAACAACAACCACCACCACCCTAGAAACTCAGCTGGGTTTTCTACAAATATAGGATACATACTTAGCTCCCATAACACCACTGGCTTCTCAAACACCCTTCTTGCTGTACTTCTCAACTCCAATTTGAAGAAGTTACCCTCCTGTTCTCTCCCCAGCTAACCCTGCAGTGGTTGCAGTATAATTAAAGATAGGGATTAGCATCATTTCTGGTACAACCTCTGCCCAAAGCCTGAGCGCCCTTTCTTTGCTGTAAACACCTTTTAGATAGAGAGTCAGGCCAGAGATCTGAAAATATCCTTGGGGAAAACTAGCATGTATCATCTTGTCCACAGTGAAGTGAGAAGGTTATTCAGCTGTTCTTGTAGTCCTGAATCTGCTAAACTGCTCTTGGCATATGGAAACACATTAAGTTCATTCAGTCTGAAAGATTTCACGGATAATGGTGATATCACCTCAATTTTTATAAGGGGGAACTCTAACCATATTTGAAATTGATAAATGGACATATCTAAATAACAATCACTGGCAACAAACATCCTGAGCTTTCTCTCTCTCAGACCAGGGATTCTGAGTTTTAAAAATGCATAGTTTAAAAGAACCTTGGTGTAAAAATATTTTCATGTCTAGCTTAAACTGTTTATCACAAATGTCACAAGCTCTGGTCATGAGTAGCCAACATGAATATAAAGATGGTGAATACTGCACTCTTTTTTCCTCTCAAGCACAGAGCATCAAAGCAAAAATGTAAAAAAAAAGTCTAGGTTTCAGGGTTTTATTTTAAATTTACTGTAACCTTAGCAAGCAGAGCCCTATGACTATTAGTGAAAATTTTCACATCCCAGATGAGAGGAGCATGGATGAGATGTGATGTCTTGGATATGCTGCCATTCATTGCCTCTCCACTGACTCCTGACAAAAAGGTTCACAAAGTTTAGAACTCATACACTATTTCATATGATGCTAGACAGGTTTCAGTCTCTTGCCTGATCATGCAAATCAACTTGATCTGAGAAGCCTTATGTACATACAATTAAAATAGCCCCAATGGAGCTGCTGCTTTTTCATACTATGTCCATGCAAATCAAAGATTTACCTAACAATTTTTGTAGTCTCTAAATTGGGTAATATTGCTCAGTATTTGGATGCCTTTATTTTTTTGTTTTAGGATGAAGTTATACAAAAGTGTCACTAGTGTCAAGCGCTATTTTTCTTGGCAATAATTGGAAAAAACTCTTGGGATTTCCAAATCTGTGGAGTGAGAATTTAAAAAGGTTACAAAGCCTCTCATGCTGTGCAGAAAACAAACCAGCAAAGCATATAATCTTGCAGGTCAAAGGAAAATATATTCCTTATCTGGTCACTGATATTGATTAACTCTGTAACGATCATAAAGCACCTCAGGAAACCATGAAAAAAAGAAACATCATTCATACACTTTGTAAGACATTTATATTCACAAGCAAAAGTACTATGTATATACTTAAACAATCCATATCAAGATGAAAAAACCCCAAAGAAAACAGCAACAAACTTTCTTGCGTGAGACTTAGCTTGTTTCCTGTCAATGCCTGAATACTACAAAATCAACAAAAATTTCTGCCAAGGGATTGGAGTTTTTCCTTTTGTGTCACACACTTGTGGCATATAACTTGGTTTAACATTACACTCTAAATTTCACCCTGGTTAAACCTGGATTATGCAAAAGTAACAAAATGGATTCCTCTAAGTGAAAAGGTCACTAGGCTACATAGGTGTGGTTTTTTTCCTCCTTAATAATAGTATCATAATCTTTCTAATGAAAACACTTTTGAAAGGAAAAGAAAAACAAAAGCAACTCAAACCTCAGGATGTATGATATTTTTTAGAGAAGATAAGGCACAATTTTGTCATGTTTATAAACCAAGCATCACAAAATAAAAAATGTTGGTTTTTTTCCCCTATTTTCACCAAGTTTTGTGCTACATGAGCAAGGCAAAACTTCATACCTCCAGTTGTTCCTGGCAATTTTACTTATCCTTTTACAATCTTTAATTGTTTTTATCTGTGGATACTCTGTCAATACATGCATTCATGTGAGGTTTTCTGTTTCGATATGCTAAGAACAAATTTATAACGCACTAAGCTTACACAATGAAGATTCTGATATTATCTACAGCAATGTTGAATTGCAGCAAAAGCCTTGTCAAGAAGTCATTAAAAGCACCGCCCATGCACTACAAATAACACTAAAGAACTCCTGATCTAGTTTCAGCACAAACATGTTCTTCTAGCCTCTTAAATTGTCACTTGACAACTAATCATATTCTGACCCGAGGACTATATTTAATTAGAGGACAGAGACACAAGAGCATTTGCAATATATGCATCTAGGCATTATGTCAGTAACCATTTCTCCTACGTTACAGTGTTCACAATCCTGACAACATCACTTCCTAATGCGCTAATTAGAGCAGGGTGACTAAGAAAAATTATTTGCCTGCTCTAGCATACAAAATAATTTATGAAACTCATCAAATAGTCATATATTTTTGAAAAATAAACTACTAAAATGAAGCTGTTTGGAAAGCAAGAAACAATAGATGTTATGTAAAACAATTTATTTAAAAATATAAACAGAGTGAAAATGATCCAGCTAGATAGTCTGATTATACAGTCTCTACTTTTTGCACATTTCTTAATTTTGAAAAATCAGCAATTATTTTAAAGTATTTGAAAGAGATGAATGTTTCTCTTTCTTCTGGGCTTTACATTACCTGAATCAATACTTTGTGGAACCAAAAGATTTATTTACATCAGCTAAGAGTATGTTCCATAAGATAAAAATTTGCATTTAGGAATTTGTCTAGTATGATAAATTGTCTGACAACAACCGTTCAGCATTTCTAGCTTTCTAAATTGAATTGTATAAATATATATATGAATATATATGTAGTATTGAGTCAGCAGAGCAGTTCAGAGTTCCTGAAATATTATGAAACACCAGATTTTACTTCCTATCTGTCATTCTGATTCAATGGCTATTTAATTCTAATACGGTCCAGTGTATCTTCATATTAAGTACCAGCCCTGCTAGTGTTACTCAGAAGTCACAGGGAATGTGCACTAATCAATAGCCACCTTCAGGGATCCTTCTGAAAAGAGTCCCAATGCTTTATAATTTAAATTCTACTGTTATAAGCAAAAATGGGTGCCCTGCTCAGCTTTATGTTTCTACAAATGTAAGGTGGCTCACTGATCCAAACAGGAAAAGCTAAAGGTTAACTTGCTATTATACATGGAAACCCAATAACAGCTTTTATTTTTTTAGGGAACTGACTTCTAGGATATAAATATGAGTGAGGAAAGAAGAAAAAGATTTCTGGCAAAAAGAGCAGCATGGTCACAGTTCTGGCTAAGACATAAGGCATGGTTGCTTTCATATTCCCAAGGCAGCTACTGAAGTTATGAGATCATTGCCCTGGCTTTAATTCATCTTCGTTGGGGACTCATATTTTCTTCTCTTGATCTCAGGCAGGTTCCTGACAGAGTTGCTGCTGTTTGGAGTGTGAGGATGAGGTGATCCAGTGTGGCTGGTCATGACACAGCCAGGACAGGACACAGGGCAGTGGCTGCTCCTGGCTCATTGCTGCCTTGCTGCCCACTTGTACCAGGCATGGGCTCCTGAATCACAGCTCCTTGCTTACAACTTCCCTTGAAATGTGTGGCAGAAATAAGTCTGTTGCTCACCACTGAGAGGCTTTACTTAGCTTACTTCATAATCCTCTGATTTTACTTCTGATAAGGCCTTAATTGTTGGCGGGTTTATTAACCTTAATCTCCTCCATTTACTTCCCATGGCCTCCCTGAATGCCAAATTGCAGCATTTTATTTCAACTGGTAGAAGCTCCAGAAAGAGCTTCTTTTTACTGTTTGAATAAATATGGACTTCAAGGAGACAGCTCTGGTATTAGTATCTAATTATTCACAAACTAAAACTTGTTTCTAGGGGCTGCCTGTTGAAGAAAAAAAACCTCTTCCACTCATCTTTTTTACTTCTAAAAAGGCAAAACTTTTCTTTTTTTTTTCTTTTTGCATAAAGGGCTTTGAAAGGTATAACCAAAAATGCTTGTTCCATATAAATCCCCTTAGAAAGATAAAATGCAGACCCTTCTGGGTAACTGCAAGATAGAAAATAATCTCAGCATCCATTTTTAAATCTTCCCATCATCAATCATCTTCTCAATGTGGGCAGAGAATAAAGAAATACTCAAACTAATCAAAAAACCTCAAACCGGTGTGCATGACAAACTTTAGTTAAAGTTTTTGAAAACAAAACTTTATACTTGTAATTTATGCTCATAACTTAAACTGTGAGAGTTAAAGTACCCTTAGAGATTTGCTTAAAAAAACCACAAGACAGAAGACAACAAACCAGCAAGAACTATGTTAATCAAATGAGGAGGATATTTAAGAGTAAATAATGCAAAAGGATTCAGCAGATGCAGGAAGGTTGAACATTATGCTGTTTCTGTTGAGCTGGTATCACACAGCTCTGTGTATCAAAAAACTTAAGACATATAAAAGACCAAGGCAATCAAGACTTACCTGCATGGGCTATTTATGACTAATGATGAGCATTAAGATGTAAGAAAAAATTGAAATGCATTAGATGAGTTATTAGTTCTGTGTCTATGTACTTTATGGAAAATTACGAACCAGAAAGTTCTGCCAAAGGGGCAAAGGAGGAAATGATGAGGAAGTGTCTAATGGAATACAAGGAAAGCTTTATTTTAGTAAAACACTTCAATTATAAGGGAACTTGTAGGACAAAGAAATGAAGAAATGAACCAGGATCCTGTACTGAGAAATCATACACTGAATTCTTAAATTTTGGTGCTGTGATTCAAATATGTCTGCTCTGTTATCCAGGTCTCAAAACCAAAATTCAAAAGTACAAAGCTATTTCTGTTGAAAATATAAACTAAGCCCCCAGTTTTCCAAACTACAATGTCTACAGAGCTGTGTGGTAACAAAAATTACTAATAAAAAAAACTTCATGCAGGTTCAAGAAGCCATTCACAAACTCCAAAGCTGGGGGTCTCAACCTCAGTGTTTTATAATTCATGGTGTCTTCATGTCCAAATTCATAAGCACTTTGAAGTAAAGACAGTTTTTTTGAGGTTAGGAGATGGTTCAGTTTTAATCCACCTTCTCTATATACTCACAGCTTTTATTTTACACTGAAATACTGTATTTTCTTTTCACTGGAAATCATGTATACCCTGGGCTTAAATTAGGAATATCTAGTTGAACTACTCAGTTGGTCTTATTCAATGACCTGAAAAAGCTGAGATGAAGATGAAATCTGTTGGAAACTCAGACCTGAATTTTCCGTACAGAATAGGAAAACACCTGTAATAGCCCCCATCTGAACTTCTCAAAGTAGCATGACTTAATCTGTATGGCGTGGGTAAATATTTCTTTCCCCCCCACCCCTCCCCAATACATAGATAATAAGTAACATTAAGGCAACCTTGTAGTTTGAGAAAGAAAAAAAAAAGTATTACAGAAAAATACACAGAGATGAGGGTAGAATGGCAATTTTAAAGAGAAGAAAGCAACTCCTGGTAAGGCAGATACACCCAAGTATAGCACAGGGTTTCTGAGGAGAAATAAAGGGACAGAGAATATTTGTAGAATGTGGGGGAAAACTTTTCTAGAGCAGGTTTGAACCTTACTAGTTGTGATAAAAGAAAACAGACAGGGGTTCCTGTTGTGGTTTCACTTCCTCAAGACAAAGAGAAGTTACAATTTTCAAAATGATCTAGAAAAATTTGTACCAAAGACATAAAGAGAATAACCAAAGGTTTTTCAGATGACATTTCAAATAAAACCTGACTAAATGACAAAACTTGAAATTATAATTACAGGGACTGCAACTGGAGACATGACATGGAGGGACATTTACCTCAAAGAGGACAATCCTTATTGTAACATATATAAATTGTATCATAATTTATATATGTTACAATAACAACATAATAACAAATAACAAATTACATAATAACAAATTACACAGAAGCAATGAAAACTACAAGAATGGCCTAAGCTAGGCAGAAGGAACAAGACCTCAGGCTGCTCCTTCCTCCTCCTCCAGACTTTCTGAGTGAAGGTATGGAAAGCACAGCAATAATGTTCTCCTTACTTGGTTTATTTGCACATGGACCACCTCAGTGTGCAGCACCAGATTCCAAGAGTTCTTTGGAAAACCTGCCCAAGCCTTTTGCCCAGAGCGTGCTCAGCAGAAAAAAACCACTTGTATTAAATACATGTATCTTTATTCAACACATCTGCTAAACTTCAGTTCTCAATGAGCTTCTGCTTATCATATCCAAACCAACATTGCTCAAGCTTTAGCTTGTCAAAGGCAGTTGAATTTTTCCCCCATGGCACAAACTAGGATAACACAACAGTGATATATTTGCAATCAGAGCCAAGCCTTAACCAGACTTCAGCCACTTGTTTCACAGCATGTAACACAGTCAAATCATTGCATAACATTTCTGAAATTTTCATTTTCTAATTATTCAAGTATGCTTGCTTGAATTTCACAAAACAAATTGCCTGCGGGAGATGCTTTAGGAAAGCTTAGTCTGAGCAGTTAAGCCTTAGATATGTAAATGCAATTAAAAACAGGAGGAGAGAACCTCTCCATTAGTGGCCTTCCAGAAAAGATTTCAGTAACTGTGAAATTTGTTTGTACTGTAACAGAGTGATTTTTAAATCACAGACTCACATGGAATGGCTAATGCAGAGGGCACACCTGGGGATCAGCTATAGCAGGTTGCTCAGGACTGTGGCCAGTTGGATTTTAAATGTCCCCGAGGATGGAGACTCCAGTTTACCTTCTACTCTGTCCCTGGGCACCAGTGAGAAGAGTCTGGCCCTGTCTCCTCTATTCCCTGCCATCAGGTACACCATGTACATCACGGACACCGTGAGAGCATAAGAAGCAGCAGAAGATTCAAGTTGTGTCAAGAGAATCAGGTATTACAGAAAAGAAACATCTGTGAGGGTGGAAGACACTGGGACCAGCTGCAGAGTCTCCATTCACAGTGAATATGGCCTTAGCAACCTGGCCTTGGCCTGCCTTGAGCAGGGGTTGGGCCAGATGAACCAGAGGTCCTGTCTCTCCTCATTTATTCTGTGACTCTCAATCCATTTTAAGAACAGCAAGTATGAGTTTTGTTAAGGGATATTCCCAGTGTGATCATTCACAAGACTGTCACTGCTGGGACTAAGCCACAGGAGTGGCTCCAATGACCTGGCAGGTCCCTGTTGAGGTCCTTGCACACCCCAATCACAGTCAGATCAGGTTTTCTCACCAGCTCAATCTCCATGGCAGAGTCTCAGATGTCTGGTTTCAAGGAAGACCCCCTGAGCTTTTATCCCTTCACAGTCCAAGCACACACAAAGTCTTGCTCTTCCTCCTGAGCCATCAGTTTCTGCTGTGTGCCCCAGTGTCCCTGCCCTGGCTGTGCCACAGGTCCCTGACCCCTTTGCTGTGCAAAGGGTGGCAGTTCATGGCCTCTTGTTTTGAGTTTCCACCCAGAGCTCAACCTGAAGCTCCATCTGCAGCTGCACCCTGAGCTCCCTGCACTGAAGGTGTTCCTCATCAACTTTGGAGCACATGCCTGAATATGCCAGGTGGGCAAGAATAAGTGATATTTGTTTCCTAACACTTCATTTAAGCACCTGAATTAGCATGTTCTGCTGCTTCTGCATTATCATGTTATGATTGCACTGTTTTGTCAAAATGCTCTATTGCCCAGACTTTCCACCTTCTAGATTTGAGGACTACCTTAAAGCCACATGAACTAATGGTTTAGCTGGTGTTCTCTTCTTAGTTTTACCCTTTTTAAATTTAATTTTCTTTTTTTCCTCCCATTTTGTTTTACACTAATGATGGCAATGTTTTTGATGCTATGTTCCTGATGGTACCTTCATTCCCTAGGCGGTCATTTCAGCCATGCAGAGAATTTTACCTAGACTAACTTATCACAGGATAAAAAAATTTCTCATCCTACGTTCCTCATTGTTTGTGACTGGGTTCCTTTTCTAAAGTTGTTTTTCAGGCTCAAAGTAGATAATTGTTCCAGTGAATCAGAACTGTCTGTATTTTGATGTTTTGACAAGTTATTTTAATGTTACTGTCACACGTCTTATGTAATTACAAGATCTTTTCAAAACAAGGATATTTATTTACTGATTATTTCACTTGTGTGTCATTGTTGATTTCTGCAATTTACTATATTAAGTGTGTTTCTGTTACTTATATAGGCTTCAAAATATCTGGGGGTGGGGGAAACTTTTTAGTGTAAATAATATCGTGCATTTATTCCAACTCATTAAACACAATGATACAATACTTTGTTACAGCATCCAAGGCAAATTTCCAAGAATAGCTCACTGGCTAAATTCTGACAGCAAAGAAACCTAGTCATCAAATGGGAATATAAAATACTAACTCCTGTGTCCCAAAAGAAAAAATGGTATAACTAATTGTGAAAAGCAGAACTCTGTGCTGTATACAGATACAAATCAACACAGACCATCATTATATCTGAATTCTTATAATCATTTTACCCACTCGTGGCATTCAATCTATTGAGTTCTGGTTAGGAGGAAATGCAGTGAGATCTGCAACTCCATGAAGATCAGGGAAGAAGTGGCAGCTGTGTGAGAAATCCTCATTCCTGTCTCTCAGCTCTGTAAATGTTATTGTATTATTCCAGCTGCTAACTAGGACCAAAACCTGTTTTAGACAAGCCCACTATCCCGGTTTTGCCTGTGATGCAGAAACAGGACAGAATCATCCCTCTGACTGCTTCTAGTTCTACAGACTGCCAACAAAAGCAGACCATGGGGAAGCTACTATGGCTGGTTAGTCAAAAAAAAAAAAAAAAAAGACAATAAAGAAGGAGTTAGAGATCCTCTGCACACCCTCATATTTACCTGCGTAAGTAAAGTAAGCCAGCATTAACCCTTTAATCATTACTAAGCATTTTTGTCTGGTTTTCTTTAAGCAAACAAGTTGCATGTAACCCTGCTGCAATTTCAAATCGCCTGTATGTCTGATTCCGACGAATTTCAGAGAGGAATAGGAATTTCAGGAAATATCCATTAAAATAAGCAGCAGGCTAGAGGTAGTGTCAAAGAAAGGCAAAGAAACTTCATCCCACATTTACAAACAAAGGGGAATCCCTTGGTTTGTAAAACAAGTTTTCACATTCTTAAAAAAACCTCAGAAAATCATGGCAGTACCCATAGGGCAATATTTGTAATTCATAATGAGTTAAGAATACTGAATACTATTAGTGACATCTAATACCACTCACGATGAGCAGCCTGTGTCTAAGAATTTTATCTGTCTTTTGAGGCCATTCTATGTACCATTTGGAAAGATTTTTCTCTAGGGTATCAGATTTTGACTAATGTGAAGGGATAGAGAATAAGTTTAATATCTAAGAGGAACTGCGTGTTCAGAATAGAACATGCTCAACCTTTTTCTCCTATTGAAATTCCCCAGAATTTGCATGTGAATAGGAGAGAAGATATGATTTTGGTGAATAGTTTGTATGGTAAATAATAACATGCATTTTATAACACAACTATCTTTGAGAATCCTGAAGCAATTTAATAACATCTTGAGACTCAACATATTGCTATACAAAAAAGAACTAAAAATTAATGTTGACCCACTGATATCCTGCTGTTCTCTCTCAGTTTTTTAATTCTATTTTTCTGCAAAGCATAATTGTTATATTATTTAGTGTTCTAGTCCTTAAGGTTATATAAGGCCCTACTCAGCTCAGTAATAGTAAGTCTGGGATATAGAAATTAAATATTAAGTCAATCTGATCTGATTGAAGACCAGCAGGCTTCTGTTGGATTTGCTAAACCGGGAATTTGTACTAGAAGAAGCTGATCAGAGATGGATGTGGGTGACCCTCCAGATAAATATTGAGTGTGGTAGAAGTAAAACCTGACAGAATAAAACCAGAAACAATCAAACAGGAAGCAAATAGGATGAAGAATGTTAGGAGCACATGTATATCTGCCAGAGATGGAGGGGAAGTGTTGGTGCATCCAATCAACACACTTGTAAAAAGGGATGTTCTGAAAAAAGCCAAGGCTAACTTTCTCAGCTCTGTGTGTGTAAAAATCAAACTGGTTGCAGCTGTACTGGAAGAAAACCCCCAACAACAGCAACAAAAACACTAATGCAAATGTCCAAAAGTGGTTTGTAAGCCAGAGCCTGAGAACCATGTGTTGAAGTATCACTATGAATTTGTAACTTTATTGTGAATAGAAGATAGAATGAGAAAACTAGATTACTCTTATAAAATATATTGAAGTGCAAGGAATTACATCTCAGGCATTCTGAGAGACACTCTATGGTTACCTCATTTATTCATTCTTGCTAGTTCACGATATCCCCCTTCCTGCTTGGCTATCTGGGGACCTGTTCAGGTTTCACACTGAAGGATCAATTCACACAGCAATGAAATACCACTGCCTCTTGGGGGGAGGATGACATCTGTTAAATAGCACCCCGCAACACTACACAACAGTTTATGGCATCAAGCGCAGAACAATTATGAATTTAATTAGGATCAGAGTGGGATTTTAATGAGAAAAAATGCAATTACGCATGATGAAAATATAGGGCTAAGCTCCTTTATACTCACCCTGAGTTCCCTTACTACATAAGTATTTCCAAGGATTTTACTACCAGCAAGGGGGTATGACCTGTCCCATAGCAGTTAAGGACCCAGCCTCTCATTTACCAGGAAAGAACTGTGTTCTCTTTGTGCTACCAGCATGTTACAGAGATTAACAAGCTTCATACTAACACCATCAAATTGAGCAGATCTTTCACGTTTTTTCCCCCTCTGATACTGCATATACTTATTCCTCACATGTTTACTTGAATGGACTACATCTCATCAGCAAAATGGCACATGGATTTGGATATAAAATGATAAATGGTGTTAGCGTGGAACCTAACTAATACTCTAAAACACCATAGATCAGCCAGATCTCTGAGAGCCTGTGACACAAGTCTACAGGAGGGAGAGGTTTAATGCCTGTACACAAAATAATAACTAGCTGTAGCAGAGGGAAATAAATTAATTTTATTTTCTCCTATACTGCTGTAGGTGATTGCCTGCATAACTGCTTGTGAATAACTATGAATCACTGCAATATTATGACAATTGTTTATAAAGTTGACAACAGAGAAATAATGGTACTGCCATATTGATAAATATTACTTTATCTAATTGCAAGTTGGCATTAAAATCTAATTGGAAACAGTTTGAACCAAGATATAAGAAGGATTTTTATGTGTGACTGAGAAACTTTTTTATCAAGCATTGTAACAGCTCATAAAAGGGAAAAGGTCTATCTTAATTTAATGACATAGAAAACCTCTGTCCTACAAGATGTTAAGTCTTGGGTAACCTGAGCTATTTTCCTCCATCAGAAATGCACCTTCAATGTATTGGATCTGCTTATTACAATAAAACTTCCAGTATGAGGAGCAGTAGAAGGAAAATAAAATATATGAAATTTGGATAAACTCTGGGAGTCATTTTTTTTTTTTTTAATATATATATATGTGTGTAAATATAAGGGCCAAAGCTAAGTAACAAGGCTAGAAAATTGCATCACACTACAGTGGCCATTTTGTCCCTTTCATGGTTTTTTGAGGAACAAACTTAGAATAACCAATGTTTCCATGAAGAAAAAAAAAAGTAAAGCTGTAAGGCTTTGAAACAGTGCATTGGCATTCACTTCCCAAAGGCTGAAAGGCAACTGCCTAACTGTTCCCTCTGGCTGCAGGAATGCTTGGCAATTACAAAAGAAGAATGATGGTTACTGTACTTCCTCCTTGGAAAAAGGATAGACCGGCCAAAGGGCAACAATATTTTTAAATTCTATGCCACACTTTCCCCTCATATTCATGATTTAATCTGTAGTACTCAAACACTCCAATGTAACTCTAAAATATCATTTTATGGAAGTGGAAATGGCTAGATGCACTGCAATGCACACTTGGCCAGAGTTGTCATGGATTCCATGTTAAAATTCATACTTGGAAAAAATCAAACTATAAAAAATGAATACAGACAGCTGTTTATCACTCTAATATTTGCCTGTCAGTGAGCAAAAGTGAAATTTGCATAATGATATCCATAGCTTTCTCTATAATGTTAGGCTGTTCAATTTTTCTTTCTCAGGCTATAGGAAAATTTGCCTGGAATAATATTTGCTTGTTTTTCTTAAATTTATTTTGGTTATGGTCAAGGGGTAAATTCAATATTATCACCCCCTTATAAAGACCTGTCATGATAGTTCATGTAAAAATGTTAAACAATAAAAAGGACAATAAATAATGTCAACCTTTTAAACTACAGCTTGTTTTTGTCCTTATTGTGATAATAAAAAATATAAACAAATGTAGACTGTCTTTCTACATTTCAACAAACAGTTGCAGAATTATTTCATCATGTTAGAGGAATCTGTTCACACTTGACTGAGTCCTCTGTATTTTAGTTAAATTTTCTATCTAATATAATATAAAAAAAAATACATGTCCAAGCTGTCTGATGATAGGATATATATGTTTTATGGAAAAGGAAATAAAATGTGCAAGGTAGTCTCCTTTAGCTCTTAGGGAAAGCTGGACCCTACAGTGGTGTTGCTGCTTTCCTGGTGTACCTGCCAACCTAAATTTTATTTCCTTCTGATGTTTCCCAAAATAGTATCTCTTAGAGCAAACTGATCTAGCTTCCTCTCCTCCACCTAGGAGATATAGAATACCCATGCTATCTTACAGAAATGCTAGTAATGCCATGACCCAATGCAGCACAAGCACAACTATACTATATCCATTTCTGATGTTGAATAATAGAGACTTTCCCTAGCTGTGGTTGTTCTTACACATAAAATTCAAACAAATTCTCACTGAGTTAATAATATTTTTTGTAGATCACTGAATGTGACACAAAAAAATCCAGAAACCTACATGCTCTTTTTCTGACAGGGAATAAAACTCAGCCACATTCTAAAAATTTTAGCACCAAGTAGCTTCCAGGAAAAGATGAATTAATGTTAGACCAGTCTGGCAGCCTGTAGACATTAATTGTCTGTGTTAACTTATCCACATAGCTTCAATTTTTGTCCTGCCAATGTGTAAGCTGGGGTGAATAAAATAAGATCATTTACCTCATTCAATCCACTCCTTACTTTATACATGTAAGCAAGCAAGAAAGCAAAAAAACAAAACAAAACAAAAAAACAAAAAAACAAAAACAAAAAAACCCCAAACAAACAAAAAAACCACAAAAAACAAAAAAACAAACAAACAAGCAAACAAAAATAAATACACACCGCCATAATTTTTTTTTTTTTTTTTAAATATATATATGGGGTTTTTTATTCATTCAGTAAAAATTCTCCTAGTCCCACATTGTTCTTTTGAATTTCTGGAAGATACCCTGCATGATTTCCTCTTCCTTCCCAAGAGGGCCAGGAGCAGCACCTCCACAATGCCCTTACCAAAATGTCACCTCCTGAGACTTCCAGGACAATTTTACAGAAGCAGTAAATCCAGAAAACAGTGCTGTCTGATGAACCTCAAGTGTATACAAGCTTTCAGACCTTCGAGGTTCATTCATTGGTGGTTTCAAAGGATCCTTGCCTGGAGAGAGCACGGGCAGGGCGGTCAGCCTTAAAAACCAAGGGAGAGCGAGGGAGAATGATCCGTAATACTGACAAAATACTCCTTGGGATATGCTAGGGAAGCAACCAGTACATAATGACAGTGAGTTAAGGGTGAAGGAAAGGAGGGGTAAAACATCTTTAGAGGAGAAAACTAGAGCAATTCCAAACATGCACTCCTTTTGGTGATAAGGAAAAAAGTGATAAAAAATTATATGCTGTATGTTGGCAAGCTCCCTAAAGTCACTAGCTCCTGAACATTCAATTACTATGCTTATTCTTAGTGCCAGATAGCACTCATCTCAAAAGAAAGGCTAAGGAAAAACAAAAGGAAAGAATTTTGGCACTAAGACACTCTCCAAATGTGAGAACTGCAGCTAAGAAAATGAAGCACTTGGATTAAGGTTTTCATTAAGGCCTCTGTCGTTGCATTTGAATGTGAAGTGAAATCAAAGTCAGAAGATTTGTTATGGGTCAGCAAGAAGGAAGGAAAGGGGGTGGGAGTAGAGCTTTGTGCCAAGAACATTTTTAAATGCATGATCCTCTTTCTAAGAACATGGGTTATTAACAAAAGGCAAAGAATGGCATGGCTTAAACAACATAATGATTTTAGAGAAAATCCTACAAACACAGATAATTATATACTTGATTTAGTTCCTGAAGCTGCATTTTTCAGTAGTTTTATTATTCTAAAGTACAATACATCATCAGATACTTTCCACAGTATAGTCATTTAATGTCTCCAAATTATAGTCTGCAAACCAGAACTGGGGATTTGGTCTAAGTAACAGAGTGGTAACTGCAGGAAATGTTGTGATGGATGTCAAGCCTTACAAGGTTCACTTTGCTGAACTAGAGTGCACCAAGAGAGATGTTGTTACAGTTCTAAAAGTTTAATCTGTCCACCTCCTACTGTTTGGATGTGAACAACCTTTTGAATTTTACGATAATAACAGGATTGATTTTTTTTTCCCCCTTTGCTTTCCTCCCTTTCTCTCCTCTTTTTTTTTTTTTTTCTTTAACAAAGCCTGAGTACCAGCTGGATGGCAGGTTATTTTCTTAGAAATGGAGTTGGCCAGAGATTCAATAAAGACCTGGTGGAATTTTTTAATCAGCTGAGCTTGGGTCTCCAGTTACATAGGAGGTAATATTTCTAGTTGTTCTTATAGCACATTCCTTTATTAGGAATTTCACACTATGTTATGCCAATCTTAAAGTTAGTATTTGGCTGCAGGCTGAATCAAGCCCACATCTCAATCTCTCTAAATAATGCACAACCCATGCATTATCAGACCTGAAATGATGTCAGAGACAGACAGAGGTTTACTTGACAGAGAGCAAGTTGCCTTTAAAGAGGGCCAAGGACAGGAGCTACTGCATGTTCACCCAGGATGCAACAACACCTTCAGAGAGAAGGTAATGAACCAACAAGATTTCTCTCACACAAAAATAATAAATGAACACAAACACATAAATAGAAAGCTTCTCTCAAAAATGCATATGGCTTCTGATGACAAAAACAATGTAGGAAGGAGGAATTTGCTCTTGCCAGAAGCAGGAGACTGCAGTACCTGATCAGGAGATTTCTGCAAACCCACAAGGATCTAAGTATGTTTTCCTTCTTCCTCTTTCATAAAAATTGGCCACAATTTTAAAAGATTTCTAACTCAAATGCAGAAACAGAATTCTTTCACATCCACCCTAAAGCTCCCACCAAATAATTGAATCCAGCAAAGTGGCAGTTAAACAAAGATGTTGAACGAGAAACATGGAAAGAGAAGATGAAGAAAACTACCTTGGAAAAAGGAAGAATCCCAGTTCTTATATACCAAGTAGAGGCAAACAGCTTGAGTCCCTTCTGCTCACTGCAGTAGGAATGTCATACCAAGCACTAATGACTGCACTGTACTACAAGAGAATGTCTCTGGGACGTGGCATTTCAAGTGTCAACTACAGCACTGCAGACATTCAGGCTTTGCTCTCAAAATATGAAATTGCTGGTACAATTACTGTATTTTTAACGTTTCCTGTGAAGAAAAATGAAAGGCGACTATTTACATCCGTGACTTTTCACCTGGTAACATCCCATCATGTAATTTACTTGCTCATCATTGGCTTGTGCTGAAGCCACTAGGAGTTTGTGGATGAGATCATGCTGGAGCAGGCACACTGCAGAAGGAGCACAGCCTGTGGAGGACCCACCCAACATTGCAGGAAGAATGAGAAATGAGGAATGGGCAGAGAGAAGTCACTGCCCACTGCCTGGACTGCTTTTAGGCTCAGTGGAGGGACTGAGAGTAATCTCTCTCTAGCAAGGTTGTGAAGTAATGAAGCAGATACAAGAAAGGAAGAAGGAAATGAGTCTAGAGTGAAGTGGGTACTGTAAACGTAGGAGGAAAGGTGTTGCAATATTTGATTCCTTTGTTTCCCAATACTGGAATAGGTAGTAAAATATTTATGCTAATTGGCAAAACCAATTAATTTAAATTCCCCCAAGTCAAATCAGTTTCGGTTGCTGTAGTACTTTGCAGGTGATTTCTTAGTCTATATTTTGACCCCTGAGTTTTCCTGCTCCCATTCCTCCTATTTTCTCCCATGTCCCTCTGGCAGGCACAGTGAGTGCTGGTTGCATGCGTGCTTATCACTAGCTGGGCCAAATCCACCCTGGATATCAGCCATGGACCTGTGCTGTGACCCAAAATACCAGCTGGCTGGCTCAGCCTTGATTTTAAATGCTTCCATCATTCTGGTAAGGAGGCATCTGAGCTGCTCCAACAACTTGCCCTTACAGTAAGAGAATGCAGTAACATACTTAAGAGTAAGGGAAAGTTTTCACAAGTAAATCTTTGCAGTATTAATTCAATACCATTAATTTCAACAATCCTCTTATACTACTCAAAATCAAAATCCCAGTAAACTTGTTTTATCCTTTTGCTGTCATTGCAAGAGATTTTGTTTGAATAATGCAGCTTTTTCACTCCAGTCAAGCATTTCTTTTGGTTTTATCCTGCTGAAAAGCTAAACTCCTGTGTTTCTGACAACTATCTGGCTGTTAAAATGACTGCTGCAGATTGAGCACTGCAGGACTGAAAAGTGGAATTTAAGCAGAGATAAACAGGAATACCAGAAGTAAGCAGGGTTCAAACCATATCCGCCTACAAAAGCTAGTAAATATGGGGGGGGGAAATGTGTCTGTGACTTCAAACCTAGCTTGAAAGCCAGTAAATTTTAGAAAGGAGAATGTTGGAAGGAAAGAGCCTTGGGTAAGTGTGAGCTGAACAAAGCAACCAAAGTAATAACAACTCACTTTAGTTTTAGGAGTGGGTATCACTGATGGTTCTTTCAGATTCTTTGCCAGAGTCTACAAACTCCCAAAGGAGGCAGTCTCTTGGCAAAAAGAATCCTCAGCTTCTCTTGTGTTGCTGGGTGGAAACTCTGGGAAAACATGCGCATTCACTTCTTAAAAACAGTACTTTGTTCAGTGAAAACAAGAGAAATGACAGCCATTTTCAGAAGATCTGCCACATTCTGACAGATAAATTTTCCAGAAAAATATTATGATTATTTAAGTGTTTTCTGGAATTTCTGACCTCATTACAGACAATAAACTTATTCAGCAGTCACACTGAAATTTGACTGTAATGAATTTCTAGTTTTTTGATTTTAGCACATGATCACACCTTAGAGGCTCTAGAAATAGTATTTTTTTACATTCTTATTTGGTATTCTGCTCTTATGACACTAAATAATCTCAGTATATACAGTTCATTCACATCAAATGGAGCCAGTGTTGGGACTGGGGACACTAGTAATTCAATAAAAACAAGTGATGCTTCTTCACCAACCCAACCCCCAAATGCTGAGTAAAAAGTTAAATAATGATGACCCAGTAGGGCCTGTAGGGTGCTGAAATACTCTTTTTTTAAAATCAGCATTTTGTGTTCCATTGAGTGATGGAAGCATTTGTCTCAACCAAACTACATCCCACAAACCCAGCCTTTTATTTGACATTATTTTAAAACTTGAGAAAGCAGAGACATAAATTCCTATCCCTCAACACCCAGCCTGCTACGCTCCACAAAGCATAACAGAATGAAAATTTCAAGAATGAAAGGAAAAAGGGCAGGGCTGGCTCAGACCAATTACATTGCACTGCTAGAGGAGAATTTCCAAATTTCCAGAGGACTGTGTGGGAAGCTGCTTTTAAAACCAGTTCAACTCTGTCCAAGTTCACAAGATATAAACTAATTTCTTTTGCAACTTTAGCACTGTTAAGTGTTTGTTATAACATATTTGGGTGACATCTGCATTGTTCAGCCTAAAAGCAAAAAGTCTAAATCCCAGCACTAATCTCACGGACTGTGAGGACCAAGAGCTCAATCTGCTTGACACAGCAAAGAAAAAAAATAATCAAAAAAGCTCAGATTACAGTCTATCAAATTTTCTAAACTAAGAAACTGCATTTGAACTGTGTTACTAATCACATCTACTTTCATTAAACTTGAAATCCTGTAGGCATTGGAGGCAGTGGTATGTGAAAGTCTTAAAATCTGCTCAGAGATTGTCTGATGGGGGAAGCAACACTGAGAAAACCAAGGAATTTTAGTTTAAATTATGCAACAGTAGTTTAACCGAATTGAGCTATCAAACCTTCATTTTTACATAAAACTTTCATGTTACTAAGTTCCATGGTTTTTATTCTCAAGGAAAACATACTAAAAAAATATATGAACTGAGAACAAAAGTCGTACTTTGAAAAGTTTTCTCTTTATTTTATTCAAAAGTCAAAGGAAATTCTACTGAGATTCCACAGATATCTGTCCTGGATGCAGATTTATGCTCTGCTTCCCAATTACAACTGAGAGATTTCTGGATATCCCTAGGTCACAAGCACTCTGGATAAATGAAGTCAATAAGGTGCAATTCAACAACAGCAAAAGCATGAAGTACTACTCTTAGGAATGATAAAGTTAAATGCACAAGCAGGAAAGGACTAAAATGGGAACAGGGAGCATTCTTGCAGAAAAAAGTCTGGACAAATGGCAGATCCATTAGGAACCCTCAGTGCAACTTTTGGGAAAAGGGGTAAGCAGTTATGTTAGATCATACTGATAGGAGTAGTTTGGGCAACATGTTGAGGTGGTGATTCTATTGGTGAGACAGCAAGAGAACTGTGTGAGTTTCTAGCATCCCCTCAGGAAAGCTGGAAAAATTCAGCCCAGAGAACAGCAATAAGAATGATAAATTATTTAGAAAACATGATGCACAAAAAGGATGAAAGATTGAGGTTGTTTAGTCTAGGAAACAGTATATTTAGAGGAAAAGCAAAACAGTTCTGAAACAACTAAAATTATTTTCCATATGGACAAGGAAGTTAGGAAGCAACTGACTTGATCTGCACATAGGTAAGAGAACTCAGTCTCCAGCTGTAAAAGACAACTATGTCCAGGAAACAGTTGTCAAGAAAGAATTTTGAGAATCTTTGAAGAGTTTAGGACAAAAGTTAGTGTCGATACCAGGATACAAGTTATCAGCATTGCCACTGACTGGCCTCCTTGACCACTGAATTGCTGAACTCTCAATATCTAGCATTGCTTTCCCCTAATTCTCTAACAAATTGCTGTATTTTCTGCACTGATCTCACTCACTTTTTTGTTGAGAAGGTGAAAAGTATGATCTGATTACCAGGAATAGGTATTCCTGCGTGCTGGCTTCCAAGCCTGCCTTGAGTTTGGAGAGGATAGAGATGCTGTTTCAGAATGCAACCCTGAGCTTTGTTACTCAGCACAAAGGCAAAGCTATTCCACTCTCCTGCTTACAGCTGCAAGCAGGACCCAAATTCAGCCCTCTCAACACTAAGTAATTGGCTGTGAATTCAGATGAGGAAGTGGCTTGCTCACAAGGGTCTGATTCTGGCAAAACCACTTTCCTGCTTCTCCAGATCTATTTTTTTTTAATTTCAATTTTTTTTTTCCTGAGGGAAATTCATAAAAACCCATTGAATTATGTAAAGGCCTCCTGGAAATGTTTAACTACAAATCATAAAACCCAAAATAGGGAAAAAAAAAAAGGGAGAAAAACCCTCCAAAAAAATACAAAGCATGTGCTGGGATTCAGGTGTGAATTTCTTTCTTTATAAACATAAATATGTTGTTGGCACGTGCATGCACAAATCATAGGTAAATTGCTGTTAATAATGAAATGCTTAGTACAATGAAACGCAAAAGTACAATGGTTCCAGTAAATGTCAGAACACATCTGCTCTAATTAAAAATTAACCGTATCATTAAAGTTATATTACTAGTTAATTTCTGAAAATGTTTAATTATTAGAGAGTTATCCCTCCAGCTTCCAGGGAAGAATTAGAAATATTGCACTTGTGTCTAAATCTTCCTTCACCAAGCACTTTAAAGTTTTAAGGGTCATATATTTTAAGGTATTTGGAAGATAAAAGGGCTTTGATTATTACACTATAAAGTCAAAAAACCTTGTGTCATGGCAGATTTTACCCACTCCTTGGAAGTGTCTTGAAACAGATTCTTTTTTCTCCCACTTTCTATGGGAGCTGAGACTGAGGGAAAGATGCCACTTGTGCCAGCAGCAGATCTGGCCCAGAGCCTTTCTCGAGAGGAGCCTTGTCTTTGGCTCCGTCCTCCTCCACATCGTGTGTCAGCTCTGGCACCAGCTCAGTGTGACAAACAACTTTTCACTGAGAAATTACTAACACAGCCAGACTAACCTGAATTTAGTCTTATTACCTGATCTTAGATGCTTTCAGATTTAAGTTACATGAGGTTTCAGTTTGTTATACCTGCCTGTAGTTTAACTTGAGTGATTCTCAAATCTGCAAGGGCCAAAGCCAGGAGCATTAGAGGCAAGAACTTACAGGTGTCTCTGTGAGCTCTGAAGTCTGATTTCTCATAAACATTCCTCTAATAGCTCTCCAATCCACAACATGGTGGTTTTTTTTTTTCCAAAACACTTCCATATCAGCAGGTACAATATGATCATTGAGTCAGAACATAGAGTCAGAGCAACCTTAATCCAAGTCAATCAAGCCCTTTTACAGCCAGCCAGGTATTTTAATAAAATTTCCCTTGGCTATCTGTACAAATACATTCAAGCAGTTAATTGCCTAATTTAATGCACATAGTAAACAGGCATTACATGCAACTGACAGCACCAGGTGGACTGAACATTCCTCATTCAAACCAGACATACAGCATAAAACTGAAACACAGACATAAACCTAAGTGCAGAGATAGTGCAGAGGAAAAAAATGTATCTTAATTATGGGGTGTCCACTTTCTGTAACAGATTGTCATTCTAAATAACCCCATCTTAATCAACCTGCCAACTTGCTTGGGAAACAAACCAGCAGCTGCACACCCAGAGCTCTGCTTATCAGGCATACAGGTGTCCTTGTTTGCATGTCGTAGTTATCCCGTGGTTCATTCTAGTGTCAGGGTTTGCACTGGAGGAAATATAAAAAAATCCTCATTGCCCAGAAAGAAAATATCCTGTCTGCTGTCAAGAATGACTGCAGCCTCAGGTCAAAGGAATAGAGGTTGTTTTAAACAGCATCCAATCCAGTTATGCAGCTGGTGCTGTAGTGGCTGGGATGTTGCATTTTGAGGTACAGTGGGAGCAGAAAATCAGGTCCTGCTGTTGTGTGTGGAGAAGGTAACAGCCCCTTCTGAACATCACCAAAACACGTGGGGAAACTGAGACATGCATGTTAATATGGGGGTCCAGTAAAACAGTAACCACAAGGAAACCATGGCTGAGGATGACAGGGATAAGCCTTAGCTAAGTAAAGAGCAGTAACTATTTACTATAAAGGCTGTTAGAAATAGGTATCACCTGGAAATGGAGATAAACCACCATGACATGAAAGATTTTTAAAGACTCAGAATTCAGTCTAACCCACAGAAATACCTCAGCAAATGTTTAGATTCAAGGATGGCAGTTGGACTGCTGCCATAAATCTCATACATCTGTTAGAGTGGGGGAAAAAGTGAAATAAGCCTAGATGTACATGGGTTCACCTAGAAAACAAGACTATCTCAAGATTAAACAGGTCATCCTCTGAAATACAATTGGAAAAAAACCTTTCATTTGGTCTTATTAAAAGGGAATAGCATGTTTTGCCAGAGTTCCTATGAAGATGTTTTGGTTCAGAAACCAAAACAGAAGTGGCTTAATGAAATCTACTCTCCTTTATTTATCCTAGTTAAATTTTGAAAAAAAACAGTTACCTTTCTTTACAGCAAATGAAATTATAAGTACTTGAAGAACAAAAAAATCAATTCATTTTCAAAAATAATTACAATAAAATAAAAAGTTCTTAGTAAAAAATCAATGACCAAATACTCCTTGAAGTACTACATGTAGCTAAATTAATAGATTTTCAAAGCATAAAATAAAAGCTTCATAATCTGAGAGTCATTCACATTTGACAGAGTTTTCTAATTTAATGGAGATAAATACAAGTTTAGAAGAAAGAGTCTCTTATATTTTAAAATTCATAATCAATAAAACTTCTGTTAGAAGTTACTTGGATCCACCTTTTTGGAACTTAGATAAGCACTCTGCTGGAGGAAGTGAGATGCATGGGCACTTTCTGAACAATCTTGGTAGGAAACAGAGGTGACACAGGGAGTGAATTAAGAAGCTTTACTAAAGATCCCCTTGGAGGACATAGGTTTGCCACAGGGCATAAGCTGAGGATGTAAAATGGATATAGCAAACAGAACCATGCTGGGAGAACAACGCCCATGAAGAACCACACTTCTAAAATGCAAAAAAAGAAGCAGATGTTGATTTCAACAGAGAAGTGAAGGGAACACAAAAAGGGCAAGGCAACAATTTTTGAATAGACTTGTCAACTATTTCAGACACAGAGAAAAAAATCAAAATGGTTTGATTTGTACAAAACTGATATCCTGGAAAAATGTAATCCTTTATCTAGATGAGGACTTCTGCTCTAAAATAAGAGTGTTTAAGTTGGTACAGGAGAGTAGAGAATGAGGTCAGCTTGGCATGCTCAGTAGCAATCTGTCTCGTAGGCAGACACTGCAATTTGGAGAAAGCTATTCTGAACCTACTTTAGTTTAAAACTCAACTTTATTCCCCTTGTTTCTAAGACAAGATCTAAAATGCCTTATTTCACTTCTAATCCAAACCCCAGAGCTGTCCAGCCACTATGAAGAGTGCTAGAAAAAGGCTAATTTGTATTCAGGTTTTCCTGCATACCTGCCATCGTGGTTATAAAACATTCGCATGCGCATACACACATGTAGAGATACCCTGTGTTTACAGACAGGCATATGGGCTCTGTGTCTCTGCAGCTGTGCACACACACACACACATCTCTCAGGAATACTGTGTGTGTTTAACAACGCCTGTGCAGTTTGTCTTTTTGATTCCTTAGCTACCCTGAAATCTATTTTTTCCTTATTTAAAATTTTACTTGGGATCTATGTCCAATATAAAAAGTGAAGTGTTACTATAACGTAATCATTTGGGAATTTTTCCTCTGTCTTTTGACAACTTTTTTTTTTTTTTTGTACTATTTAATTAGCATGCAATTTTATTTGACTTGAAAAGAAATATTTGCCTAAATCTGAAAATAATAAAAAAATCTTATTTTATAAGTGAAATTCTTCATGTATTCTGTACATTTTCTTCACAATAGCAGTGACTTGCTGGAAATCATTAGCCTAAAAGGGATCCTGTATCAGGACAAAACTAGAGCATACATGATATCTGTCATGGTTGATAGCTAAGGGTTGGGTTCTAGAGGTTAAATATTGCTTGGCATGCCCTTGATGGAAAGGAAGAAACAAAAAGGAGCAGCAAAAATATTCTCTTCTATTTATTCAGTTCATACAGTATTTCATTTTCAGACTGGAAACTATGGAGGAAAATATTGGTTTTACTGAATATATGATTTAACTGTAGGCAATATTAATGAAATAGAGCAAAATACTTTGAGGGCTTTTTTGTTTTTTCCTTGCTATAATGGGGCAAAATGCTATTTGAACAGAATCAATGTGTTAAAGATGGCTTCCGCCCTTTCGGAATGTATAGCCAAGCTCCCAGATCCTCCCCTGTCATGTGCTGGGATAAACTTAAGAGAAAATGTAAGTACCTTCCTAGATAAAACCACTCCATCCTCTGTAAATATAAATTTATTTTAACAAAGGCTTCTTTCAGTAATATAAATAATGATAAAAGTAATGGAGTTGCCAGTGTTGACTTGGTTCAATATCTGGGACAAGTATTCCCTTAGGTAAAGCCAGTAAGCCTTCTGAAGTCAGCTATTACATTATTAATCCTATCACTCCTGAAATGCTTTATTCCATTTATTACCTGTGTCAGCATGCAGCCCACCTTCACACCTCAAACTGGTGATCCAGCATCAGGCATTTCCTAATGGTGTTTAAGTGCAAGGGATTTAGTTTGCTTTCCTTAGCCTGTCAAAGTCTTCTACACGATTTCCTATCCTCAGCTGCTGAAAACCCTTCCATATGGCTTGGAGAATAAAATGTTATCTTTGTACTTCCCAATATGCCACTTACAAATATCTTGGTTTAAAGCTGTAGCTTCTGAAGAAGTTTATTTTTTTAAAGAAGGCTGACTTTAGGTAAAAGCTCTCTTTTCCTGGGGCAACATTCCCCCTTGCTTGCTGAGGATATAGCACCAAACTGAGACTGAATATGGCCTGAGAAAGGGTGATTGGTTTCCAAATTTTCTATCTAGTTTTCCTGATACAGGCCTAGGGGAATTTCTTTTGTAAACCTTAAGGCAAGCAGGTGTTTTGCATTAAGCATTGGTTTGGGTAAAGCTCTGTGACTCTTCCTAGCCAGCAATTAACAGGAACAAATCTATTCCTCTGGGGGAAGATTTAATAGGTGAGTCACCCTATGGAGCATCTGCTCCCAGTCTCATGACAGGAAAGCTGAGGGAATTTGGGTTGCTCATCTTGGAAAAGAGAAAGCTTAGGAATGACCCAATTGTGGCCTTCCAGCTCCTGCAGGGATCCCACAGTAAAGATGGAGAGAGACTATTTACAAGGGCCTAGAGTGACAGGACAGGGGGAATACCTTCAAATTGACAGAGTTTGTAGATTTGGATTAGAAATTAGAAAAAATACTGTGAAAGTGGTGAGGTCCTAGCACAGGCTGCCCAGAAAAGATGTGGATGCCTCATCTCTGGATGTGTTCAAGGCCAGGTTAGATGGGCTTCTGAGCAGCCTGATCTAGTGGCACATAGCAGAGAGGTTGGAATGAGATGATCTTTAGGATCTCTCCCAACCCACACCATTCTGTGGTTCTGTGAAACATTGCTTGATTCCCCCTCCATGCAGCTCTCTTCCTGAGGGAAAGGACAAGTGTTTGAGCCAGTGAGGTTATCCTAATCTCCTTCCTTGTGATAACTTTGATGGATCACCACTCAAAGGTTATGGTGGGATTTATGACAGAATTATTGTGCCAGGGAATCAATGTGAGCAGAAGCTGCCACGAGTTTCCTTGCTCTCTCCCTTTGTTCTGCTTAACTCCAGGCTCACCACATGATATACTTTAGAAACCTTACTTCAATGGGAATCACAAATGGGTGGCAAGTGACAGTAATTATTTTGTGGTAATCATTAAATTCTTTGCCATAGAGGAAGTGGTGAGACAATGAGATGTTTTCAAAGAAAGTATGTGGATACATAGTCCTGTGAAACATGCAAATAGGAACGTTCAGCTGAAAAACAGTGTTTGGTTTAATAAACTCATTTTATGATTTGCAGGCAAAACTTCTGCTCCCTAAATGTGCAAGAACAGAATGTCTACAGACCTTATCTGGCTTGAAAAAATGAAAGGTTTAAGACAATGCCAGCAGGGACTGTGCTTACCATGGTATTTTTTCTTTTTTTTTGTGGAAAGTTGCTAGTCCTGATATGGATCCCGTGCGGGTTTGAAGCAGAGGATAAATTTGGTCAAAATGAGACTTTCTCAAATCTGTTACAGTGGCAAAGCCATTGAAATTAAAGTGGGTTTGCAACTATTTCGTTTGGCACTCAAGGTGGAATATTTTATTACAATTCCAATTATGTTTCAAGGTTTAAAAGACTGTTAAAATATGCTAATTGAGACATTCAGGATGACAAAAATTTCAATTGTGAAATCTGCTCTTTCTCTGAAAACTTCTTAGAGTAAAGCAATATTTGGTTTCTCCTGATGTGGCTTTAGATAGTTCATATCAAATGCTAAATTAAACGTCAATAATCCTTAAGGAACCTATCTTAGTCACACTTTTTTAATCAAGGTTTCCAATGTGATCTTAAGGTCCATTTGTTCCCAGAATATAATGAAAATTGTACAAATCTCATGCATTTCCAGGCAGAGTTCAACACAGGGGTTTCATCTATGCTTATTTAAGCTACATTTAAAATGTTTCATATGAAAGTTTTGATTCCAATAAAAACTGTAGAAGAAATAAGGGACTGCAAGCCAATGGATTTTTAGTTGTAGCTTTCAGAAATACAAAAAAAACCTCATGAAAAACACCTCGAAAGCTAAAAAACAGTCACCATATTTTAAAATCAAATATTTTAAAACATTTTGTACAAAAATGGAAGAAAGACAAATGCAGATTTTATTACAGAAAATGTAAATCAGTTAATGATCAGTGCTTTAAATAGAATATCCCTATCAGATGATGATTCATTAGGGTTGTCTCAGTGAAGGAGGTTATTGATAATTTGATACTTCATATCCACTCTCCTAATCATTATTGTCAGAAAGTCTATTAAAGACCATAGGTCATAGATCTAAAATTAAGTACACCACAAAAAATAATATTGAGCAAGGGAAAAGGACAGATATACTTATAGATTAAGATTTGCACTGAAATGCATTTTATCAATTAATTTTGCTAAATTATTATTTGATAAAATAAAGCTATGGTCTCCAGTGAAACATTTCTCATTTAAAATGAACCAGAAGTAGAAGCTGAAATATTAAAACACATGAATGTAAGTTGGAATATCAAACCACAAGTCTGACTGTTTTTTTATCGTGCTATATGGGGATCTGCCTTCAAAATGTATTTCTACTACAGATTATGCTGGAGCACTCAACAAAGTAATAAGATACACTGTTGGGCTTTTTTCTCTTTTGCTCTTGAAGCATTCTAGTTTTTGGACAACTCCTCTCACTCTTCTCAGTATTCTTCTAAATGAGAAGTTGAGAAGTACATGGGTTCCTGTGCTCATATACTTCACTTAATCCAACTAGGTTAAAGGCAAAATGAAAGTATTACCATTTTCTTTTAAACAAAAGAAAACATAGAAACAATACAAGTATTATGTCTTTTGGTGTCTATGAACACCGAGATGGTGAAGAAAAGAAAATCATGCTTAAATCCAGTCTAAAACAGAGATCACCCTCATCATCTTTATATTCCAGCCATTAACCTATATCACTTAAAAAGCCCCCTTAGACTGGGACTCAGACTCATAACATATTGTTTTCCACAAGCTGAACTCACAGAGGACAACATTTTCTATCAGTGCTGCTATGACAGCTTTTTTACTGGGATTGCCTGTATATTCCTTTTGGCTCTGAGCCTCCTCTCATCCCTTCTATCCACTGTTGTTCTATTTCCTGATTTCAACACTCAGAGAGAGATCTGAGCCCTCCTCTCCCTCGCCAGTGGTTGGCTCCTTTGGAGAAGCCTGGATGATGCCTGTCCAGAGAGAACAAGGACACTAAGCCAGGCTGGGCCAGGCTGTGACCAGAGTGCCCCTTGTGTGGCTGAGGAGGTGACACAGCACCAGCCTGGCATTTTCCCACAGCAGCCCTGAGCTTCTACATAAGCTTACACAGATTATAGATGTCACACAGGCTCATGGCTGGCATTAAAGACAGCAGCTGCTGTCTGAGCACAGGCATGAACTAATTCAAGCCTTTGAAGGGAACTGTGACAAGTTTCAGCCAGAGAACAGGCTTAACCACAAAAATTTAAACAAGATCTAATGTATTGCAGCATACAACGCTGTCCAAAGTGTGTCATAGCTCTCTGGTTTTCTGTTTGGTGAAAGGAAATAGCCCAAGTGCCTGCCAAAACCCAGCAACAAAGGTGATGGGAGTTGTGGGTGCAGGAGAGGAAGAAGCACAGGGAGATTCAAGCACATGCTGAGGAAAGAGCTGGAGAAGTTGAAGTAATGGGAAAACCAACATTTTCCCTTTGAGTAACAGGGATGAAATCAAGTCAAGGTGACTGGACTCATCTTAGGGGCTGACATGACATCTCCAGTTTGTGTGACTCTAATGGAGTCATCAGATGCCACAGTTTGGGCAACTATTTTTAGCACCACTTGCCTAAGTAGCTCTGGGCTATGAGATCAGCAAATTTCCATTTGAGCCCCACAGAGTCAGTTTTGCAGAGGTCTGGGTGCTACCAGGTGGTGATGGCAGGAGCTGAACTCCACAGACACTGTGGATCTCGGGTATGTTACAAACCCACAGAGCAAAGTGTTAAGCTGAGGCTGGACCTACACATGCAAATCATGCAATGTTAAAACAGTTTTTTCTCCTTCTAATGAGATTTGTAAGCACTTTAGAAACTAGCCTGGTCTCTGCTGTTTCCTCCCACAAAGATTTATACTCTTCAAGAGGATGGTTGCCTCCAGCACTGATTCAGGAATGCCAGCTGTAATTAAAGACTTGGAAAAAACAATACATTCAATATCTTATTCCAGTTGACAAGTGTTGTCCTACCTTGGGAATGTCTATGAGCCTAATAGGTGTAGCTTTCTATTTAGATTTCCTTGCTGCATCATGTCATATTATCGTTCTTCTTGCAGGTTTTTGAGACCTATGTTTAAGATAAGCACTTGGTAATCTTGTATTGAAATCATAATAAAATGTCACACTAATTTATTCACTGGGAATATTTTGCCAGCTTCTTGTATTAATTCCCCTCAAAGCTAATTTAGATGCTTGTTGTCTGTGTATTCCACATCTGTCTGTATTAATATTTGCAAGTGTCTGAACAAATTAAGACATTTTACAGCATTTAAACATCCCAAAGATCTTACATTTTCTGTGAAAGTGGAGAGGTTGTACTATAATTTATGGGCATTTTCCCATTAATCTCTGAATTGTTTTGGCAGCTACTGCCTAAAAGCAGCAGCTACCTGGCAAGGACAGAATACCTGTCAGGCCATGAAGGGTGCCTGCATTCACTGGAGAGATAAATGGGAGCACTGAAATAGAGTTAAGCCCAGAGAAGGAAGCTTGTCCACAGACACAGTTGCCAAGCCTGTTTCATTATAGCTTAGAGCTTTCACAGTGGCTTAGTGAATGCTGTTAAGTATTCTGTCAAAGCAAACTTACTTTTCCAGACAAGTAGCTCTGTAAAGCCCTAAGGTGCCACAGCTAATACTTGAACTTGTTTACAGTGGTGGATAAAGCATACAGGTACTCTAATAAATAGTCCAAGATTTCTTAAAATGTATTTTCTAATTCAAAATATCTAGAAAGGTTTTAAATTTTTACTTTTTCTCTCCAACTGTAATGAAAAGATAGACTATTTCTTAAGGTCTGTCATTTATGAAGAAGCATTTTTTCCACGTACTTTGAGGGCAGAAAAGTATATCTCTTTCAAGTTCCTATGGTTGTTATAATGTTACTCTATGGAATCTCAATTCATACTCATCACTGGGGACACATATCATGGAAGACCTTTCTGCGACTGAAGCTGCAACTTTTTTAATGTCTAGAACACCTGCTTATGGTGTTTAAGCTTCTTTGAGAAGAAAAAACAAAAATCAAAATGAGAAGACTTACTTAAAGATATAATTTCAAATTTTGTGTGCCTCCTTATTTAAAATATTCATTTAGGTTCCTACCTAGTCCCTTAAAATATGTTCTATTCATTAGTTAACTCCTGCTCAAGCCAGAAGATACAACCAATCACAACATAATTAGGAAAAAATTAATCAGTTGAAACAAAGAAGTTTAAATCTTAAAGGAAATTTAAGAACCATTTTCTTACTGGGAAAGGAAAAAAATGAATACAGAAACCATGACAGTTTAAAGTTGTGTATTATACTTCTTCTTTTAACAAATTATTAAAATTTGATGTAAAACAAAGAAACTTTCCAAACTCATTACACTATTGCTGAGAACTGACTTACCATTCAGTTACAGTTCAACAGAAGACAACACAACACCTGCAAAGCTTCAAGATGTGTTGTATCACTCTGGATAGATTTATTTAGTCCTAACTGGAACTAAGGAGGCAGGTTTTCCATTATTTTTTGCTAATCATATAATAATGATTTATCACCAGGTGAAAGTAAGACCACAGGTTCTAATACGGAGTTTTTTTCCGCTGGGCAAATTTACAGTGGTATTTTCCCAGTTCTAGCTAACCAGGCTCTAAATGTAATATAATGCACTGAGAACAGCTGCTTTAAGAGACTCTTTCCCATACTCCTGTATTTACAACCCACATGCTTAAGTGGATTTCACGTAACAACTGTATTAATGGACTTAGTTACTAAACATTTGTGGATCATGTAACTGTTATGTCATTATATGCTAAATGAAGCTTAGTTGTAAGCCTCAGATCTTTAATCCAAGATCAACTCTTCCAGCCCCACAGAGGTGTTATTTGCATTATTTTCCATTTGGATCAGCCTGTGAGCTGACTGCAGAGCTAACAATCCTTTGCCCTTAATTATTCTCCCTCCTCATTTCCAAGCAATTTTTGAGACTTTCTTCAGTCACCACAAGACAAGTGGAAATTTTGTTTCTTATTGCACATTCAACAGCAACATCTACTAATAGGCAGGCCCAGTATTGCCTTTTCTCTAGCACAGGTTTGCAACAGTCATGCAGCCTTTTGAACTGATGAAGAAGCAGAGAAGGAACTAATCTGACCTAAGAGACCTCTTTCACCTCTAATTTCCATGGGAAAAAAAAAATACAAAAAGTTCACTGACCTAATTTGCAATGTTTGCTGTCAAATAATGATCCAGTTATGAGGTTATTGAAGAAAATATTGAGATGCACTGAAATTCTGCCTAGAAAATTATCCAAGCACTTTGCATTTGCAAGTTGTATAGGTCTGTACACTGTATGGAATCATTTGTATTTAAACAGTTCATTCAAGAAGGATCTATGAACATATTGAGTGCTTTCAAATCCACAGCAAAAATTCTTCTCATTATGTACCATGTAGTAACCTCAGACCTACCAAAATCAAGCACACGCTCTTACCCAAAGTGATCATAAAGAAAAGTAGAGAATAACACTGGAGCTTATTTTAGTCAATATTTTGGGTATTAAAAAAAACCCCAAACCCTATATGTATCAAACAATGGTCCTCAAAAGAAAAATAAAAAAGCAATTATTGAATTGCATCCCATGCGAGGAAATTGGGCCAAAATTGATCTGGATAGCCAAATTTATGATTACATGAAGTGAATGTACAATGAAATTTGATTAGTACAAGTGTGCCATCATTCCCTCTTGCAAGATTGAGCACAGAACAGCAAGCCTTGATGAAAGGAATCGATAGCATTGAAAGCAAAATTGGAGGGCTGTCAAATCATCTTAATTCCTATTTTCTGAATGAGTGCAGTGAGGTTGCTTGATGCACATGCTAATAACCAAATTAGTGCACTTTCGACTCAGTACAGAGTCAAGCTTCTATAAAGCTTAAATAATATTGCTAAAAGGAAGAAAAAACCCTCAAACCCACATGAAGCAGAGATATCACAACATAGAGTTTGCACTTTGAAATTATAGTTGACAGAGCTACATTTCTCTTAATTTTGTAGACATGAGGATATGTAAACTGCTACTTCACATCTGTTAATAGACATCATGACCAGCAATCTTCCTTCTCTCATGACTGGAAATATAATCTATTCAACAGGCACACACACATAGCAAGAATCGACCTGTGAGGCTCTTTGAAGTCCATCACTCAGAAGTTGATAATACAGAATTTTTTTGAGACATTTCTCATGAAATTTCCTCAGAAAGGTTTGAGGGTGTTCTCAAGGTCAGCTGAAGCCATCCTAAAACTGAATTGCCTTCAAATCCTGCCCCTCCCCACATCCACCTTACATTTCCTCTCAACCTCCTTTATGCAGAGCAAGGCAGCTGTTCATATGGCTGGGAAGTGTGGAGATAAGGGGGCAAGGTGACAAGGTGCTAAAGGTTGTGTGGCTGTGTGTTACCCACCACACCTAGGGAAAAACTCAAGACACACTCAAAAATTTACAGATTCTTCAGCAGTAACCAGAGCTCTGTTTTGATTATATTTGTATTGCTTTTTTACAGCTTTCCAGTGCCTCCCCTAGCAGATGTTCCTCTTCACACCCTGTGCATGCAGGACCCTCTTGGAGATCAGCCTGGAGAAGCTCAGAAGTACAGATTAATGATGTTCAAACTTTCCTCTGACCTTCTTAAAAGCACATGTGAAATTATATTTTTCCACCTTTGAGTAGAGCTATATTTTCACAAGCACAAGCTTTGATAAATATATTGTTTAAATTTAAAAAAACAATCTGTGGTTGCAGCACAGAGAAAAGTCAGGGCAAAATCTGGAAAAGAGCATCTCAGCAGGGAGTCTCTGCATCTCTACCTGCCTTAGAAGATCAGAACTGTCACCAACACTACATTATCCTCCACCCTTAAAAAAACAAATAAATCACACTGTTACAAGGGCACAGCAGTACAGGGAGATTTTTAGGTACTCTGCTTATATAGTAAATAAAAAGGTTGCAAATAAACTAATGGTTGAGGACAAGACTTTAACTAATTCAGGACTATTTAACAGGCGGATCCTGGAATATGATGGATTGAGTGATGCTGTGCTCTACGCTCAAGACAGATCTTGAAGAATATGAGGCTACAAGTAATTTTATTACTCTATCATAAGACAGCTAATACAGAAAAAACTCATATTGCACTTATTAAGTCAGTTCAAAACAGAAGACATTTTATAGTAGTCCATAGGACAGCAAAAGGACCTTTTACATACAGTTGCAGATGACAATAAGGACTCTCAAGTCTCCTCTTTTTCTTAGAAAAATTATTAATTACATTCAAATCTAAGACCATTAACTGCATATGTTTTGTATTTTTGCTATTTCTTTTACTGTTTTATTTTTTTATCTGAGCCTGGGGAAAACATACTGATGGACTTACACACACAATATCTCTTAATTAGGATATTGCCTTTTGTGGAATTAAAAAAACCAAACTATCTACTAATACTCATAAGGTAAGAGCACTAAGCATAACAATACAGCAAAGAAGGACAAGACAAAGCTTTTCTTATGCTGAATCCAGTAAATGGACAGACTAAATTGTAATTTATGAGGCAATGCTGCTGCACTGCAAACCTGGAAAATTATAAAAACCATATGGAGCACCTTCAGCTTTAACATTTGGATTTGGCCACAAGAATGATGTTCTTGATGGTTATTGTGAGCCAGGAACTTGTTTTAAATCTTTGGTTCCTCTGTAATACTAGATTGCTGAGAATGGATAATGATATGGAGCATTAGCTTAAAAGTCTGTCAGCTGACTGAACATGGTGTTTGGATTCTTAGGCTCTTAGGAAGTAAAGCAATGTATTTATTATTTATTTTATAATAAGACATGGAAGCAAGCAGCCTGACATTTATTACATTTAAAGTACAACGATGCACTTGTGACCTGTTCAGCTGCCTCCACGTGGGAGTCTAGTGAGAATATCAACTTGTCAACTATCATGAGTTTAGGATGAACTTTGTACTCATTTTTATATGTACAGGAAAATTATCCCATGTAGCGTTAGGCACTTGCATTCTCACTCATAGAATTCTTTTCATAATAACATTATCAAATGCTGATACATATATAAACCTACATCAAAACAAGTACTGCATTTCACTTGCAGTTTGTACAGAAGCAGATATTTCTTTGCCTCAATGCTTGGTGCCAATACAGTGAAAATTGTTTCTCCAAAGACTCAGGGTGATGACAGTCTAAGCCATTAAAAATCATTGTTGGTGACACAGGTTCTGTGAGTGTTTGAGAATGTTCTAACCAGCTCCCAAACTACCAGCATCTGGGGTTTCACTGTCTTCTCATAGATGAAGCAATTTGATCCAGAACTTACACAGATTAGCTTGGAAAACATTTTTTTATACCACAATACAAAGAAAGCAAAACAACCCAAACCCCTGCATAATTCTAAAAGTCCCTCAGGTAGAGATCTTTGGTAACCAATTTGTCCCAGGGGATCAGCCCTGAAATGTGCTAGAAAGCTCATGTGACAAGAAGATAGTATTTTACCTGCTGGTCATATCAATTATATCTGGTGAGCTATTTAAAATACAGTATCTCTACTTGGCTACTCTGGTTACTGAAGAACTATGGACACTACTCTTACAAAACAGTTGAGCACCCTATATCATAATTTCAAGTGTAAGAGTTTTATCATCATCATTAACTGACATCTGTTAGGCTTTTGTGTCACTTATTAAGATGATTTTTAATTTAATGTGTCTATTAGCAGTAGAGGAACCTTTTTTACCATGAATTTAGATATGTGAGCAGATAACTTCTAGCTAGAATGATGTTCTTTTGCTCCCTTAAGTTCAGTTAGAAATTACTTTTGTCAGTATTTTCATTAATTGCGTTAGACTCATGAAGTCATTCAGTATCTTCATTAATTAAAAGTACTTCTCTAAACTCTAGTTTTAGAACATTTCTCAATTAAAGTGATGAGTAGAGCAGTTTCTTTTGTACAAAGTCAAATTTTAATCCTGTGGTCAAACCTTGAAAATAGTTCAGCACTTGCATCTCTTGCAACAGCTAAAATGAAGGTCTGCCTTTTAGTAACCATGAATGGTACAGAAGAGATGCACCCTAATTACATGGTTATTTGCTGCAGCAGACTGATACTGGTGCCTGCAGAAGCACTGATGTTCACAATATAGGTCTCAACACATATGCAAGGTATTGATATCCATGCTTGCGTATCAGCAAACAGAAACGTTTCCTCTAACTAGCTCGTGAGATGGAGCTTGGGCTCAGTGAAAGGAAAACCACTGAAAGACTGAAAATAAAAGATATAGGTAACAGCGGTTGTAGAACTCCTGTCCAATTCAGTGGTATTTGGCTGTTCTACTGGTAAGTCAGATACAGAAATATTATGAATTTTTGCAAGCTCACTGTGTTCTCATCCACAGGCAAAACAAGCTACTCTGGGAAAGTAACTTCAGCTTGCAGTTGTTTATATGGAACATTGTTAGAGCCCTAAGGAAAAGGTTCATTTTCCACAGGTAGCTTGGCAGAGAATCTCAGTGAAGCCTGCAGTGATTTGCAGCATGCTGTGTTCCATGAAGGCAGAGATACAAGAGATGCAGTTTCACCTCATGGCCTTGTGTTTGCACTGTTATACTTTTTCTGTGGTTGTGGTACAAACCATGGTTGTGCTTGCTTAGCTTCAGTAATACCCACGGTGCTCTGATTTATCTTCGTTTACCCTAAAAACATGGAATGATTCAGTCCAGCTTGACTAGCTGTGGTGGTAAACTTCGATAATACTATGCCTGACTGAGGCAGGAATCCCTCTCTGAGGAGGGAAGAAATTGTTTTATCTGAGTTCTGATACTTAATAATTTGTTCAGATGTACTTTCAAACTTACATATAACAACTGATTTTTTTTTAAAGCTGCTATCTACTCTTTTGTTAATTTGCAGTTTTTGTAGTTACTTAACCTGTTTTGCTATACAGACAAAATTGTTGACATTCAGCTTCATTTGTCTTAGCCCCCACTCAAATTTCTGAGCTGGGAACAAGGCTCTGCCTTGCATATCAGTGAGGAGAATGATATCAAACTAGTGTTCAGTTGCAGAGTCTTTTCTTCTCTTATAAAACTCATTAATTGTGGGCATATAATTATAAAAAACTCCAAAACGTTTCTTCACACAGTAACATGATATACCTTAGGCTTACTCAAGGTTTAGAAAACTATGCAGAATTCCAGGCTTACAAGAAATACCCTCGTTACTAGTCAAGCGCACACAGGTAGGAAACAAGCACTCAGAGCATTTAATGAGAGAGGAGCAGGAGGGGCAGAGCATGGTAGCAACTACAGGTGCAGCAAAAAAATTCCTAGATCAGGATTTCTGATCTTACAGAGCATCCAAGCAGCACTTTCAGTTATCCAGAGCCAATAACAGACGCTTGCATATTGTGTTGAAGCAACTGGAGTTTGCAGTTCAAAAGGTCAGGCAAAAACTAAAGTAAAGACTCTGAATTTCAGGAAAGCAAACTTCCAGCTCTTCAAGGAGTTAGACAGTAGGATCCCCTGGGAAACATCCTTCAGGGACTAGGGAACAGAACAGAGCTAGCAAAACTTTAAGGTGTTTTCCATAGAGTGCAAGAGCTCTCAATCCCCAAATCAGCAAAGGAAGACAAGAGAGTGGCATAGATGAGTCAAAACCTGCTGGTCAAACTAAAGGGCAAAAAGGAAGTGCACAGGCAGTAGAAGAAGGAACACTATAGGAGGAGTGTAGGGGCACAGCCCAGGTGTGTAAGGATGGGATAGGGAAAGGCACAGTATAGATAGAGCTGAATTTTGCAAACGATGCAAAGAGCAGTAAAAAGGGCTTCTATAGGTGTGCAAACCAGAAAGGGAAGGTCAGAGAAGGTGTACTCCTTGGATGAGGAAGGCTGGTAAACTGCTAAATATAGAAAAGGAGAAGACTGAGTTAATCAACATCTTTTTCCCCCCTCGATCTTCAGTGTCAACCTCTACTTTAAAAATACCATTCAGAGGAAGTCCCCATAGACTAGAAAGTGTTGCACCTATATTAAAAAAAACGGTTAAAAAGGATAATCCTGGGAACTACTGCTTTTTCAGCCTCACCTCTATGCCTGAGAAGATAATGGAACAGATCCTATTAGAAGCTATGCTGAGGCACATGGAGGACAAAGAGGTGATTCAAAACAGCTTTACAGGACACTTTTTACCAAGGGCAAGTCTCACCTGACCAATCCAGTGGCCTTCTATGATGTCTACCTCAGTGGACAAGGGAAGAGGTATGAATACCATTAATCAGTACTTCTATAAAGCCCTTGACACAGTTCTCCACAACATCTAATTCGGAGGGACATGGATTTGATGGATGAACTCTTTGGTGGATGAGGAGTTGGTTAGATGGTTGCATCCAGAAGTTAGTGGTCAATGGCTCACTGTCTAGATGGAGATGGATAACCCTCAGAGGTCCAAACTGCGACCAGTATTCTTTAACATGTTTATCAGTGGCATAGACAGTGGGATGAAGTGCCCTCAGCAATGTTGCAGGTACCATGAAGCTGAGCAGTACAGTTGACACAACAGGGATGAGATGCCATCCAGAGGAATGTGGAGAAGCTCTAGAAGTGGGTGCCCATTGAACCTCGTGAAGGCCAAGTACAGCGTGCTGCCTCTGGTGCAGGACAATCCCAAGGACAAAACAGTTTAGGCAGAGAATTGATTGAGAGAAGCCCTGAGGAAAAAGGTCTGGGCTGTTGGCTGACCGGAAGCTCAACATTACTCATGAATGTGAGCTTGCATCCCAGAAAACCAACCATGTCCAGGGATTCATCCGAAGAAGGGTGTCCAGCATGTTGTGGGACATTGCAATAACAATAAACAAGAATACTGGTAGGGAACAAGTCATAAAGGCAGCTTTTAAAGTTTTAATATTTCAATAGAATGTGTTGATAATCAAAACCCCACAAATGAAGTATTTATGAAAAAAAAAGACAAAGGTGTAGATTTTTGAAAGATCTGTGGATCAAAATTTGTCATTTCATTTCCTATTATTTGTCCATTCCTCAAATCACTCTTTTCCGCACCACCTGAAAAAGCTTTAGGGAGTGCCAGTTTTCTGTCATCACCAAGTCTGTCCACCTATGTATGCACTGAAACAAGTCTCTATTAACCAACCATAGGCTTACCCTGGTAAATGTTTTAATTTAAGTAATCCATTGAATTCTCAGCAAGAAGAGGAAAGACCTCAAATGAGGTCTTTTTTGCATTCTTTCAGTCAGCATTTTGGATTCCTTTCATAACCACACCTGTCTAAAGTCTTGTGAAGTTTTGATCCATCGCTAGGGTTTACTGCACATGGAGTTTATGTAGGTATTACAATGACAATAACCAAATTTAAATGATCACTTACATTGTCATTCTAAGAGACAGCAAATAAAATGGTTGTGTGAGGTTAAAAGGCCCAGACCCAAAATAAACAGAAACCATCCAGATTTTTATTTTTTTTTTACTCATTCTTCAGTAACGTGCTCCTGAAATAATGTAAATCATTAAATGAGACCCCTGGTAATGCATACATCCATAAATATTCTCTGAGGTTTCCTTGCTTCATCAACAGGACACAGGGAGCAGTCCAACTGCTCTTTCTTGGTAATTTTGTGAAAGATTTGAATTACACAAAGTACACCAGCAAAAGAAAGCTTATTTGAAGCAACTGAAGAAATGGACTTGGCTTTCACAGTCAAGATCTAACTTCGTGAACTGAGAGAGCTAAAAATATCATGCTGTGGTTTTCGTTTTAGCAGATATTTGAGGTAGATATTATGGAAATCTTGACAGACATTGTAATTGCATTATCTATAGTCTTGTGTGTGAGCCAGCTGCCTTGCTACTTAGGTTCAGCTTACATAACTGAGAAAGCAGCTATTCACCAATGATAATATTTATTTTCCCTGTTCTCTTTCCTTGTATTTATCATCATGATATTTTTCTTTCCTGCTCTTAAACTCAGTGGTTGCACTAGGGATTTGAAAGTAAGGGATGCTTTAGGACAAAGATTGGGTTTATATGTAGTGAATTTGGGCAATAATAAATCCTCCAGATTAATAATGCTGCGATGCAGTTTCAGCAGACCTTTTCTTTAGTGTTCCTGTACTAGCCAAGTCAAACTAAGATTAGATAATATTAAGAAAACTAGGGGTCTTTGTCTCCACTGGCACCCTCACCTATAGTAGTTCATAACTTAATGCTACTGTTAATTGGTGAACATTTTAAAATATGTCAGGACAAGTTTAAATAGGAGGCATTAATTGGGATTTGTCCCATATGGGAGTCATCTTGGGCCTGCATAAACAGAGATGAATGAAAAGGCTTTGCTCCTGTTTGAGACGTGACCTCGCTGGGCTTATTTGGGCTCCTGATACAACAGGCACTGAAACAGCTAATTAGCTTGGCACTGTTTCAGACAGCTGGATTAGAGTCAGTGATAAAATGAAGCAGAAGGCACCTCTTGGCACAGGTCCCTGTAACTCATCCCATCAGCCTGGAAATCCAGTGGAGCAGAGGAGTCCTCCAGGCTGGGGTTGGAGGCTCCTTCTGAGTCCGGAGAAACCAAGCCATTTGTCAAAACCACATTGAACTGTACATGCTTATACTGCAAGAACAGAGCAATATATCTACTGTAAATCAGCCCCAGGACAGGGCCAAGCTACTGTGAGTTACTGCCTGTGAGCAAATACTCTGCCACTCTTTGTAGAAGTGAAAGAGTTTCACAAACCCAAACCTGCATTACAAACTGTGGGCAGAGTAACCACTCATACCAGGAGCTCTCACCAGCAACACTTACTTTACACCAGGGTGTGTAAATTCTGTATCAATGTGCTTTAAACTATTTCGGAAATATACTTAACATTTTATGCTCCTGAAGTGATAGGGGTTGCCAGCATGACAAGGAAATGTTTAAAAAGAAGGGGAATACACATCTTGGGGAATACAGTTCTTGGATAACACGCCAGGATGAGATATCTCTGCATCAAATAAGAATAAATACCAGCAATATTCAGAAAATTGTTTGGGGATTAATTTTCTTTTAATGGCCATCATCTCTGCTGACTTCACTGTTGTATGCTACCTCATGGACAAAATTTGAGAGTATTTTTTTGAACAATGGTTTACATTTAGCTATGGCAAGCCATTCAGCTAAGCAGCAATTACATGCAGAAACCTTCTGTGTTTTACAAGATTTTTACTAATTTAAAACTTATGAATGTAATTGGAGAAATATGATACTGTACCAACACAGTAGGAAGGAGCTTATTCAGTTATTCCATATGACTTAGTCTGCTCTGACAGTCTCATGTTCATACATTCTAATAAAGCCTGAGTAGCCTTCTGTTCCTGTTCTCTCTTTCATACTCTTCCCACTCTACATTCTCCTTTGAAAAATGACATTAGTATGAGATAATATATTGCCACATTTTGTGCATACATATAGCAAGAATGTTGAAGAATGTATTCCTACAGCAAGGAATGTGGGTTTTAACCTAACTTGGTTATTATATGGTCCCTGAAAGATATGAAGAGATTTAAAACATTCATCTTGGAGTCCAGCTATGGCAGGCTCGCATCATTTCCCATCCACATTACATTCCCTATGATGTGAAGGGATTCACGGAGCCTTCTTTTCTGCTCCCATTACACTCTTTGTCACTAGGAATGAAGTATCCAAATTTTAATGCCTCATATATTTTGTCAGCTGTAGTGGTGTGCTATACTACTCTGACCTTTTTGATTGGCTTGCCATTTCAGTTCTCCCTATTTACAGCTTCATTAACCTGTGGGGGAGAGGTGGACTGGCTACCAATCAAGGGACAGTCTATTGAAAAGGTCATCGTAGTCCAGCATATTTACAATCCCTCCACAAACCAAGTTTGTGCAAGCTGTAGATGTAGAGTTCCCCTTTTGGGACAGCAAAGCAGTAGCAATAGGAAAAAACGAAGTGACATGAATTCAGCCCAAATCCCAGACAATAGGAAAATGAAAGGAAGCAGAAAAACATCTCCAACTCAACTTCAGAGAAATAGCACATTTGTTAACCCACAGTTCTTAACAGAAAACATTTGATCTCAACTGGATGACACCATCCAGATAACAGAAATCTACAATTATTTCTATTTTGAATTAGTTTTGAAGTCAACTCTAAGAAACATACTGTCTGTTTAATATAATCCTGGGAAGCAAAAATAAAAACTGAATAAGCTCATTTGCACAGAGAGCTTTTTAAACAGGAAATATTTGAAGTTTGCCAACATTCTTTGCGATAAACTTCACTAAACATTATCTTCCATATGAGAAAACATTAGTAATAGTTATGTAATTAGTGCCATTTTAAGACAATTCAAAACTGATTCATAAAACAAACTTCTATTTAGACCGCAAAGAGATAGGACAAAACTTAGACTAAACACTGGGTTTGATAGCAGAGGGCACTGTGCTATAGGAGGCTCTGTCTTTCAGATAAGAAGAAAAACTAAATTAATGACCACTTATGATCAGTGAGCTTGTTTAGGCATGTTAATCTGGCTGACCTGTTGACCTGTCCAGACTTATAAATCTGTAATTACAGGCCTCTCAGAATACCTGATTTTCCCTAAACGTAACTGTTTTGTGGTGGCAGTGGGGCAGGGGGAAAGAGCCTCCTTTCCTAAGTACCTGAGCATTCCTACGTGAAGTAGAACAGAATTTCTGTGGTGAAAACACAAGAAAATAATTCTACATGCAGAGGTTTGAACTGGTTATGAAATTACCTGGGAAAGTAAGATACAGTGAAGAAATTTTAAAAAGCAAGATTCCCCCCTCAATCACCACAATGAATAAATATGCCAGCTCCAACTACTATTTAATCTGTCTTTGTTGCAAGACACTACTTCTCTCCAGAATTGGAAACAAACTCATTCATGAAAGAAATGAATGAATTAGGCATTAATTCAACTGCTTTGGTCCATAAGGATGCCACTGTGTAAGGTTTTACTTCTCCTATCCGTGTTAAACCTTTCCACCACACCTTCAGTCACATCAGTTTCCCACAATCATTACTAGTGCATGTCCATGAGCTGTTGTAATTTGCTTCTTTATCAGCTGCTCTTTATTTAAAGCAGCACTTAGGAAACAACTAATTACTTGTGTTGATGCTTCAGTTTCAAAGAAGAGAAAAATTTAAGCTCCAAAAGAAAAAGCATAAACAAAATTGAGGTAGCTAAAAAGTGTCAGAATAGTAACTTATAAAAAAAGCATGAATTAAGTCAAACAGTAATTGCATCATGAAAGATTATACATGTACTGCACTTCCCTTTGTAGCTACACTTGGAGCATGGACATGCAATCTCATGCTCCTGAAGAAGCCGGTGAGAGAATTCAAATACTTCTATTTCTCTTCCTGTTTAACACATTGAGAATATTAAGGTGCCATTCATTTTGATACTGTTTAATATCCTTCTACCCTTCTCTTTTTCTCAGGGACAACAACTGACCATTTCATATGGTATTTTCCTATTTGTAGACTGTAAAAGACCATGCATGATGTGCAAGAAGCAGAGCACAAAGGACAGTGAGACTATCAATGCAAACTATAAATAAACAAAATCTTAGATTGTACTGACATATCCCTTGTATATACACACACACAAACACCAGGATTTGAACAAAAATCTTGTCATTGCATGACTTGTCTCTGATGTGTTAGTCACAGAAAATGGTTTAAAGAAGTTTTATACTAAATGGTCATTTTCACTTTATTTACCACAAATTAAAGCTGCAAAATTAATTAGATCCTATTGCTAATCAGAGGAATCTGCTCCAAAGAAATAATCTGACATATTGGTAATGTGTTGAATTTCTGTAGGCCAGTAATTTTTCTTGGCTTGCTCTACATAAACATCTAATAGCAAAAGAAAAAAAAATAAATCAACACAGTTTTATTGAAGTCTGTGTTGATTTAAGCCATCTGAAGTTCTGGCTCAGTACTAAGATTATTTGTTATTACAAGTAAAGCATACGTAAAATCTAGGATATTTTATCTTTAGAGGCTTGGCTGGAAATGTTGTTCTTGGGTGCATGAACAAAACTGAAGAAAACATTTTGAACATGAAAAAAAGATTGTTCAGATTTAGTGACCTCTGAAGAAAAAAACCTGATTGATTTAGTCAACTTAATTCTACACCCAACGGTTTTGTGTTGTTGCTTATCACACATGCTCTCTTGCATTGTAAAAAAAGCAAATTCTTGCTTAACTTAATAATGTATTAGCTGACAGTATAATAATTATGATTTCTTTAATTCCCTTGATCATTATCTTCATTGAGTACTAGAAATGTCTTGGATACATGACAAACTCCTGAACCTACCCAGCTTTCTGAACTCCAACTAGTAGTCAGTGGATTCACAGAAAAAAAACAATAAAACCCTAACAAACCCAAACTAAATCAAACCAACAGGACTTGCCATTGTTACTAAAGACAGAGTCAGTAAGTTAATAATAATTTATATATTGCCATCCATGAGAAAAGGCAGATCACAGTCTCTAGCCTGAACTACAGAAGATGAGTTCATGTTCATACATGCATTCGGTAGAGACATGGACCTGTACTTGCCTTTCCCAACACAAGTACCTGCAACTCTTTCTTTATTCATTGTGTTCTTTTCTGCACAATCCCTTGGACTTGCCAGGGCACAAATAAATGCTAAATACTGCTGCCGAATCTTTTATGGAAGGAACTGAATGTAGACAAATGCCAGCTCCTGAAGGGAAGAGTGTTTACCGTAGTTTGTGGTGCTTCTGAGGACATCAGGGAACATAAAAGAGCAGGAGGTACTAAGCTACCTCAGAAAGGCAATTATTAGTTCTACTTTTCCTTCTGAGGAAACACTGCTTCTGCGAGTTTCTGGTCTTTCTGAAAAAATGAAAAGAGTCTATACATAACCAGTTACTAGGGATTAAAAATATTTCTTCCTGGCTAATGCAGGTATCTGAGTGAAGTTGTGAAGCATGGGTTTCATTAAACCTTTTTATTGGCTTAAAATGAAGCTTCCTTCATGCTTTATGAGCATCTCAAAAGCAATGCCAGGAACACTCTTCACTCAGTGGTTCATGAATAAATGCAAATGAACACAGACATTCAAGTTTCAAAGCTGGGGAGAAGAACATACAGAAACCATTACCATTTAAAATAATTTTTTTGTATACATACATGGACATGAGAGGTTAATTTAAAATGCACTATTAAAGCTGACTTCGTAAGAAGCAGTCATTTAGCCCTTTGAATCAGGCCAGACCTTAAAAGCCATTTCACTTTCTTAATTGTAAAGCTCTCCATCACTACTACTTTTTCAAAACCATAAGCCTTCATTCTTTTTTCAAGAGCCTATAGAGATCACTAACCCTTGGATATTTTTCCTGTTGAGATGAATAAATAAATAAAATAAGGTTTACTGAAGCTATCAACAGGATATCAGACAAAAAAAAAAAAGAGCTTTCAAAGCGAACGATCTACTTAAGTTTAGGCAACACTCCCCCATCTCACTTATTAAAAGAACAAAGGTTTCCTTTAAGTACATCAAAAAAAGAGGTAAACTGAAACCCCTTAAAAATTAGGTACAAAAGGTATATAGAGTGACTGGGGGGGATGAAAGGTGGAGTAGATCTCAGATGACATGAGGTGTGCCTACAAAAGCAAGCAGGGTTGTCAGCAGAAAGAATTCAGGGAACAAAGAGGCTGATGCCCCAAAGTGAGCACCATAAGAGCATTTTACTATGATAAACTCTAATCTGGCCCTGTGGACCTTCTGGAACCCCTGAAAGGAACCCAGTCCACATGCTCTAACACTGCTTTGCAAAGGAAAGTATAGAGGGAATGGGGAGGGGTTTTGTTTTCAGGAGGAAGCCTCTACTGTGAGCCAAAATGCTTTCACACAGCACTGTATCCTGGATTGCAAATGGAAGTGAAATAGCAGATGCTCATCTCTCTCCCACAGCGATGACAGAGCTTGTTTACAGGTTTCTCAAAAAGTCATTGCCACATTCTTTCAACTGCCATTTTATATATTTAGTTGACATAATGCTTACAGAATGCAATTTAGACATATCTCACTGCAGAATACTGAACTACTGCTTTTTCCCTCCGTGAAGGGTTGCGTGTGACCTGAGCACAGCGGTTCTATAGGTGAACTTGCGGAGAGGCAACGGAGGTGGAACGCATTAGTGTCACTTAGAGAAACATCAGACATTTTGGGGTTGTTTCCATACAACCCACAGCCAAACGAGATGCTGTGGGAATATTTCCTAACTGAAACATTTCACCAGTTCATTTCTTGGAAGAGGATTTTATTTGAAAGAATGAAACATTGCCACTGCTTAAACGGTTTGTCTCTAGGCCAAGGAATGATCTCTGTGCTGAGTGGGCACAGCAATTTACAGACTTGATGATTAAATGATAATGGCAGCATTTCAACAAAAGCAATGTTAACTGCTTATAACAAAAGCAGAAGTGGAGATCAAGCTAGAGATTCCTAAAAGATGAAAAGCATTTTGCTCATACTTCCTCTCCATCGAAGAGATGAATTGAGAGATCACTTAGCCTCTGTATCTTCCCACTTTTATGTTAATTTTTGTCTGCATTTCTCACTGATTTTGCTGTTTCTTGATCTCTCGTTTTATACATATAGCCTGAGAGGGGCAGATATTTTGGGGGACTTGCTAAAAGGTAGATTTCCCCAGAATTAATAACAGCATGCCTGAAGCAGCCAAGATATTATTAGAGAGAATTTTTGCATCAAAGTACTGTAAAAAGCACATCTCTGAAGGAATTCACTGTGTTGAATGAATGATCACTTGATAGTTGCAGTTTCTATTGTATTTCTCTTTACATTTGTATGTCCACTTGAACATGAATATTAAATCAAGTTTTAGAGAAACAGGAAAATAAACTGCATGAAACAGCACAAATGTTGCACATAAAAAGCAGCATAAATATGCATCCCTAACATTGGCAAATAAATTCAGACAAGCTCCATGCCACACAAGAGATGAAATGGTGGTCACAACAACCAAACTCATAAGGAAAATAAAGGGTCATTAACTTGATGCAAAAAGTGCATTTCATTCAATTTTAAAACTTTTCCAGGCTTAAAAAGCAGAATATTTTAATGCTACATATATAAATTTTGGAGCTGAGGCTACACATGAAACAATAGAGATTTTCAATAAGTGGGAAGATAGAAGCCAAGAGAAAGAAAGGCAGAAGCCAAGAGAGTGGAAAAAATCTCTCCACAGTTATGTCATTCTCCAAGGACAAAAAAAATCTAATTGTGAGACATTTGCCACCCCTTCCTTCACAAGTGTGAAGGAAGCAAAGAAGCAAACACAGAAGAGAGCAGCAGAACTCACTTTCATACTATATTCATGGTGTCTAGGAAAAAATTCAATTGCAGCAACAAATTTCTCTACTTTACTCCTGCCTAGCAGAATAATAATATGCTGAGATCTAGGCTTCATACAAAACTTTATGAATGGCAAAGAAATAATCATGTGAGAATTAATAGATGCCCCCAGTGATTCCTTATAAAGGCAAATAATGACTGAACTACTTGTTTATGTGCATTTTGTGATTTTTACAATGCAAACAAATGTGAACTTATAGAAAAAATGATTATGATGGAGCAATAAACTGACAAGGAGACCTTTTTTTCAGTATGCTCATGCTGTATACAACAGGGAGATATTATATACCCAGATTACATAGTTATTTCTAGTGCCTCCTGCCCCACCAAGTGGACTAATAGTGTTATTTTTTATCATAAATTTGTATATTTTCCTTTCAGGACTAAATGAAGTATGTTCCCATAGCAACAAAAGCTAATTCTTTACAAATTTAAGTCTGAGCCTTTAGCACTGAATTCCATGGAAGCTGACTTTCCCATGGATCTTTGAAATGTGCTATTATACAGGCAGTTTTAATCTGCAAAGCTCAAAGATGGAGAGGGGTGGGGAATCAGTAATCTATACATGGCATAATATTGACATCTCTAAATACACCATAAAATTTCTTAATCCTTCACCCTGAAAATCCATCATACCCAAAAAAAATCTGTTTAACATGTCTGCTGCTGCTTTTTACAAAATTTTTGTTTCCCAAACATAACAATGGTCATTAGACAATTTAGAGTTGCCTCACAGAGAGCCTTGGAAAATGTGATATTCAGTGAGTTCCAGCTTTCTAACAAGAGGGACAACTATTAGGCATATTCAGTTTAAATAAGCAAATAAATACTCTTTCAGCACATGAAATTAATAGGACCAGAGAAGACTTCCAAGGACAACAACAAAAGGACTAAACCAAATGCCAACTCACAATCTAAAACCTTAAGGAAAGACCTAGTACACTATGTCTAGGACAAAGAAAGTTCATTTAATCAAGAATCTTAACCACTAATTCATGTCTCCTTTTTTTTTAAAAAAACCACATTCCACATCACCTCCACCTCTTCCAAAAGTGAGCTTGATTTCTTTCCCTTTGTAGCTAAAGATGTCCCTTCACCCTGCTCATGGGAAAGCCACCACATGGTTTCTGCTCTCCAGCTCCTGCTTTTTTTTCCCCAAGTTTTGAAAGACAAGGTAACCTCTCTAGTACAAGTTGCTGGATGCTTAGCTGCATTTACACTGTTCTATTATAAGTTTTTTAAATAGCTCACAAAAGGGATAAAGCATATGCTCAAAATTTAATCTAAAACTGCACAATTCAGAGAAAAAAATTCTCTTTTTAGAAGATAAAAGGAAGCTTAAACCATATTAAGTTCCATTTTTTTATTTGGCTACAAGGGGCTCTCACTAAACTTCCATAACCAAAAATTTTTTACTAAATTCATAAGAGATCAATTTCTCCCATCTCCCTCTTGTATTAGAATGAGTTTTATATACAGCAGTGTAACACAGAATTTGTATTAAAGTTTCGTGATTTCTCAGAAAAAGCATCTCCTATCTACCATTTAGATTGTAATGCCCATCCACTCCAGGGACAGCCCAAATGACTACACTTTTATCTAATGACCTCTGTCATTGATATTTGAAATATTATTGACACTACAAAGAAATGAAATACTTGGAAAATTACACCTCAAACAAGAATTCAAACAGAAGTTGAAAGCATTTGCCTAATGCTCTGGTAAGTGTGAGCACAATTATGATACAGAATAACTGGGCATTGACACATCAATGACCAGCAATCTGGAAATTGCTATATTTTACTTTTATTGAGAATTTTCTGCAGTTTTGCTTAGTTTGACCCAACCAAGGAAGGAACAGATCTGGGAAAAACACAAGACCTGCAGGTTAGTTATGCTGACAGTTGTAGCTTCATGCAACCAAAAAAAAGACAAAATATCCCAGTCCACAGGAGAAAAACACTAACATGCTTCATGTAATTCTCTTAAATCAGAAAAATTGTTCTTTATTAGAAGGAAGAGTAGGAGTATAACCTAGTCAGCAGCACAAAATAAGGAACAGGATTCCCAGGTTTCCCATTGTGATGAATTTTGTCAAAAAGGTGGCAAAGCACAGTATCTCAGCAAATTTACTGAACTGCAGCCCAAGTGGCCACTGTCCTTTATAAGGTGCTGAGACTTTCCACAACTATAGGAAAACACTGTACCATAAATTGTGTTTATTGCAGTTCTATAGAAGCAATTAAGATGTTTATGTATTACATATCTCATCCCTTTAAAATAAACATAGTGACTGAAGGCTCACCCTATGACAAATTATGGCTGAGATGTTTAGAAAAGCAACTTAAGATTATAAAAATACTGATTTAATGTTTTTTATTCTTTCCTGCTCTTTCTTAATATATGAGTGTTTTCATCTTCCTCATTATAAGAGTACATTGAAGTGACAGCTGCTAAAAATGTGCATCACACATGCCCTCGGTTTGAAACTTTAGGAATGATGGGCACAGTTCTGGTCTCAAATCTCTCAATAAATCCCACCATTAATCTCATAGCAAGGCTCTAATGTTTTTTTATAAGATATTACTCTATATATGTTTGCCTTCCAAAGACCAATATGGATATATATGCAACATAAGCCTGGAAGACACCCAGGGTTATTTGACTTTTAAAATTCATCACTAAGTCAGGCTTATAGAATTATGCAATGACACCAGGAATGGCCATTGCAAAGCATCAGCTGCTTTAGCTCATGATACCATAATCTTTTTTGCATATCACAAGACAGCAAATCCTGAAAAAGGGGCTGTTATATACTGGAAGCATTTGTGAAGAGTTGGTAATTTTTTAAGACCTTAAAATCAGTATAATCCAAACTATTTCCCAGGTTACATTTCAGCTCCTCTGTGCCAATTAAACTTTCCAGACAAACCATATAGAATCAAAGATATATTCCTCTAAAGCCTTTTACATTTTTACTCCCTTTCCAACATTCACTCCTGAATTATGCATTTAAAGCGAACTCAAACTCTTTAAATATCTCATCATCTTTTATTTAGAGACAGCTTAACATGAAAAGTCCTGTTAGAAGGATTTGTTTTACATTTTTAAAGAGCAATATTTCCTTTACAGCCAAACCTTAAGTGGTCTTACTTAAAAGCAGTATTAGCTTCTTTCAGGAGTTTTTATTGGATTTGCACTAGTGGTAGTAAAAGCTATTTCTAAATGTCTCAATCAGTAGCAATACAGTTGTTCATCTCTGTTTGCCCCAATGTTAATATTTCATCAAGCTAAAAAAGAGAAAATGAAGCCCCCAACAAAGCACATAAACATTCTTTTCTATGGATTTCCTTTCTGTATCTGATGTTTCCAGAGATGATCAATATGGCAATTTCCTGTCAACCCAGAAGGCTAATTACCACTCATTTTCAGAGACTGACAGGGCAGAAGTATTAAAGTGTTCTGAAAATAACTCACAGACACTCATTAAAGAACCCTGGAATAGGATTCTTTGCCTTTTCCTTGGGAAAATAGGCATCTCATTATGGTTCATGTGAAGAAGTTGGGTGGTAGCACCAGCGAAATTCAAGTGGCTGGAGTGAAAAAACAGTGCCTCTAAATATCTGGCTGGAAGGGGATGTTAAACCATTTTGGGTTGTGTATTTGTAACTGATTTCTCATAGGTTTAAATGAGTAATTCCACAGTAGATTCCTGCGGCAGGACATGTGCCTCTCTCACATGTACATATTCAGGATACCCCTGCTTACACAATTTAAGAGTTAAAGACTTTACCCATGAGACTATTTCCTAGTGTCTCATAAGCATGAATAAAACCCCCCCCTGTTCATTCTTTTTGCAGTAAAATCATACTGAATGCACATGTTCAACACATCCTCCTTTCAAATCAGATGGCCTGTGCTAATCTGCAGACTTGTAAGAGAAATCTCTGCCACCTGTGCCTATATGTGCTAGAAATACCCCATTATCCAGTATGCAAAACCAGATTTTTATGGCCTTCATTGTTGCAGCAGCCTTAAGAGAAAGATTTGTCCTCTGGCAGCAACTGCCTAACAATTGGTTGGTTATCTCTTTCTTAAAAAATAAAGGTGAGTGCTTTGATGGAAGAAAAAAGGTGTCTTACAGAAGGTGTTTGGGACAGGTGAGGACAAGGTAGGCAAGGCAAAGAAAAGGAATAAAATCAGTCTATGTTTGGGAAGGAAAGAAATAAAAGATTTTAATATGCCATTTAAACAAACAAATAAACATGAAAAATAACTAACCCCAAACCTGTATCATTGAATCCGTGATTTTTTTTTTTTTTTTTTTTTTTTTTTTTTTTTTTTTTTTTTTTTTTTTTTTTTTTTT
>VWYN01018752.1:275519-325541 GCA_013400075.1 Hippolais icterina
TTTCCTTGAGGATCACGAACAAGAGATAAAAGGTGACTTAGCAGAGACATTCACTACTGGCAGCTGAGCACTCCAGCGCATCTCAGATTCCTGGAGAGCTGCTTCTGGCACACAGGTTTTCTTTGTGTCATATGTTTAGTTATGCAGGCAAATGATCTGCTGGATTAAGTGTGCTACTGGCTGTGACAGTGCACCCACAGATGCTGATTGCTCTGCTATAAGGAATATTTGCTGCAGTGCTACTGGAAAGGTGTTGGCAGGTTCAGAGAGTGCTCAGGCACGGCCCTATTTTAGGAAGCAAACTAGAAATTACATTTCCAGAAAAAGAATACTATGCCCAGCATCAGAAATGCTGTATAGCCTTTCTACACCTCTATTTTATTGCTCAGATATGTAGCCCATTAGAAAAATATACCTAGAAAATGAAAGGCAAGGTTTGCCAAGAAAAGTAAGGTGATCTCTGGTTTGAGATTAGCACTTGGGGTCTTTCAGAGAAAAGATTTGAAAAATTGGCAGGAAAAATGTTTGAAGGAAAGCTCATGGGGACTGCAGGAAAAGAACATTGTTAGGGAATTTCTCACAAGAGTATTAAAACAAATTTTCCATATCCATCTTGATTTATTTCAGCATAGGTCCATGTTCTATCTGGCACCTCAGGGTCCTCAATGTAGTGAGTACAACCCACATAAACAGGATGGAAGTTTCATGTAACATTAACCATTTAAGACAGCATTACTGCTGTCTTAAACATGTATTTATTAGAAATGGATAAGTGGAAAGGAAATCCTTCTATTCTACTCATTTTATCCATCTCATAATTTCTAATTAAATGGAGCCTGTATCTCAAATGCTCTGGCTTTAGGAATTAAAGAACTGCAACTCCTATGATAAGCTCTTCCCTCATCTCAAAATTCAAACCATTTAATTTGCTTAATATACTTAAGTTTGTAATAGCCAAGTTGTAATTTAAAAACAGTAATGCAGCACTTTTTTAATAGTGTGATCTGAAAATAAGCAAATGTTGGTAATTTTTTTAAAAACTGCTTGAAACCTTTAATGTTAGTCTTGTATATCATTTCAAGAGTCCACAAGCATGTAAAGTGGCTAGCTTTGTTGCGTGGTATAGCTATTTTCTATATCATGGGATAGGTTTTGCTAAAAAGAAGAGCATACTCTTTGAAAAAAACTATATTTTAAAAACACAGAGATAGCTGAAGGGAACAGTGTGAGATCAGCAGGTGTTACAGAGTTATTCTCCTGCCCTGCTATCAAAGCAATGCCACACTCCACATCTTCATGTCAAGCAGGTTAAAAAGCAAATATCTCAAAATAGCTCCATCCTCACCAAGTGACCCAAAATCACCTTCAAACAGAATTTTTTTGTAAGATTACCATAAGTTAAACTTCCTGAAGAGCTTTTAAAAATGTACTCTCAGACTCTTCAACAGCTTCCTTTGAAAGACCAGCCTATGTAAGACATTTGATTTCAAAGGATTTGCATTTAAATATACATCTATTAGAGTTCAAAAAATATACCTAGCCCAACATGCAAGATGATTTTATGTAATTTTTTTTTTTAAACATGAAACCTTCATTAATAAACCTGACTTGATATTGCTAGGAAATTGCCTATATCTTTGAAAGCAAGACTGGAAAGCATTCTGTAGCAAGAATTTTTTAAATCGCCATATAAATGTGAATTGCATGATCATGAGACAAAGTGGAATCCTGAATATGCTGAGTGACAGTGTTCTTACTAATTAGTAAGTGTGACTCCTCCAGTATCAAACTGAGGATCCAGTTTCATAAAATACCAAATTAACAAATTGAGTAACCAGTACTTAGAGGGAATTTAAGGATTTCTGAAGGACAAACTATGCAACAGTTTGCCTGAAAAAGGAAAAACAGGAAATATATGTAAATTTCCCCTATAATTATTTTAAAATCGCATTCCTCTGTTGAGGAATATACCCTATTTAAAGCAACAATTGTTATTTTTTTCTAAAAAAAGAGCTGAACAGAATTAAAATTCTCAAAACTTATTAAAAAACCAAACAAACCCACACAATATTAAGGTCCCAGCACAAAAAAAAGCCCCCACATTTGGTTTATACTCCTAATTAGAAGTGCAAGAGTTTTGTGTTTTCCAGTGGGGCAGGATAAGCACATTTACAGCCAAAAGTGTACAGAGCTCCAATCCCTGCAGCCCTCCAGATCTGTATAGCCTTGATGTCCTGAGATACTTTTGGGGCAGTTTACTGAGCATTTTGGAGCTACTCAGCAAGTTCTTTTGTGGAAAAAAAATTATGAAATTACAAACTACCAATCACTTTCACAAAGATGAATAGAAGACAACAAGGTAAACTGCTCTTCTTTGAATGAAACCATTGGGCACATCCATTTGCAGCCAGACCTTCAATCCCAACAGAGCAGAACACAGTCTGAAGAACAAGGTTGGCGACAGTGGGGCCTTCCAAATCCTTTCTGTAATATTCCTTTGGGGGGCAGGAGGTATTTCACTCTACAACAATACACATCATCCACACCAGTTAGTCTTTGTGAACCCCTTCTCAGTGGCACCAAACACTGAGAGCCTTTTAAAACACCCTGCCTAAGCCACTGGTCTTCAGGCAAGAGTGAAATGGGGAACACGGCCAGAACAGAAATCTACTGAGCACTGGGGACGTTGTCCCATTCGACTTGCTGGAAAACAAGTTATGTCAAAAAGAAGTCATACCAAAATGGCTTGAGGACACTTTTGAAACTAATGGAAAAAGAAATTTCTTAAAGAGTGCAGTCCATGTGATAGCTTTCCAGTAATTTGAAAAAAAAATTCTTGTGTGTACATAAGAATACAAAGTATGCAAATTAAAGCTAATGATACCTAGGTAAAGGTAAAGCTCAGCACCAGTACTGTCATAATTCCTGAGACTATGAATTGTAGTTCAGAATGAGTTGTCTAGGCTAACCCAAGCCCCATCTGGTCAGGATAGCTGGATTTTAGCTTAAATTATTCACGGATGGCACCTGATTACCCACTGTTTGCAGAGAGAGCCTGTACATTGCTGCTGCTCAGCACACCAGGTAAGGATGTGACCACCAGCCCCACTGACCTTGTGTCACCTGACCCCCACGGTGACCTTGGGTAAGCAGCAAGGCTGTCCCCATGCCCAGTTAATAAGGTTTATGTTATAAATGCAAAACAGCTGTGGATTAATTGATTCTCAGAGTAAATTTGATAGCTTGAAATACTCTTCTGCGCTTTCCTAGTCTTCTTTACTGTTATGGTTTGACCCCAGCCAGCAGCCAAACCCCACACAATAGCCCCTGGCTCACTCCCCCACCAGGGGGACGGGGGAAAGAATCAGAAGGGTAAAATAACTCATGGGTTGAGATCAAGACAGTTTAACAGAGAAAGTAAAAGCCATGCACATATAGGTAAAGCAAAACAAGGAATTAATTCACTGCTTCCCATGGCTGGGCAGGTGTTCAGCCATCTCCAGGAGCACAAGGCTCCATCATACGTAACGGTGATTTGGGAAGACACACAACATCACTGAGAATGTCCGTCCCTTCCTCCTTCTCCCCCCCACTTTATACACTGAGCCTGATGCCTTTTGGTCAGTTTGGGTCACCTGTCCTGGTTGTCTCCTCCCAACCTCCCATATAGCATGGCAGTAGGGAAAGCAGAGGCGGCCCTGCCTCTGTGCAAGCCCTGTCCAGCAATGACAGAAAGATCTCTATATTATCAACTCTGCGTCCAGCACAAATCCAAAACACAGCCCCACACAAACCCCAGGGAAGAAAAATTCTATCCAGCCAAAACTGGCTGGGGAGAAAAAAAGAGAAAGAAAGACAGCGTTAAAGAAATATTCTGCCACCTTGCCCACTTTTTGTGTGTAAGAAGGGTCCCAAAAGCAACACTATGGAATGTGAATTATTTCACAGTTGTTTTCACCGTGTTGAATAGTGACAGGTTTACATTCAAAATACAACAGCTACAAGTGAAGTGAATTGATTTTTTTTTGTGCTCTGCAGTAAAATTTGCTATAAATAATAATAAAAATACAGGTACTTTTCCTAAGCCTACAGTAGAAACAAGAAAATATCAGTAAAATTTTTAGTGTCAGTAAAAGTCTAAACAATTAGTGGTATCTGTTTATTCCTGTTAATTTAGCAGAACAACAAAATCACTTTATTAGCCATACTTTCCTAGTAAATAAGGCATTGTTTCAAACCGTACATTTAAAATGTTTAACACACTTTTGGCAAGCATATGGGCTCTGATTGTCAAACATATGCCATAAATTCATAGGCAGAGTCAGGGCAAATCATTTGACCTTCTTGTGGCTCAGACAATCCAGCTGTAAAATTAGATGAAAGCAGAACTGAAAAACAGATGCTGCTGCATCCAATTTGAGCTTTCTTGAGCAAACAACATCTTAAGAGAGCAGAATTAATGTCTTGTACGAAGTACAATATTTTATTTGATGCTTATTGGCACAATTTGTAAGTTAAAATAAAAACCTGAAAAACTTTGCAAGCCTGCTGCATGTATTACATTGAATTTCCAAAATTACTAATTATTTATGTGTTTCCAAAGACAGGCAGTAGCTACCTAGAGAACTGAAACTACTGGGCCTTTGGCAAGGAAGGTTTGCCTGGAGTGATTTGGGTACCACTGTCCAAACAATCTGTCACATCCCCTCTGGACCCACAAGAGCTTAGAGGGGCATCCAGAGAGAACTCCAAAGCACCTGACACATGTATGGGTTTAGCTCCTTTTCCAGGCAGTCAGCCACCCCAGAAGCTCTACCTGGAAGCTGAAATCCTTCTTTCCTCTTACCAAGTCATAGGGAAATCTACTTTTTGCTCATGTTTGGGTTTCCAGCTTCTGCTGGGCTCCAGTGTGTTGGCAGCTGATAAGTTGTGCTGCAATGTCCAATCCAGACATCTCTGCCTTCCCTGCTGTGAGGAATCCATCACACCTATGCTACCACTTCAGCTCTACAATCACAGCTGGTGGAGTTACTGAAAACTTAAAACTCCATTTTGTCCCAGGCTGGAAGGCAGAACTTCAGCAGGGGCAGTTGAAGACACTCAAGGGGGAATATGAGTGACCACCTTGCTGGTTTGGGAATTTCCAAGTTTATATTGGGAAAAAATTTAAAAATCCTGAAGGAAATTTAAAAAGGAAAAAAACCGAAACACCACCAGAATGCACATCCCACAAATCAAGTTTGCTTACTTGTGTTTGAACTTGGAAATAAACACTACTCCTATTTCAAAGGCAAATGAGGAAACATGCCTGAATTTGCACCTTGTCTGTTGTCCCCACATCTTGTATTTGTTCCAAAAACAAAACTCTATTTGGATTATTTTCAAGAACATCATCTGGAACATGAAAATAAAGAAAAAGCTCTAAATTTCACCTAAGAAAGAGGGAAATTAATGTGTTGCAAGTTTTTTTTTCCTATCCGTTTCCCTCTTGACAACATAAAGTACTCAATTAATTCACCCAGCCTGAAGCCATGTTGGCTTCACCCCCTTTTCCAAACCAGAAATAACACCCTGCTCAGTAAATGCCTTCTCCTACTGGAAACCAAGGAACCATAACCCAGGTTCTGATGTTGCTGTAGCTATTTGAAAGGCTTAAGTACCACAGGGTCCTCACTGATGACTCTGGGTCTAGATCTACGTAATAATGTAATTAGGCACAACAGAGCCAGAACACTAAAACAAGTATTACTTTTTTTTTAGTAATGCTGTCCAACTGTGCCAACAGGTGAAGTTTTCATTACAAATAATAAGGAAATGTTAATAATTACTGTACTATATTTTTGGTGACAGCAAAGGAAATAAATTCTTCCTAAATATATTAACCCTGTTTTTGCCCTGCAGTAATAAAGCTGATGGAAATACATTTCTCTTGTAAACACTTCCTCATACCTTTGAAGCTGTTTATTAGGAAAGAGTTATTACATTAATTATCCTTTCATTCTGAAATTTAAATCATGTAGCTATATCCAGTATCACATCCTAAGGGCACATTATATTTTCAGATAAAGGGTTTTTATTGTTTCAAAAAACCCCTTTCATTTTTTTAAAAAAATTGCATAAGTCCCTGTCATTTTATCTAATTGTGTTCTTTCATGGAGCCAATCCATCACTTGGTTACTTAGATAACTTTTGCAATTGAACACTGATTGGACAGAGAATGTATGCATATTTTATATCTTGAAAACAGAGTTTAAAGAATAGCGTGAATTCCCTGGAAAGCAAGCTGTAGAGAGATGAAACCAAAGTCTTTGCTAATAAATGTCACAGTTTAATCAAAAGATAAAATAAAGAGGGAAAATTACAAGTTATATAACCAAGAAATTCCACTAGAAGGGCAAAGAACACATCATACCTCACCAATGAGAAAAATAATCCTTTTTCTTGCTTGTTTAGACTACATAAACTCTCACAAACCAACTTTATCTACTTCTGGGCATAAAAAAAATAATCAGTTTTGATAAAATATGATGCAACACTAGGTGTACAAAGATACCTTCTGGTGAATGAACAAACAAAAAGATGGCATTACTCCTTTTGCAAAGACAGCAGGATGCTCACATAGGAATAAACCACACCTTAATTCCCCAACACCTTGAGCATTGTGGATAGCTACTATTTGTATCTTTCTAGTTATTGGTGAATTTTAATTAAACATGAATGCTACTGTCAAATGGCGAGGAACTTCATTTTACATTCCAACCCAGTCCTAAACTCTTAAAGGTGAGATTAAATGCCTCAAGTAGTTGAAGGGTCCTACAAGTAGAGGACAACAGAATTTCATTTGTATGTGACAATATTTTTGTAGTGGGGACAGCTCATTCAAATGAGCTAGAAATAAAAGCAATAGCAAAGCATACTTCACATGGTTTGGAGCTGCCTCATTTTGGGGGCAATCTTGGATTCTCTGTTCCAGCTCAGCCATTTCAGCCTTGGTCAAATATTTATCCAGGCACAGTTTGCCTGCATAAGTGCAGTTTCTGAGGAACTACTCAAAGCCCTTCTCCAACAGCTTTACTCTTCCCATCAAAACAGTCTAAAGCCCATGATAGGTCTCACAGTTGAATCATCTTTTTGGAGGACCAGGGGGCAGCTGGAAGCTGAGAAGCTGAACAAGAAAGAGTTCTGTCATGGCAAAACAGGGCTTAGCTTCACCGAGTACGTGTCCATAGTGAAACAAGTGGAGAGTTTGCCTGCAGGTTTCTCCCCAGGGGACATTTTCAAAGTGCTTATATGCAAGGCAGGGAACTGCACTTGTGTCTTCCAGGAAAGGGGAGGAGGAAAGCTAAAATATGAAGTAAATAAAGAGCAATATCCTGAAAGTTTTAGGGTTTTCCTTTTTCTTCTTATGGTTGCAATCTGTTTTATACTCAAAGCCTTATACCTGCTTGTAAGGCTGTGCCTGAGAAACCAGTGTGGCTTCAGCTGGATCTTGGCTCTTGGCTTATCCACAAGAAAAAAAACCCAATTAAAAAACCACCAAAACTATTTAAAGATAGAATTTATGACTCTATGGCTGCCATGCTGAATGGATTATTGGACAATCTTTATTAAGAAGCAGTGGTCATCTACAAAGATTGTGTCCAGGTATCACTTTCTGCCAGAGAAGGCTGAAAGGGTGACAGAGCACACTCACACTGGCAATGCTGTGGGTTTGCAGCATGATGGGTGAGGGTATCCTGTGTTGCATGGAAGAGAACCAGGAAAAATGTTTTCTGTCAGAACTATTTCAGTATGAACCATGAAGTGATTTGTTGAAAGCATTTCTTATACCTAAAAAAGTTAGCCAATGAGCACCAAAAAACCCTAGAAATAAAAGCAACTTTCCCCAGATGAGGAATATGTCCAAAAACGTAGATGGCTTCGGAGTGCAAGTAAGTTACAGATTTCATAGTCAAAGTCAGGGACCTTCAACAGACCTTGGATATCAACATGAGAGGGGGACATACAGGAAAGGGTGAAGAGTAAGGAAAAACTCAGAGGAATAATTTCAAATATTATTTACAAGATTCCATTAGGAAACTCTGGAAAACTTCCAGCTGAGGGGCAGAGAATATTCAAATGCTTTACTTTCATGTAACCAAGCTGTGTTTTTGCATATCCATAGCCCCTTTAGTCTCTGTTAACTTTTTAGGGATCTTGTAAATTAATAGTAATCCAGAAAATTAATCTCAGAATATGATGCTGTACAATATTAAAACCTTTTTCCTATAAGTTGGTAGTGTACAATATTACAATAATCTTTTCAGCCGCCAAATCAATGCAAAAAAACCCCAGACTGACTTTAATGGTTAACAGTTCACATTGCTTTGGGTCACCTTTTACAATGAAGGTGTGACAAAAATAAAAACAAAGTCCAAAAATCTTTATTTCCAACTGACCGCTGATTTCCAATTATATGAATAATTAATAAAATAATTTAAAGAAAAATCAGTATAGGTTCAGAAAGTAAATGCAGATCAAAGCTGTCCTACATTAATAAAATATTGAGCTACATAATATTCCTGAACTGAGTGGGGTTTTTGTCAGGAGGATAAGTTAATTGGTATTCTGACCTTTCACTTTTAGTGTTGACCTGAAGCTAGCAGGAAGGACAGTTGTTCTGGAAGGAAGTGTCTGACAAGATGTTTAAATTTTTATTGTCTCAAGCAGTCTTTTACATTCTCAGTCAAATAACTTGCAACAGAACTAAGCCTGCCTGTGACTATCGAGCGCACTGTGGCAATGTCAAGGACTTCTTTCATTATTTATATCTTTTTTGTTGCGGTTGTTCAATTTGGCTGATGTTTGTTTTCCCAAGACCTGGCTGATCTAGCTGGAAACTGTTCCATTTCCCCAGCCAGGCCCAAGTTCAGAGAGCATGCAGGCACGAGGGGTGGCAATCAGTCAGCAGAGGAGAGCTGCGTGCCCAATCGATAGCCCCGGTACGCACCGACAGGCAGGATGAGCGTCATCCCCCCTCCCCATCCCCCAGCAAATGTACTTGCAAAATGTGCACTCCAGAGATGGAAATGTTATCACAGCACAGGTCAGTAAACTATTGATGGGACTAAGCTATGTCTACTGATGTACAGGGAATGATGTGTGGCAGTTTGGTCTAGCAAGGGGACTGTTTTGTATGCCAAACACAACCCTCTGCTCGGCGTTGTCTTTTTGGTTCACTTTACAATGCTTCAATGTCAAAGCTTCAGCAGACATGGGATATTGTAGGGATGTCTGCAGCACAGGTTAAAAAAATAAAAAAAACCTTTTTTTTGTAAATTGAAATGTTCTAAAAAAATTAACTTCTAGTTTATCACGCCTTAAAGTGTCAGAGCCTTCATACAGCTCTAACTTAATCTTGCACACAAATGATGACTAGCAATGACTAGATAGTCAAGTTTACTAATGTTCTAATTATGTCAGTGCAAATTAGATTTACAGTAGTTTAAATTGCTTTGATAATGCCTGTAGGGTGACTCCTAGCAATGAGAGAAATATCAGGTTAGACATTTGGGTCACAGTGTGTCAACCTTTCCTAACAAAGTTGACTTTTTCTTCTGATTTTTGTTTTGCCATAACATAAGTTTTAGATCCTAAGTTCAACTTGTTTGGAGGAGGGAAAAAAAAATCAAAGCCATTGGGCATAATTTTATAGTATAGCATTGTATAATGTATAATTTAATGTTTTCTCATGCACATACATGTCTGGATCTCTTTTCCTGTGTTCTGTGTAGTGCCAAGCTGTGGATAGAAACCGCTTGAAAATACAGACTGTCAGAGTCCACCCCAGCACTGCAGGCTTACAAGAGCCCTTCCTCTCCTTATGCAGGGACCGAGGTCTAGTTAAAATGGAAGCTCATAATCTTGACAGAGAAAGCAAAAGTTATTCTGAAGTATTTCTGAGCAATGGGCCAACTCTGAATATTTCCTGCACACTAATGAATCATGCAAGAGGGGCAGGCACAGGACTAACTGTATCATGTAGGTATTATAAAGCACACCCACTGCATGCCACAAAGAATTTGGTTCCTTTCAAAAACCTCTCTTCAGGGCAAAGTGATTTCACTCTTGTCCTCAACTAACTTATCTACAGTCTGGAGTTCTAAAATATAAACTCTCTCCAGTGTACTTTTCTTGCATTTATGCACACATGTTTGTAGGCATGTGTGCATGCATATGCATATACCTGTAGTCACACTGCATGCAAGCATCTTTTACTATAGACTTGTGATAAATGCTAAAGAAAAAAATGGCTTTATTACTTCATGATATTGCATTCCCACTGATTAATGAAAACCCGCCTCTGAGATTCATTCACCTGTGTTGGCACGAAACTGGACCAGCACTCCAAAAAGAGGTTTCTGGGGCAAGGATTTCACTCTGTGTAAAACCACACACGATTATTGTTACTAGATCTGCTAATGACAAGACAGCAGCAGATGGTATTCTCCAGGCAGATGCAAGAGAGCTATTCCTCCTCAGCTAATAGAACATAAGCCAACTTGAAACCAGAAGTCCTGTGAAAATATAAGTGCAATCCTAAGCCTGAAATAATAAACCTTCTGGATCTTCAGCACATATCTATTTTGGCTGTGCTGGGATTGTCACACAGCTTTTATAGTGTCCTGCCACTTCATCTGTGGCTAGAGAAGAGGCTGTGCCTGCTGCAGTCTTCCATATGGATATGGAGGATAAAACTGCACCCAAGATGACAAACCAGCACTAGGATGCCATGCTACACCTTGCTGACACTCTCCTAACTCACATTTGTCCTCTGCCAAGCAGTTGCACCCAGAAAATATCCAGGGATAATCTGAGGGACTATTATGGATCAAGAGCCACTCTCAGCATGCAAAGAAGACCAAGCCATTCTGTCTGGGGAGAAAGAGGACAAGGGAGGAAGGGTGGGAAATCAACCACAGGGAAAAAGCTGTGCTACGCCTTTTATCTGCAGGGACAGATGATAAGATTTCTCCATCTATTTGCTGTAAAAGACAGACCCTCTAGAGTCTACCTTCCAGACTCTGACAAAGAATTCGGAGAGAAATTACGAAGAACATAAAGATTCAGCAGTACAACTATTTCCTTCCTTATAAATATAATATTTGAAGCAGTTATTCAAGTGAACACTCATATAATTATGCCACAGAAAATAAATAAGAGGCAGGTATGTGAGAAAATTATAGCACCTAGCCATTATTCTCTTCTTAGATCCCAAACGTACCTTATTTTGATGGACTGGGATGTTCTTTATATACAGTTGAAACCCTGTAGGTAAACAAAACTAGATGTAAAGAGATAAATCAGGCCATATAGCTGTAGTGATGTACATTCTTTATGCAAAACTGTCTAAAATTTTGAGTAGTAGCCACTGTTTTTTAGTGGTGTTTCTGTTTATCCTGTATTTTTCTTCATCTGCCCACCTTCCTCATCTTTATTTTTTTTTAGAATTACTGTAGGAAAATCAAAGTCATCTTGTTCTTCTTTGGTGGGTGGGCCAGGTGGTCTCTTAAGGTCCCTCCCAGCTCAAACTCCTCTATGATTCTGTGTCTCAGCTACTCTCCTGTATAAGACAAGGTCTGCAAAATAACCCATTGAAAAAGAAACTCTGGGTAGGTTTATTGGCTTTGAACAGATGGCTGAAAGGGACATCGTGGAAAACATTTAAATGCTCAAAAAGGTATTGATTTCATGTAAACTAGATGGGCCTCAAGTGTTCAGATAGCCCAGACTCATGTTTTAGGGAACATGGAGAAAATAAATTCAGCCAGAATGTATATATCTCATGGAAAAAGTGGGAAACATTAAGCTCAATTCAAGTAGCAGTAGGCAGAAATTACTTACGTATTATGGAAATTCATTGAAATTTAAAAATGGTAAATTTACTTATTACCAGACACCACCCTCTGAAACCTATTGCTGTGATCCAGAACATAAGTTCTCCATATGCAGTCAAATTGCAACTGTATGAATCTACACAGTGCATAGAAAATTGTGCATATACAATTATGCAAAGAAAAGCTGAGGAGTCTGGTGGAAAGAAGTGGCCTTACTGTGGTTCAAAGGGGTTTTTTTTACAATTATGTTCTTTCTGTTTTCAAACTTCCACCCCCTAACCCCTTCCTCCCTACCTCACCAGACTGTCTAAAGCTCCTCTTTTATGTGAGTGCCTCATATATGTAGTAGCTTACCTTTGGGAATAGATATGTCTTTCCCTCAGAGCAGATGTAAGTTCTTTCTCAATTTTACTATTAACTTTTATTAAAAGCAAACAAACAAAAAAACCCCAAACCAACCAACAAAGAAGGAGCATGTTATCAAAATAATTGTACGAAGCTCACAGAGTGAGTTTTGTTCAGGTGTCCTGATAGAGAGTACAGAATAAGTTTTGATGGAGAGGAAGGAGTTAAATGTGAATTTAAAAAGAAAAAAAAAGAAAAGAAAGCAAACAAAAAAGTATAAAACAAAAATCCCTTGCACATATTGCAAAATCTAAATGAGGGAGAACAAAGAAAGAATGGAAAGTTTCAGTCTCTGTATTCACTCCTAGATCACAAATAATCTGAAGACTGTTTAAAAATGAATAATGCTGGATCTGCATCTTGGATCCATCTACTATACAATGACTATTCTGTAAAATACACAAGGATAACCTGTGATAAACAAGGTACTTTATCAATTTATCATCTGTATCTTGATATGCTTCCTTATATAACTACAAGGTAGACCTAGGCAGTGAGGTTCCCTCCTCAGTTAAATTCCTTGAGGGGTTGCAGGAAGGGGCTGCAGAGGAAAGAGTGAAACAATCACAACAATGAACAGTCAGAGCTCCATAATCGATGTGCTAAAAGGAGTTCTGAACTTGATGTGACTGCCCACCACTCAGTGCAAAGCCATTATGTTTGCTAAGAAGATTTCCCTGGCATTTTTGGGGGGCTAAGTGGTGCAAATTCCCATCTTCTATAGGAATCACCTCAAACTAATTTCAGTGACCGTTTGGTATCACACTTCTACTTGCCTCCAGTTCCATATCAGGGTCCTGCACATGGCTGCAAAAACCAGGATACAATTTATACACTTACCATCTGTGCAGGGCATGACTGTCATAAGAAGTGCACAAATTCCTTCTGGGATGAAATTTCTTGGTAGTTATTGAATAAGAGAGACATATTTAAATGCACACTTTAATCTATATGGTTCTAATCCAGAACTGCTGGAAGTCAGTCCAAGAGGAACTCCATATTTTGCAGGCCCTTGCATTTAGCTAAACTTTTGTCCAGTTGAGTGATTTTAGGATGCTATTCCCAGCCAGTTCATCCTAATACTCACTTCCTCTCTTTTGTAATTAACAGGGCAGTGTTTTAAAAAAACTAAACAAACAACCCCCAAAAACCAGAATGAAAGCACTTCAAACCCCCTAACCACATCAGCATTGATTAAATGAATATTGAACACATTGTACTTCAAGGCAAAGGAGAATGAAGTCACTGTGCAGAGTACCTGGTCTTCTGTTTGCTTAGAGAAATGGAGAGGTAAACAGAAAACTAAAAAGAAAATAAATTAAAAGGACACAAATTTCCTGAAATTTTCAATACCTCAAAGGCTGAGGACTTGCAATTTTTGGAGCGAGTGTGATGTGGCAAGGCATTGTAGCTTGCACAAACTCCCAAAAAAACCAACCCTATTCCAAAGAATTTACTGCCCAGCCAGAGTGCTGCTGTCTGGCTGTACATGGACTGCTCCTGTGTCAGAAAGTGGAGTGCCTCCTATAATTAACAGATAACTCTTCTTTGATAGCATGCCAAGAAAATAATAACTTTGCTACAGCAAAATGTAAAACTCTGTCAAAAGGAGACATCTATCTGTTTCCACAAGTCCCATGGTGATTAGTTTGGCCCTAATTAACAGCAGCTTGCTAAAGTGAGGGATAATTGCTGGCACACATTACGTAGATTTCAATAGCTAAAATGAGCAATAACGAATATTCACTTTGAAGCTTGCCTGACAGAATGCTTAGACTACAAAAAGTTAAAGTAGTACCTTGACTACAGCTGATAAATGAGATTCCTTTACTGTCCTCCGCTTTCCATCAGTATTTCAGCACCATCACTTTTAATGCTTCAGGTCTGGAGCTTTGTCTCTTAAAGTCAGAGATTTATGGCAAGTGAGAAATGTCCATATTAAAAAGGTAAAAGGAGATTCAGATTATATCCTTTTCTGACCATTATAATTAATAGCTGGATCTTCAGTTGTAACTAATTGAACAGAGGTCAGTGTGTTGCCATGGTAATGTCCTAGCCAAGCAATTTTACCCATTTTCCAGTCTACTGCCCCTTTGCATAACCACAAGTTATAAAATGTTTTAATTGCAAGATTTGCAAATGATGCAACATCTGGGCTGCAGATTTCCATATAAAGGAAGAAGATTAATGGGATTATTAACATATCTGTGCAAACCCTTGAAGTGCTGAATACAATTACTGAACACCAGCATTTTCACTGATCATCTGTGTGACATGTTGGAAATCCATATAACTAAGGAAGAAAATTGCAGATGTGTATTTTCCTTCCTCTATGCCACTAGTAATTAGAAGAAGTGTCATTCTATTGCTGCCCTGGAATAATAGAGAAATATCTTTAGTCACTTCACCAGAAAAACAATATAACTTCTTAACTCATACTGTTTCATTTGATTTGATTTGAAACAAGTCATGTTAGTGAACCTCAAATTCTGATTAGGGATTTTGACCTCCTTATTCCTAAAACACACCAAGAAATAGCAAGCAAGCAACCTTCCACTCTCCGTACATCTAAACATATGTTAAAAAAAAAATATAAGTTCCTTCTAACTAATCAAAATCAAATTACTCCCCTCAAAAAGATCCCAACATATACACATGGAATTTTAATATCACTCAAGAATCCTATACTAGTTGCATGAGAATAAGATTATCTTAAGGAAGGAAAAAAAGAGGGAATATTTGCATACACAGGCAAAAAAAGGAAGAAAATTTGAATACACAGTTTGAAATATCAACTATGAAGTTAGTGTATTTATATCCCGATGAACTGAAGAAAGTGAAAATTTGCAGTCAGGTTGTTCTTCAGAATGGCAGAAGAGCCAAGAGCTCTCTTGCCAAGACAGCTACAGATTCTGTTCCTTCACAAAAGCAGCAGAAAACAATTTCCTCCTTTTCTCAGAATGCAACAGAGTGGTCATGTAAAAGGCCCAAGCCGCTTCCCAAAACCATGTCAAAGACACTGGCAATTAGAAGTCTTATCTAAGTTTCCCCACTTTTCTTCAGCTATTGAAGGACTTGGCAAAATTTTTAAGAGAAATCAGGTGATTTAGGATTACAATTTCCATTATTAGAAAAGGCTTAGATAATGAAGTAATTCCAATTTAGCTTCTTAAATAATTATAATGCTTAATTTACTCAATAGTCAATTAAAACAGTATAAAATTTTAGGCTCAGTCCTGCAACTGGCTACAATCTCTGGGTACTATAAAATCAGCTCTATTTCAAAGTATAGCTTAGGAATTTGTGTTGAAATGCAAAATTTATTGTATATACATTTGTGATGGGATCTACCATGTCCCTTGGAAATACTTTTTGAAGCATTCCGACACTAAAACCAACTATTGCTAAGAGCAATATTTCTACCCAATTTAAAGATTAGGGCTTTAAAAATATTTTCCACTCATATGACATTGCATAAATGTCTTCTAATACCATCTCATTACAAAACAAGAACTAGTCATTATAGTGATGTAAACATAGAATCACTTCTGAAAACTTTGAGGAGGCCTCAGATATGCTAAGCTAACAAGAACTCTTGTCTTGGTGAAATGTCTTTGTGAGGGACATAGAATCACTCTGTTCCACACATCTGCAGAACAGCCCCCTTTCCTGACTAGAGAAATCTCCCTTTGAAATACTTCCTTGACGAAAATCACAGGATATTGTAAATCACATTTTGCCTAGATTTTCAAAAGGAATAATTCAACTTCTGGACCCTGCAGAATAAAGAAGCAATTTTAAGATTTCTGACATGCCCAGTGATGTAGATCTTAATGATGCCTTTTGAAGATTTGCCCGATTTCAAAATGTGGTGGATTGACTCTGGCTGGATGCCAGGTGACCACTAAGTCCTGTCTCTCCCCTCCTCAGCGGGACAGGAAAGAGAAAATATAACCAAAGCTTTGACAGGGGGACATTACATCAACCTTAGTAACACAGCCAAAATATAATCCTCAGAATTCAAAATATAACCTTCAGCTGATGTTTATGTGACCAAGTACAAAGTGCAGGAAGAGGAACTAGATGAAAATCACGAGAAACAAAAAAAGTTCAATATCAATTTAACAAAGATGAATTAAAATTAAAAATGCAATATCAATTAAACTAAGAGGAAGGAAAATTATAAAAGCAGCTGTAAAAATAGCACTATAATAATTGCCAAAAGATTCAGAAGATGGATAACGTGATGCAAAGAATCCTGTACGTGTGTTGTTGTGCTCACATCACGATGGGCTGTGCAGTCATGAAAAGACCCATGATTGAAGAAACTTATGCCTGTGAGCAGCCTCTGCATAATCAACACCTTTTTTTGAGCTACAGTCTTTTATCTCACTAATGACTTGTGCAATTCGACACAAAGCCTAAATGCTGCTGCTCTAAGTATATTATATGAGTATTATTTGTCAGGTATTTCTAGAGACACAAATGTGTTTAATTCTCTAAAAAAACCCCAAAACAAACCACAGTAAAGATGTGGTTGTATGTGTCCCAAAAACCACAAACCCCACTTTGAATATTACCAGATAAGATACATCCTTTTCCACCTCAAAGCGCCAGCCAGGATAGATCCCAGCAGATGGGACAAATGTGGCAGATGAAAAAAACCACCACGAACAAAAGAAACCAAACTCTGGGGCATGTTTTCTTCACTGTGCATCTCTGTGGGTGGTATAGGAATATATTGCTTCTTAAACAGAACCCAAAAATATAGACCATAATTACCTTGATGATTTATTATTTCACTAGACTTTTAAATCAGAAACTCAAAGCCTACTCAGAAGGCAAGAGTCCAGATCTCATCTTGATGTGCCCATAGCAAAAATAGTCTCTCACTGAAAGCATGATAGCCTGAGGAGTTTCTATCTACCTTCACCTCAATGTGAGGATTTTGGCAAGTTCCCTATCCTATTGATTATCAAGTCAGAAATCATTATGGGATCTAATAAACTGTTTATAACCAAAAGGGTTCCAGAATTAAATTAAAAGTATAAGGAAGGGAGGAAAACCAGAGAAACAGTACAAATTTCTATGGTATACAGCCCTGTATTTTACATTCCTAACACTTGTGGAGACATCTGGAAATCATGTTTGTATGCCTGGAACTTGACAACTAATTATTGAAGTACCAAAAGAAGGAGAAGCTCTGGAAAAAGAGTGGCTTGAATAGCACCCTTCAATTGTTTTCTCTTATAAAACTTACTCTGCTCACTAAAACTGAAGATTGATTGTTATCTTTATTTGAGCATGGTTGTTTTACCTGTTTCAGGAAAATAAAAGAACTAGTATGGGATTATGGGGTGGGAAATGTGGAAACTATGTCTGCATGACACTGATGATCTATAAATGGTATTTTATTACTTAAGCTTTTTGGTTTCTCACAATGCTTTTGAAAATGTTTTACAATTACATATCATAAATGAATCCGAATTTTATGCTCTAAATACTTTCTGGGGAAGATTATCTTTCATAGATGATTTTTTCGTGTTCTCTTACAAATTTTTATTAGAGGAGTAATTACAAGAAAAGGAGAATGATTAATAAAGTATCACTATTCTCCCACTGGCATTTCTGGCCTCATCAAAAGTGTCATTTTTTTGCATAATAGATTGACTCACACTTCAAGTGTGAAGCAACACTTGAAATTATCCATGCACATACTGATACATGTCCATATGTTTTTCCATCATTTCTCAAACAATAAGCCAAGGGCAAAACTCTGGTCTAGGAAACCTTCTAGAGTAATTCTTACATGTGTATTTTCCAACAAACGTTCCACATCATTGAATGCCACTAGACAATAAGCACCATACAAAGAATATCCACAAACCACACTTACAGCATACGGCAACATTTTAAAGAAATTCATGAGGTTTAGCAAAAAATACAAGAAAGTTAATAATTTTGCTCCCTGTGCAATTCAGATTACAGATATTTTAGGATGTATTAAGAACTGGTGGTTATGCACTTCACATTACTAAGCATCAACTGAAAGTGACAAGATAAAGAAATCCAACAGAAAGAAAGGCTAAAATGATCTACCCCATCACCTACCACAGCAACTTCAAAGAAGCAGTGGATGCTTTAGACTAATGGAATGGCAAATAGTTTTGTTTATTTATATTTATAATAGACAAGGTGTGATATTTAATGATTTAGCTGTAAACATGTCAAAAAGTAAATTTCAACATTCATTTACCAAAGCAACAGCCAGTAGTAGGATATAATGAAAAATATACTCAAAACACATTTTACTTTAAAGCAGGCTATTTCAAGAGAACAGAAACAAACCAAGATTAAAATTAAATATTAAATTAAAATTTCAGAACCTGGCACATACATCAGTGTCCTGTGGATTAATTGGGAAAATTCATCTACTCTTAGGAATCCCCCACAATAGATTATAATGCTTCCTTAGCCCCATTTCTCATCCTGGTGTGTTTTTTTGAGACAGTGTTTGCTAATTGCAGTTCACAGTTCTCCAGCCTGGCTGATGAGCGCTGGTTTTCCCAGGCATTGCAAGGAAACCCTGCAAGGAAATCAGAGCAGCATGTGCTCCCACCCAAGGTGGGATGCAGGAACCCCGTGCCCCAGTCACAGAAGGATTTGAAGGCAGCAGAACCACCCCATCCCCATGCCCTCTGCTTTCCCTTTTTCCCTCTCAATGCCTGCAGCAGGCCCAGCACCTCCTCAGTGCTGCAGCAATGAGACAGGCCACAGGGGAAGTTTAAAAACATTGTGAAGGGTCACCTTCTCCCTTTTTGTACTGCCTTAATTAAGGTTCTGGTTGTGTCATGCTTCCTCTGATGACTTCATTCTCTAGGGCACTCATCCTAGATAATTCAAATTTCACCTGCTCTGGCATATAAATCTCATAAAGAAGCATTTGCTTCATATTCTGCAGTGTTGTGTATTGTGTAAGAGAAAAGTTGCTGCAGGTGCCAGTTATCCTTTAGCTAAAAAAGGAGTTATTGCAACTTTAGAAAAAATATCTGGCAGTGTTTTGAGGGGAGTGTACATTAGGTCAGAAGTTAGAGGGACAGGAAGTGAGAAGCAATCATAACATTTAAAAACTACAAAAGGAAATAGGTGAGGAAAAAAAATCTGTATCTGAAAAGACTATCTAAAGTAAGAATGATAGTTCAGGAGAATTTTTTATTTCTTTCAGCCATTTGTCCATTCCTGTTCAATTATGTCTCAAGGAAAGAACCAGCTGTCACCAAAGATCATAGAATTACAGACTGGTTTGGGTTTGAAGAGACCTTAAAGATCACCCAGTTCCAACCCCCTGCCATGGGCAGGGACACCTTCCACTGTCCCAGGTGGCTCCAAGCTCCACCCAACCTGGCCTTGGACAGTTCCAGAGATGGGGAATCCACAGCTGCTCTAGGCAACATGTGCTGTTGCCTACCCTCCCACAATAAAGAATTTTCTCCTAAAATCTAATTTAAACCTAGGCAAAAAATTCATATCTAGCAGCTGAAAAATTCACTATTGTTCTAACATATTGGAATCTGCTCTGGTGTGTGGTTGTAAATGCTAACGGATAAAAAAGAGAGATGTAATAAAATGCCCATAAGGCTTTTGTAGTCACACCAGGATGGGCAGCAGCAATATCCTCTGAATAGCTGAATGAAGAGAATTATGAAATCTTTCTGGAAAATGCTAGCTTCTTACATTTAAGACTGACTATATCTCATCTGAAGAGTCATTTACTGGAAAACTGTAAGCCTTGATTCAAGATTTTCCAGAAGCTTACTGAGGTCATGTAAAATATAAGCATTCAAGCATTAAACCCCCCCTCCCAAAACACAAAAGAAACTGGAAAACAAATGTCATGCTTCTCAACAAGGTCACTTAATATTTTGCTGAGGACTATGTAAAAGCAAAGTACATATTTGAAATGTCAGAATATTCAGGTTTCTTGCATTGCTAGATAGCAATGAGTATTAGCCTTATACACTGAAACTACCCTATATATACACACCAGTCACTTTCTTGTAAGAAACAAAAGAGATCAAGAAAGGAGATGATACAGACCTGATTGTTACAGCTAAGAAATGAGCTCCTAATTTTGACCACAAAATACTGGCCTTTCCATGACCTAAGCAATTCAAAAAGGGTGCCAAAATAACGTTTGGACTCCATGATCTTACAAGTCTTTTCCAACCTTAATGATTATGTGAAAATATATACCTTTCCAAAAGCACACGATTCCTATTCTGGGTATAATTGCTCTTTTTAGAAACCTCTCTGGAGAATCACACAACTCATGAAAAATCTGTCCTGGATTTTCAGAAAAAAAAAAAAAAAAAAAAAAAAAACCCAAATAACACAACAAGCTTACCTGACATTTACACTATTACTAGCATTTACACACTTTTTAGCAATTCCCTATATTTCAAGTTTGTGGAACTAAAATAATTTTTCAAACTGCTAGATTTTTTTACTAAACTGGTGGGAGACAGGCTATATGCTTGCCTGGATTGCCCTGTCTGCTTTACTCTCATATTCTAAAACTGGTTTTACTTTGGCTAAGATGGCAAACCTACTACAAAAACACAGAGCATATGTATTTGGTCTAGAACAACTACTTACTAGTCTAGTCTTTATTTAAAATCAATGGAGGCACTTTAGAGGGGGCAAGTATATTGATTTGGTGGCCCTGAAGGTGCCTATTTATCCTTCTTGACTAAAAAGCAACTTTAAGTAACTAGTTCAGACACACAGGTTGTAGACTCAAAATTAAGAGGATTTCCACCCAAAGCACTTAGAAATAGTCAGCTTTATCATATATGTTTTCTGCTCCACAGTGTATATAAAAGTTTGGTCATGCTCCTTTCCCTAAAGGTAGAGTGCAAAATTAGTTTGTTTTAAATCCCTAGTGAGATTCCTATTACAAGTAATTAAAGTTCAAATCACAATCTCATAAATGATAATGAACTTTGAAGGCAGAAGAAAATTAAGTAATATTGGGAATGCAATAATCAGACTGCTTGCAAAATTTATGACATGGAGAAGAAAAAAAACCCCACACCATAGTGTGGCATCAGGGAGTTGATAATTTAAGCAACCCTAATTTTTGTAGACGGGAAGCTGTGTTTTTAATTCTCACATCATGCAGCACCAAACTGGCAGCACAAAGAAATTTGACCCCAACATATTGACTACACCTGGACAGTGCAGTACTCTATCACAACAAAAAACTTATTATTACAAAATATCTAGGGTAGAAATCCTTCTTAAAAAACTGTCTGCATCAGGAGATCTTTTTTTCTGGTTTGGTTATTGCTTTGTTATGCTTCTAATGATTACTCAGAAGTACTACTGCCAAATGGGAGATCACTAGGGTTATCCTTAGATAAAGATAATTCTACACTTAAGTGCAGTAATGTATTATACTTTATACTGCAAAAACCATATTCTAAAAACACTGTCTTCAGCTAGAGGTTGTTCAGTAATATTTTGAATAAGAACTTGTTCTTGAAAGGCGTCTTAGTGTCTTTCATTGGATGTAATTATAGTTGACATGTTCCTCCTCTCTTTCTCAAACAATTTCCAGTTACTGTTACTTGAGAGTTTATCTATATACTTCTCCTCCAGTGAAGATTAAAACATTTCAATTGTAATATATTTTAAATTCCACTAAGAGGTCCGTTTGAGACAGTAGTGAACATTGTTTTTTTCCTCTTCACCTTGTATTATTCAAAATTTACTGAGAGAGAAAATATTATTCTCAAGTCCTCTCCTTGCTCTCTGCTTACAGACTGAGAATTTAGTCACACAGAGACTTCAAATAAATACTTCTCTCCACAATAGGAACCATGATTTGACTCTTGCCATTCTATTACGGCTCAGCAGACTTGCTCATTTCACACCTGGAGGCAACTGATGGAACAACTCCATTAGTTCCTACAATTAAAGTTTATTGAACAGACTTAGGATCACCAAGAATGATCTTCCAAACTGAAAAAAAATGAACTTACAAACTTTGCTTACCATCTATTTCCTAACCTTGGTAAAAGGAAGCTGCAACTTCTATGCTAAGGTTAAAGAACAGCTATTGTTGAACTTAATGGAAAAGAACCAAGGAACTGTGTTGCTAGCTAAAGGAAAAGTGAACTGTGTCATATGTAGGTTTTAATATTTAATGAATCTATATGGCTGCAATCCATTATGTGACAATTTAATTATATGACAAAAAAGTTTGATAAATAATATTGTGGTAGGACATCTAATTCATTATTTAACAAAAAAATCAATACTTCCATAACTCATATTCCTACACACACACATAGTGACACACACACAAGCTTTTTCAAGTAGGCAAAAATCCAGACACCATAGACCATTCATTTTCTGCCCAGGACAAGTTCAAATTGAAGTTTAATCAGGCCTAGATGGGAATGAATTTTATTTATTTTTTTTTAAACTGGTAGGTCAGAAATGGTTTCTGCTAAGATTTTTTTCCTCTGATAGCCGCCTGAAAGTGCTGTATAACTAGGACCATCTTTTGTAGTTAACAGACAAAGATGAAATGCCGGATTCCACTATTCTTGATCACACAACACTGCTGCTTGAGTCAATGGGATCACTGGGGCGAGTAGCCAGGCAGGCAAAGAGTGTCCTCAGGATTAGTGCTCAAGTTTAGACACAACATCACAATCTACACCAGGCAACAAAGGAAGTCCTTCTGAAGGGAGGACCATGGTAATGATTTATGGTAAAGGACACCTTTTTTCCTCCACCAACCCTTCAGATAAAAGCAGTGCCAAGGGAGTCACCCCTGTGGCAAAGCAAAATTTCACCAGGAAAGAAAAAGGAGGATGAGGATGTCAGGCAGGCAGAGCTGAAGGGGGACACCAGGCATGAGGAAAGGGACAAGTAGATGTGCACTCCAAAGTCCTGAGTTCAGGAATCCAGAGTAGGTAGAGATGACTGAAGAGAGTACGTGAAAGGAAACTGGGGATGAAGCACAGGAAGGATTGGCAGTCAACAACTCTCTGAGATCACAGTCTGTGGTTCAGATAATTTATTAGGAACAAATTCTTCCTACCCAACCACTCAAATTCTCCCTTCTATATGACTTGAGTTCATATCTATTGGTTTGTTGTATCATTCCTGATATTCTGCAATTCCAGCCCAAGCAGTACAACCTAAAGTCTCAGTGTTTTGAAGTTATAGAAAATAACCCTAACTTAGTTCATCAAAATGATAGATTTAATACTTTGGACCAATTGTGCTCTCCTTGCAGGGCACCTTTGAATTTGAATATCGATCATTCATACTCTGGTGTTTTCAGGAAATTTGTTTATTAGCAAATATTTTAAAAAACCCTTTCTTACCACTTTCCAGACTACTATTTATGTCAAGTATACTTATCATACAATTTAGGGCTGACTAATTTGATGCTAATGCACTGAAATTTTTGTTTCATTCTGACAACATTATCACTTTAACAACAATTTGTCACAGTGCTTTTGTTGCCTTCTAATTTTTTTAGCAAATGTAATTGTTATCTCGTACTTGATCTAGGGCGTTCATTCTCCTCTCCTGAATTTATGCAATTATTTTTTCATTATGTTGCATCTTGGCTGTTGCTGCCTGGGAGGCTATTCTCTGTCAAGGGTTTGAGAAATTTTTGTGGGCCCATGTAAAAACTCTCCTCTCTTGGGGTACTCCAAAGAAGTTATTCACGGTACAAATATAAATATATATGTATATATACACACACATCTAAACAAGCCAGGTTCCAAATACCAGAAATGAAAAATATTGCATTTATCATTTCTTGGTGCGTGAATTACAAATGTGAATTTCCTAGCAATACCCTTCTGAAAACCTAAATACTTCAGTTTATATAAGTTTATTTCCCAAATATTTAAAATTATTCAGATCCTAGACCTAGGATTTTGGTTTAACATTTTGTCCTGTTTGTAGATGGGTACTAAATGTTCTCAGTTTTCTCTTAAATTCTGTGTTACAGATCAGAATGTTGTAAATAACAGAATAGAGAAATTATTGGAAGTTTGTTGCACTGAAACATTTACTTCATTAAGCATATTTCTGACTGTTCAAAATCACTGTTTGTAAACAGTTTTCTCTGATTCTTTCTTTATTCATTATCTAATCTTAATCAGCCAAATTGAACGGTTCCTAGAATCTGGCTTCTTTATAGTTTAATTAGAAACCCAATATTATTCAGTAAAAAAGGTGGTACAAAAGTTTGCAATTGAAACTGTATCCTATGTCTGTAATCAAAAACTTCTAATCTCTTTTCCATTAAAAAACCAAAAGATATTGGGAAGCTGGATTTACTTGTAAAAAAGTTAATCTTATACATGGTATGCCAAGATGAGTACAGTTCTGCTTCTCCAATCTCACGAAAAGTATAAGGTGTTCACATTCTCAAAAAGTTTAAGTTCACTGAAGTACAAAATGTAAGAAAAAATAAAGTATGGCTTTGCAGTATTTATATATTTTTGGAAAGGATTATTTTCAATGTCATATTAAGGGACATATTGTATGCAGTCACACCCCTCTTTCATAACATCCCCACAAATACATTGCATTAGGTATGTAACTGGATCTGCTTCTAGAACTTATTTCACACTGGTAGAAACCTCCTCCTTTTGCACCTCATCTTGCTCCAAGTAATTATCAACCATCACCTGAACTCTCATCTGCATATGTAGTAGGACATTAAAAACGGAATTAATTAGCACCTGGATAACAAGGATGAATTCTCACCCTAGACCACTGGCACAGCTGCACTGCATTCCTTAAGAGGGACAGCAGCACTGTTCCTGTGATCCAAGTGTTAGCAGTTGATAAAGTAAGAGGAATGATAATATTATCATCAAGACCTATTGACTGTTTTAGTGAATGGCATTATGAAAAGCATCAGAATTTTTTGTTAGGACAAGAGTGAAAGCATTTTCAACCATAGAACACCTGAAAGGAAAAAACAAGGCCAACACCTGTGTTTTTGCATGCACCTCCAGTACTAATTGCATAAATTATATTTCAGAGGTAATAAATTGGTAAGTGACCCTGGAAGCGTATTTGTTGTAAAATAACAAAACCTGCAAAATATTAGATGCACTGCTAGACCTTTCAGGAAGTGAAAAAGGCAAATTCAAATTCTCAAGTCTCTTTCCCAGGGAAGAAATTGATCTGACCACATAAGCTTCGCTAGTAAATCAATATTCTCAATACCAAAAATATTTACTTAATTGAGCACAGTGAGCTAGTAGAGTTTTGTACTTACTGACTGCTGGAGGCGAGTTCAGCCCAGCCTGCGTTCTGATTGCACTGACATACAGAGAGACCCAAGGCACAAAGGCTTAAATAAGATTCCTGTGAAAATCACAGGTGATGTTAACCAAGAGGGTGTGCCCAGAGCTCCGTTATGTTAAGGGTAACTCTTCTTTAAGTGGTACAAACCCCATCCTAATAGTGTGGGGGATCTGTGAAAAAATAAAAAGTGCTACTTTAAGAAACCCTCCATGAAAATTATCTGTTGCTCTGGATTGGAGTGTATACTTTGCTAGTTTTGACTATCAGACCTGCTGATCTCCCTTGAGTTCATGTCAAGCATTTTAGCTGGGTGTATGTACCTTCCCTTTCTCTATAGGGATACAACTGTTATCTCAGATATGAATAATTTGAGGTAATTTTGCATTATACTCAATACAGAAAGATTCAGGAGTCATTAGTGTTTGATGAAGATTGTTATTAAAAGTACATTAGGCAAAATGGCAGCTAGAAATAAAATATCGAAGTCCCTCCAAAGTATTTATTTGAAGAGTGTTCCACTGATTTAGAAGAAATTCAGAAATAAGTGTGTATCTAAGAGGTGTCCCTTAAATGCTGATCTCTGTCAGAAGAGACTTAATTCTCTGAGAGAGAGAATCTTAGTGAGCAGCATTAGAGGAATCAGTGTGTCCTTGCACTGGAAGGCAACCAAGTGCAGAGCCTCAAAGCTTATTGCAATGAAGTATTGATGTCTTTCTCCACCTGATGCCACAGATGATTGGAACATATGACAAATGTTTTTAGCTGCTGCTTCTGCATGTTGCATTTCTAGATGACTTAGTCCCATTGCCACATTTTTGACTGATTTCTATAGAAATATTAAAAAGAAACCTGATTTTTGTATTGCAACTGTTTGCTTCTTATTGATAACTTTTGAAAATTTTTCCTTTATTTCACCAAAGTTATTCACCAAACGCCTTCACAGCCTGTTCCTACACAGAAAAAATGTAGGACTTTGGAAGAAGCTGATCAGTAAGAGACCAAATATTTCAGGTACCCTATCACCTCTATAAGTGGCTAAGGAAAGAGTTTTGTGGAAAACTTTCAATTTCTATGCTTAGCTTATGAATATCCATTTATACTCCAAATGGACACTCTGGGTGCATTTAATTATTTCCTAGAGTAAATATTTTTTTGTGCATATTTTGCATAAGATGCCTTGTTGGAAAAATTTGTTTTTATTCATCAATTTTTGAAAAAAAACCTCTGGTTCTAAATCCAGAGCAAATTTAGCAAGTTTTTATTATTATTATTTTGCTCAGTTCTGTGTCAGTGAGTTGACACCAAAGTGCAATGTAGTGGTGTCTCCATCTTCAGACACTGTGGAGGTTAGGAACATATCAGTACTCAACACAAAAATAAAACCAGCATAAAAATAAAATATTAATGTTGTTCAAAGGCAGTAACTCAAAATCATAGCTCATGTATTATACTTCATTTAGGTTGGTCCTCAGCAATTCCGTATCATAGAAGTAGTAATAAAATGATATTAAACTTGTTTCTGTTTCTTTTTAGACTGGGAATTTAGATCTACTTTCCAACAGTTAATGCTTTATTATCTCTTCTATTATTTGTCCCTTTGTGCCTTGTTCTTAATTCTTCAACATGTTTTGCCATAAGACAGAAATGGCAAGTAGTACATGGAAATATTATTTGTGTCACAGAAATATAGCAGTGATGAAATAAAATATAAAGCTAATTAAAATTTTGCTTATGAAGATAAGACATATTATTTAGTAATTTCTTTTAGACTGTTGCAGCAGGATTAGAAATGAAGGAAGCAACAGTGTTTCAATTAACTTCCCTGAAATTGCAAAGGACACTGGGTGTTTAATTTGGGCTTTAAGTCTTCTATGTGTATCTGACAAGCTGACCAATATGAAGGCCTTTCACGAAAATTACTGTATGTATCAAAGTTTTAAATTATTCATATGACGAAATGAAAAGATCAACAAAACCACTAGATAATTAATGAAGTTGTCACCTTGACAAGACTAATAATAAGCTTCTCCTTGGTAAATAATCAGTGATTCCTCTGCTATAATTTTTTTGTGCTAAAAAAAAGCACAAAAGCAATTCTATTGTATGTTTGTAAGCTCATGGAATAGAAATATCAAACCTTAAAAGCAGGTTGAGTTTTTCCAATAGTTCAATGATTTTATGTGAATTCATATAATTGGTTACTAACTCAGTAGGTAGCTGCTATGCATGTGAGTTTACCAAGGAAAATCAGGCATGGTGCAATGTACATGGAAAATAATAATTATTTTCTTGTTAATATTTTTTGGAGACATATTAAGAAGAAGCAACAGCAGTAATAAGATGTGTATACCCACTAAATCTAGTACCACTGTAATATGTGGAATGATCTGTGGATTTCTTATTCTTTAATTAAAGATTCTGTTGGTTTAATCATGCAGCAGTGCAGTAATAATGCTGAACTGCATAGATGAAGACAAAGAGCATTAGCATAAGGCTACAGCAAGTCAGATGCTGCAAACACAGCTCTGTCAAGCCTCTTCTGTATTGTTGTACCTGAGGCTCCTTCAAACCTCATCTCTACTTCTGACAGCAATGTCCTAAATTTTCTTCAAATCTTTTGTAGAACAGGCCATGAAAAGCAGTTTGCACCTATGGGAAGACTCGTCATAGATACGGCAGGCTAAGACTTTGTGTAAAGAATCCATTTTCTTATAAGGATCTGGAGTGAGAAGAAGTGGCTATAAAACATCTGTTGAAGGTCCATTCTGTCTTTCAGACTTTGCTTTCTTTAGTGGCTTTTTTTCCCAGCTTATATTCATAGAGTAGTACCACAGTAACATTTGTGTTTCTGCTTTTCTAGTACTCTGCAGAGTGTACACCTGGGTGGGTTTATCACTTTACATTGCAGTAAGAACCACATCCCTGAAAAACCTAGGCTCTCGTTCCATTTTGTCAAAACACAGGATCTGTAGACCTCAGCACTTCTTATTACACCATTCCAGCCTGCAAATTCTAAGTTGGACTGGCCTATATGTACAGGGAGCAGTGTATATTTCTCTTCATCTTTAAGAAATAAAAGAAATGAGAAATGGTCCCAGTGCTCTATTAGTTGGCACATATTTTCACAGAAAATCTGGATACCATAAACCCTCTGGGCATTGGCATTTCCATTTTGGTAATGAAGACTTTTGGTTGTTATAGACAGAAAGGATTGGAGAGGAAAAGCAGTATATTCCTAATACTTCCCGAGACAAAACCCAAAACCTGCAACCTTCTTTCTTTTTTGAAGATAGGTTGTTAAAAAGGCAACTTTATGTCTTTTTCACTGATTAAAGTGACGTCAAAATTTTAACTCCTTACACTAAACCACCTAAGATGAAGTAAAAACTGCAGAATCTACACTGCAATCACTATAGGCGCTCCAGACGCTCTCTGTGCTGTCCCAGGAACATCTGCTACTTTCTTCTGGGTAAAAATATGTTGTTTGTAACTTCTCTCTACCCAGAGGCAATGAAGGTTTTCCATTCCTTTTTAACTCTTATGTGGCAAATTTTGTGTCCTTTTCTAGTCCCCACCAAGAGCTGCCCCATGCTGCTCTCACTAATTGTGTGAACATTTCCAGACTCCCCTGCCCTCAATGTGATTTATTGATGCTCTGCACAGCTGAACACAAAGCAGACTTTTTCAATATTCACACAGAAAATTCGTAGCTTGTTACAACAAGGGAAATCCCAAACCCTTTCTGAAGGAAAATCAGCTTCCAATCAAGAGTAGCTCTAACAAGGGAGACAAGGGACAGGGAGGCTGCTGCACACACGTACCAGGACTTTGGTGCCAAGTTCCAGTGCTTTGGAAATAGGAATGGGAGCAGAGATGCTTTTATCTTCCTACCTGGGATCTGCCACAGATGCAGGTTAACAGCTATGATCCCACTGCATTGGGAACAAGAAATGTGCAGGGAAATTTTGTCTCTGCTTGGTGGAGAGGATCCTGTTCCTCAGATAATCAGCTCAATTTCTTTTCTTGCTACTAGATTCTAAAGCAACAATGATTTGATTTTTTTAAGTATACTAAAAATGCATTTATGATGCTCATTCTTCTGAAATCTAAATATGCAAACACAGTGTATTTTGTATTTTGAGGGAGGTAAAGCCTCAATGGCAACATCACTGTGTCAGACTTTCTTTGGGGTGTCAGGCCATCTAGTTGCTGTGGAGAAACAGTTAAAGGAACTTTTTCTTGGGCATTTCTTAAAGTTTATTTGTGAAAACATATTCCAAGCATATATGTTAAACATGGTAACTTGGCATTGCATTGGCAAGTCTGGTTCCACATCATTCCCAGATTTTACATCTTCCACTCCACTCTCACAAAAAGCCAAAGGCAGTATTTTTGTCAAGTGAAGAGGAGTGATATTCTGGGAGACAAGCAGCAGAGAATGCATAGCTGGCTGATTTTATTTGGAAGTGTGGAAGTTTATTAGGGTGTGGGGTTTGATTTTTTACAAAGTGCTGAGGGCTAAAAAAATTCCCCATTTCAAGTTTTCTTTATTTCTTACACAAAATAATAGTTTCCTGATTGCCATGAGACAGCACACTAAAGTGTGAAAATACTGTAGCAGCTGTGGTGGTGGCAACACATGTCATTTCTGTGCATAGGCTGAGATTTTTCTCAGGAGACTCTTAAATAGATGCAATGAAGCATTCAATACACACACAGTTAATATCTAGCAATAATTCCTGCGTGTGCCTGTGTGTTATACTGGCAATATCTGGAACGACTGCCAGCTTTTACAAATAAAAGATAGGTATGACAATATCCTGCTAGTATTGAAATATATCCCAATCAAAACAGAAGGACTGATTTTGTTTCTGTGGTCTTTGTTTGGCATTCCTTATGGAGAAAGTAATTAATACAACGAGGCAGGAGGAGGACTGTCTCATGGGATACACAATCCTTTTGTAACTTGATTCAATTATTTTTTCCTGGCTATAATTCTTCAGTGAATGCTCCACCTTCTCCTCCTTGTGTTTTTATCAACTTAAAAAAAAAAGAAGAAAAAGAAACAAGAAAGAATGAAGTAAAATGACAATGACACTGTCAGTGTGACTGTAAACTTCATGCTGAAAATTCATCCTTCTGTGCATTAAGTGAATTCCTGCTGGAAAAGGGCAGCTGATCCTAGACATTATTCAGCAAGCTCCATTCGTATGTTCTTTCATGGGAACACATGCTAGTGAGATGGATGATTAAAATCTTACAAACCCTAGAGCTCTCCCCAGACTCAAACTCTGCTTTTGTTCTGTAGCTTTCAGAGCATTTCAGAACTAAATCAAAACAGTTGTGGCAGAAAAAAAATGGAAGCTTAACTGTGTGCTGAGTGCCACCTTCTCTTAAAAGACGTGAAAGAGGGGATGCAGGATGAACACAGGGTTCAGAGCTCACCTGAAATCTTGGGGAAGAGCCATGTCACTGACTTCAGGATGTTGCTCTAGCATCACATTTTTTTAATCACTTTTTAGGACTATAAGGTAACATCTTCTCTTTGCCAAACCGATCTCTGATTTTAAAAAATCACATGCAGCATCTAAGGTAATAAATAATCGAAACCTCTATCCCTAAAATTTCTCAACTCAGAGAATTTGCTGTCTACTGCCATATTCTCATGCTACAATTTCACTGGTCCCACTTTAGCCAATAATCTATTTGACGTCAGCTGATTTTAAAACAGACAGAAAATTATTATCAAGTCTAGCTTGACTTTGTATGTGTTACCATATATTTCAATCTACTTTGCAGCTAATATTAAATATTATATTTCATGGTGTTAAATAACTCCATAGTAGTATTCTTTTGTGATTTATTGTTATGCCTTTTTTGTTTTGTTTTGGTTTTGTTTTGTTTTTGTTTTGTTTGTTTGTTTGTTTTGGTTTTGGTTTTGTTTTTTGAGAAAGAAGCGTTTAAACTTTTCAATTTTAAAAAACCCCAGGAAACCTCTAAGATACTTTTCCTGTACCAAAGGGCATACAAGTAACTACTAAATCTAAAAATAATGTTCTGTAATGGGAATGAACTGTCATTTTTCTGATTTAAATTTATAAAAATTCACATAACGGGAATGCTTATAATGGTCAATTGGCACCAGTCCAATCACCATAAAGGATACAGACACCTTGATCACACTTTATTACCCTCTGTAGCTTTGTGTATTTCATATGAATGAAAAAAATCAGATTTTGATACCAAACAAACAATCAAGTGTGGGTGGTCACACTCCAGAAAACAGTAGCTAAGTGTTTTAATAAGCTGCTTTAATATTCAGCATTAATCTTTGGAACTGGGCCCACACAACAGAATCTTGTGTGTCTGCTTTGTGAACCTCCAAAATCAGGAAGCTCTGAGCAAAGTGATGTGCAAGGCTGGTTTTGCTGCAAGTCTAAAGCATTCCTTGGTAATATCTCAATGAACAGTGTTTTTGTAGCCACACTTATTTAAAAAAAAATGCACTTTTGTTATCTAGCATGTCTGCAAACCATCTGTGAATTGATGGAGTCTATTGAAAAAAATAAAAAAAAAAAAGAGAAAACTGAGCTGTCTATGAAAGCCCATATTGAAAAGCCATAAAAATAATAGCCCAAATTTTGGTTCTCTCTGATTTTTTGATCTTGAAAAGCTCCATTGGTTTTAGTGGAGCTACACTGATTTTCATCTGCTGTGTATCCATTCCTTAGCATATGCAAAACTTCTGTTATTTGTTTGCATTTTTTATAAAGCTGAAACAGATTAAAAAAAGTTCCAAAGCAAAGATATCCTCCCAAAGCCATTGAAATTGCAGTTACTGCTTTACCTTAAATCTGTTTATCTTTAAAGTATACGTTCTACTTTTAAATTTTATAATACGGTTGGATTTTATAACCTGCCTAGAATGTTGTTTTAATATTTTATTGTTATTTGCAGATGACTCACAGTTAAGAAAAGGAATCCACTAAAGTCTGGAATTTTATCTATTCAGTTTTGTGAGTTTAGTGGGCAGCTGCAAAATAAAATAATGTTCTTTCTTGGCACTTCAGGCTTGGAACAAAATGAAACATTTCAGTGTAAGGATGCCTAAATGTACATCACAACCAAAACTGATAGTGATTTTGTAATCATTCTGTCTATTTTATTGGCATGCTACATTTCTGAGGAGTTTGTGAGGAATGCAACTCAGTGACAAGCTGAGCTCAGTCTATGAAAAATCAATTATTTTGATTGGATTTTTAAAAGGCATTTCAATACGGTACCAATTGCACATCACTTACGAGGCTTGAAACGCACCAGAGCACAGCATTTCCCATTTAGCAAGCCAGGAAAGTATCTCAGGCACTGTAGAAAAGTATTTCACTACATTTTGCAAAAAGAGTATTCAGGTGGAAGAAAGAGGATCCTTGATCTAGTTCAGAGCCATCCTTCCTGAAAGGGCCTTCCCTGAGCATCCCCATCACCCGGAGCTCACATGAGCTCCAAGATCAGGGTCATCATTCTGCACACAGATGCACAGGTGCTACTTTCCCTACCAGCTGCCCTTTTGAAATATTGGTCATTCATAGACATTTTTCACACCAGACATGACACACCTAAGTTTTTGCCAGAACAAGATCAAGGTGTAAATAGTTTGCAGAGTGATAGATTTCAGTTTTAACAGAGATTTTAAGATTAAAGGTAAATTGAGTTCACAGAAAAAACTAGGAGAGGACAAATGAAGGTCAAGTTCTGAAATACCCAGTCTAAAGTACTTGTAGGAATTGAAACAAGATGTTGTAGACAGTATTTGATAGTCAATAAAGGATTAGCGTTCAGGTTCTTCAATTCACTGTCTCCAGTTCCTAGATATTAGTGCAATAAATCTTGCAAGTATTAAAATATATGTAAATAGGGCCTTATTTTTTTCTTAGGTATTGAATTCTTGAAGTTCACATTTTCAAGTTCACTGTAATCATTTCAAGAAGGCAGTTACGGAAAAAATAGATTTTCACACTGCTACAAGCCCTTAGAGACTTAAAAAAAAATGCCAAGGCACTGGAAGACTCACGAGAGAACTGCTGGAACCTGGCTTGTGCAGAAAACTTGCAGAGCTAAGTCCAATCCCCTGTTATTGCAGGTGGCCATCTCAAAGAATCTGTTTAAAAATAGGATTAGTCTCCATCTTAAAACTAATTAACTTCTTGCCCTGTGACTCCCAGTGGGAGACTATTTTCCAGCATCTCATGACTCTGCCACTTAAAAACTTCTTTATTTTCAAACATATATACACTTATCAGTGACCATTTTTTACGTAACAACTTCTCTAGTGATATTTTCACTGAGCCCTTTTTCCATTTTCTCCATTTTCTTTTTCCTGTTGAGGCAGTTATGGAGAGCAATTGTAAAGACTCCTATTTTTTAATTTTTCACATTTTGTCTAAGACAATGTCTTTTATCTTCTCCTCTTACAGTATTTGTGAACTCTAGTTATTGTAGTAGCTTTACTTTGCATCTCTCCTAGTCTAAGTTTTCTGAACCTGGGGGAAGAGGACTGCACACTATGTTCCAGTGAGTGCCCTGCATGATGTCAGGAATTCCTGTCTCTACTAGAAATATGATAAATAGTCACATCCCAGGGTCTCATTGTCAGGGCTACATCATTTTGATAGTTTAAAATGGTGATGCACAGAGGAATCAAAAACTTCCCTTCCTCAGATATTTTCTTCTTATCACAGGTCATGGAGGTCTTTTCATGTAATAACTTTGTCAACAGCAAAACTTGCCAGTACATTCTTATTTTTAATACTGAAAATATTAAATAGTGCTGGTCCTAACTCCTGGAGAATCCTGGTAATGAATGTATGATTTTTTTAGCTTACCCATTATTATTTGGCTTTCATTCAGTTTCTAACTGCTTCACAGTCACTCTGCTAAACCCCTGTCTTCTCATGCTTCACTAATTACTTCTTATCAAATGCTTTAGTGAATCCAAATAAAGCATGCACTAGAACTCCATTTATAAAATCATTTTGTATAACACATTTATATAATTTCTACAATCTTTTATTCTTAATGTTTTGTATTTCATATATTTTAATCTCTATTTGTTCCAGAACCTTAACTACACTGATATGCAACCAGCAGGTCTGTTTGCTTTCGTGTCTCTCCTGTTGAGGCCTTGGTTCTTCACAGTTCATCTGCTTGCAGAAGTTAATTTCCTTCATTTTTCAAACTTTGCTTCTCTGAAAATATTCATCCTTCCATTTAATTTTGGCTGAATGAAATAATGACTCCTCAATTAGATACCACTGAGGCAACAGTTATAGAAAGTAAAATATTTTAAAAATAAAACCTATAGGACTGATTGATAATTTAAGTGAAGAAATCTGTTGGCTGCCACTTGCAAGCTTAACTGCCTTACCATTTCTTTTAATAGTAGCAGGATACAGCGTATTTCAGGAAACTCAAGATATTTTACTGATGTATCAGAATTAAATGTTTGCCAATATTTATCTGATTAATACTGCAGAATGATTCGTATCTATAATCAGATGGATCCTCTGAGAAACACTAAAAACTTTCCTGCCATTGAGCTTCCTTTGAAGTAATCTTGATCTTAAACTGTTCTATTTTACTCTTTATTTATCCTTCCCCCTACTCCACAGTCAATAAAGATGAAAATTATGTAGATATTTTTACTCAAACACATTTCTTCATTTCTATCTTCCTTAACAAAACATAAAACTTTATTTTCGCTAAAGACAACCCTACCATGCATCATGGTGGGACAAATCTGACTTTTTCTGTCCATCAGAGCTGAAATCTCTTTTTGGAACAAACACAACCCAGCTAAGCTCCATTACTTGAGGATTTTTGTCTTTTACTTTGCCCCTATTCCTTTACTGCCTACCATGTGAGGACCAGACACCAACTAAAAGAGTGCAAAGACAAATGAGAAAGAAAAGCCCCCATTCTCAGCAGATCTCAGCCACAAGTTCACTCACAATACAGACACAGCAGTCCTTCAACACAAAGTTGACCTCATTCTTCTGATCCCACCTGAAATCTTGCATCCTAGGTTCAAGTTTTGGCCTTTTGTTTTTAGGTTTTCATCAGAAATAATGATAAGTTTTTCTGATTCATTTTTCTAGAGGAAATAGGCAGAGCAAACATACCTGTTTTATTTATCCATATATTTATCTAGTAAATTTAGTATTTTATTTTATCTCTTAAACTCATTTTCTCTTCTTGCATCCTAAACTAGATGCAGAGATTAAGCAGTCACTGTTGAATCCCTCCTCTCATTCCTTAAATTAAAGATGTTCTTATCAACATCACAGAATTTGGCAGTAATTCTGTCTTTAGATATCAATCAGAAATTATCAGTTTAATCAGAGATTAAGAGAACTATCTTGTAAGAGAAAATAGTGCCATTGGGATTTACCAGTGGAAATTAATTATACTACAAATTGTTTCAAATGACATTGGGAGTGCTAAACTTTATATTTCTATGTCTAAAAAAATAGTAAAACCAAAAATATTGTGTTCTGAAAAACTCTCAAGTGAATAAGAGGAAAGAAATATGTTAAAAGCAAATATTCAGGGAAAAGAAAACATATTAGGAGTGACTGTGTCTGAAAGTTACATTCTGAATGACCTCTGAAGAATGTGTGCTGCTCAAAATAGAGTTAAGTACATGTCATCTAGCAAATGGAACCATTACAGAGAGACATTACACACAGAGTGACACAGAAGCATATTGGTTGCTAATTCCACACCCCTATTTATAGCTCCAGAGGTGAGAAGATCTCCCGTGCAGAGTAAATGTGCCTCATCTTTGCTGAGTGCAGCAAGGACCTCTCATTTTCCATATGGATGTGGGAATGGCTTCCACAAAGACATCCCCATTGCTTGTACCCAGCTTTTCACTGACCTTCTCAGGGGTGCCTTAGCAGCACTAATGTGGGTGGCAGAAATGAATTCTGCCAAGCCTCTTCCAAGGAAGGAAAATGAGCTAAAGGACTGCATCATTTAACTTTTGCCTACATTTCCATGCCCCAGGATTTGTTCAATGGGTGCTTAAGGACACACTTTGCTGTGCAGCTAATATGACCTTATCTTACTCTGCTGTGGAAGGGAAATGCACTCCTGTTCTTGAAGTGTCTTGGAAAACACAAATACAAGTACTGAAACTTCCTTGATACGTCTAGAAAATAAACAGTAGCTCCGCAGACCACAGTGCTCCCAAGAGGTAAAACCATAGTAAAGAATAAGTAATTGCATATTTGTGGAGATTTTCACTCAGCAGGCTTTCCTTCACATCTCCTCTGGTCACTGCAGAATTTGGGGTTGGTGTGAAGATCACGTAGCTTGTCTGTTTTCACAGACTCTTGCTCATCCCAGTACACCTACCACATCCTGATTATGACCTAGTTCTCAATTTTGGGACTCTAAAGGGGAGCATAAATGTCACATTATCTGTAAGAATGACTGAGACATTTGTGGTTCAACCTGCATTCCAGGGGACCCTTGTTAAAGGAGGAAGGCATTCATTCAATCCCATCCACCATTCATATATACTGCAAAGTGGCTAAAGTAATGATGTTATAAATATTATTCTCATATATCCAGGCCATGTTATAAAGGGAAGCCATTTTAAGCCATTGGATACAAAAAGGAAGATAATATTTCAACTGGTGTTGTATTATTGTAAAATTAAGATGGAACAATTAAAAAGGGATGGTCTGATCATTTTATGGATAGATTTTGTTCTGCTTTCCTGAACATTAATTCTAAAAAAATATATTTGCTACAGACTATTTCTATTCACATACTTAATTAGAGCACCAATTAAAGTGTGCTGTGGAAAACACTGTGGAAAATGCACCCTCTACTGGCTTCTAAAAACATGTTATAGAAGTTTGGAACTTTTCTGAGCTATTCTCCCAGATAATATGCCTGGAAGCAGAAAATTAATGACTTCACTTACAGAAAACTTGTAAAAGAGCAACTAAAGGTGTTTTACATACTAGAATTTATGAAAAGACACAAGCCAGAAGAATGTATTTTAGGAATACAAAGTACACAGTTTTAATTAAGAACAGCATATTGGTGCAAAATATTACCTTACACATTTCTTCTTGTGAATACAGCATAGTGAGAATGAAAACAGATTGGTAAGAGAAGTGCCTCCTGTATCTATGATAGACAACAAATTTGTCTTTGATTCAGTAACCCTGCAGAGAGGAGGACAGGATTATATAGCCAAAAGAGAAAACTAAGTGTGTTTGGAGCAAATCAAACTATCACTGATTTTGATTCCTAAAATAGAGAGGTATGACCTTTCTACACTTTTCCTATTTTAGCAGGAAAACACAATTTCTCCAGGTAGTACAGATCTAGTTTTCTCCCCAGCCTATTGTAAGTTGGAATAATTGAGCTAATTTCATTCCCTAATGGAATAAATGGGAGAGCCAGGTGTATGCATTGCATGGTGTAACAGATTTTTTCTGCAGCAGTAGGTTCATATGCTCACTGCCTCATATGTTTCAACCACAGTGCAAGCACCTTTTGAAACCCACAGGCAATGTGCAGACACCTGAGGTATTTCCCTCTCCAGCTGGTAACCTTGGGACAGAGGGGACAGGTCTGAACCCTTTGCAACCAAGCAGCAATTCTGCTTAAAGGAATACTCCAACTCTAGTGGGAATTTTATTTTTCAAAGAGCCCTGGGGCTTATCCCGAAGCAACTCCTTCTATGTAACAACTTGTGGTTATGAAAGGATGACGAGAGGAATCCCTGAGACATGAGTAACCCCTGCTGAAACTGGCAGACTGACTGATGTCACTCTGGAGAGCTGTCACATTACCAGGGTACTCTCCTCGATGGGCTGTGCAGCTGAAGATGCTGTCTAATGATGTGTTACCACCTAATGATAATGGTCTTCATGGAGCCTCTCTTTAATGATCTGTGTTACTTTATAATGATAATGGTCTTCTTGGAGACAGACTATAACTTTAATCTCATAACCCCACTGAGGGGGTTATACTCAAAGCATTACAACTCTTGCCTATGACCTCTGTGAGCAGCCTGCTCATCTGTGGGTAGTCACCAGCAAAAGGCTTCAAACAGAAAAGATAAAATTCAAGTGAGAGGACACAAGCCTTCCTTAATTATGAGGGAAATATTCCACAAAAGAAAGATTAATATGCTTATATAATATTTATATATAATTTATATGTTACTCTTATATATATATTTTCAAAATAATCTAGTTTTACTCCACTAGGCTTGTTTCTTCTACCTCAAAAAGTACATAAGGAATCTTAAATTTCTTTTTACAGCACTAACATGTTGTAGTTTTCATCTGGGAGATGAGAGCAAATCGATATGAGCATCACTGGAAACTTGATATTTTGTTTGTTGGAAAATCATGGAGTGACACAAGAGATCTTTTGTGCTGATTTCTCTCCTCCATTGCTCAGTGAACATTTTGGCCAAATGTGGAGGGAGGCTCAATAGCTCCAGTACTTCTTGTAGATTCCTAGTCTCAAAAAGAACAAAATAATTGTAATTAGCAGAACTTTTGGGCAGTATGGTAATAAGAGAGATTGCATAGTCCACAAAGACTTCCAAGAGTGCTTGACATAATGCATGCATTATCATTATCTTTTAAATTAACAAAAAAAGAAAGAGAAAAAGATAAATCCAGCTCAACCCCCCCTGCAAGCCTACAAACAACAACAAAAAAACTCCAACATTGAAGTCATAACAGTTAATCAGATGGAAGAAAAAGCCTTGCAACTGAGCTGTTTCTAAAATCTAGCATCAAGACTGTGACTGAAATCTACCCATTTTCCCTACACTCGGATTTGTATCTTCTAATGTTTGTAGGTATCTTCCCTCCAACATAAAACTGAAAAATTATGATAGTATCTAAAATATTGTCTCACAGCATTTCTGTACCAACCACATACAGGAAAAATACCCCCGGACAATGTACTTAAAATAAATGACCCGAAGTAAACAAGAAGTGACCTGAAGTAAACAAGAAGTGACCTTAATTCCTGTGTCTGACACATTTCTGGAATAGTGTGGTCGTCTAATCATGCATTAATTCAGTTCCATGATAATATTTCTCTAACAAGAATATTCTGATGACTCCTTCAATATGCAGATGTGTCAATGGAAATTATACAGGTAATAAATAGATCTAATAGATCCCACAGTTCAGCTAAGACAGTACTACCATGTGGACATGCTTTTCATATTTTAAATACCTTATCTGCTTATTCAAAGTAAACAGCACGTCTTATTATTAAAGAACATATAGTTTCCCTTTTTGCTCTATAAGAAATATACTTCAATATATTTTCATATGAGAAAAGAAAATATGTGTCTTCCTTGAAAATAGGTGCTGCAGTGTGCTTTCATAAGAAATTAAATAGACAGACACTGGAAACCAATGAAATGGGCAAAGATTCAAACACTAACTTAGGTACTGTAAGAATTTTTCAAGCTAAACCAAAATAAATTGGGCATCAGTGAACATCTGTTCCATATTAAGTGTAAGTATTTCTCTTAGTTTACTTGGATAAGATTAATTTCACTTAAATTTAGACTCATGTACCAAAGACAGCTATACCTGAGTTAGTCAACAATGTCAACTCCATCCTTACTTTTATTTATCTTTCCTTCTTTGTGTCTGTTTAAACTTTTTGCATCTAAAAGACAGTCCCCTTAGCGTGCACTAAGAACTTTAATATAGCAACCAGAAAAATAAAAAAGCCCACAACTAACTCCATTCATGGAAAAACCCAGAGATTCTCACTCTTCTTAAAATTAATCTGTTTTACTCATGAGAAATTCACTGGAAACTTCATTTTCTTTCCTGTTGATACATAAGATCAAGTGAGAGGCTAAAATGTTCTATGTACAGGACAGATATAACCAGATACAGCCTTAGGACTGCCTCAAGACTGTAGATCTGACTGTCAAAAAAGTAATAGTAATATCTAGAAACTGATCTAATTCAATCAAGAACTATTGATAAAGAACTGCATATCATTTAATTTTGCTTATTCATGTTTTAGGATTTAATAGTACAATTTCAATGATGCCAAGAATGAAACATGATCATTTTGCATAGCTGATGCCAATGAAATAGCAGCAGAGTTTAACAAACCCAGCATTATTAATTCCAAAACTTCAGCATTTCTACAACATAAAAACTTTAACTTAGACACTCACTACAAATAAAATCTGTCTTAATTATATTTTCCAATTGCTTTTGGTCTATCTTTTGTATAATCACATCACACTCTCAGAGGTATTCTCCAATACTCACTGAAAACTATTCAGGAAATCCTCTAAAGATGATTTTATTATCTAGACAGCTTATTTTCTAAAATTTTAAAAAGATGCCATAATAAGTAGATAAGACATCAGGTTTCTTAACTGCATCCTAATTTTGAAGAACTAACACTTCTATGATCAAATGCCAACTAATTTTGACAGATTTTGGAGATTTTAAGAGACACTATAAGCAATTCTGCATAAAATGTATCAAACTTCTTGCACACAAAAATGAGCCTTTGCTGCTCTAAGCAAGTAGCTTCTAAAATTGGAATTGGTAGAGCAAGAATTTTTGTCTTCCTCTGTTGCCTCCTAGTACCTATTTTATTGCACATCACCAGAGGGAGCTACATTTAACAAAATTTTAGTACTGCTTTGATGCTCTGAAACATGGTAGGTATCCCAAAAAAATTCCAGTGTTTCTTGAGCAGAGCACAGGTTCAGTCTCATTCTCCACTGGGACAGGGTCAAGATGTGCTTTAGGATATAAATGGTGCCGTGGTTCCTCCCAGTTTTTAGCAGTTAATAGTTATTAAAATGAGTGACAAAAAAAAGCTGCTTAAAGGATGCCTTTTTCCAGGGAGGTGGGAATTAGTTTTTCCAGCAAGCAAGCTCAGTTGGGACGAGGTGCCAGCTTTGATGCCCATGAGAGGCAGAGGGGAGCATGTGGCCACTTGCTCTCCTTGCCTGCCCGCTTCTGGAGAAAGAGCTGCTGGCCAGGGCTGCTGCAGGGAGGCCAAAAAGCTTTATTTCCTTCTGCTTTCATAGGCCTACTTCTCACATGAAGGTCAGTAGCTGATGCTCCCTGTTGATTTCATAGCTTCTGTTCTTCGTGTTAGAGCTGGGATTACCACGCGGGAGTCGCAGTTCATGTTCAGACTCGGTGTTTATTAACTCTTATCTATTTACAGACTCACGAGCCATGAGCTCTAAAGAGCAAGTTAGAGAAACGAAGGTAAAATAGAGAGCTTCTAACTCTTTCCAAGGTTATTTAAGTGTTAATCACCCAAACAAAAGGTGACACCTATATTATTTATATTTCTGACCCAATAATGACCGCCCTAGGCCTGCGATGCTGACCTTTTTCACCCAATTAGAAAAAGATACTCATGAAGAAGAAGAAAAAGGAAGGTGAGGAAGAAGGACCCAGATAACTCCCCAAATCCTCCATATTGCTTCACACATACCACTATATACTGAAATCCCAAATTCAAAATACCCAGAATTCCAGCAGCTCCCCATCCCTGGAGAAGGACAGTCAGGTCAATGAGGTAAGGTGGCAGACAGCACTTCCAAAAGCTCCCTGGAGGTAACGAAGTCACAGCAAGGGTGTGGTAGGGAGAAAAATCCTCTTTTCTTCAGGACTGGTCTGCTTTCTCTTCCTACCCTGTGAATAGCTCAGCTCTCACATTTCATACAGCTAGTCAGAAGTCCAAGAGGATTTTCCAGTAAATCACTGCTTTGCCCTCCTGACACTTTGGGACAAACAACCTTCTGCTGCAAGTGAGGCAGAGGAACTGCACTGAGCTGGGAAAGCAGAGGCAGATTAGACACAGCGGACTGGAAAGGTAGGATAAAATTGGTTGTTTGCCAGCACATAAGCCTAGATGATATCTGTGATAAACTTTTATTTTTACAGGCCGCCAGGGCTAATGGAACTATGTGTCTAATTGAGTTAGCTCACATACATTGGATACATGTAAGCTATTTACATTAAAATTAACCTAAATTTTTCTTAAAGTTCTGTTGTGTATATTAATTACTATACATTAAACCAAGTGTAATGCTTTTTTTTTTTTTTAGTAAAGAATATCATTACTCATTTTTCCTCATTATTTTTATATATTGGTTTAGATTTTGGTGTAACAAATGCAACTCTAGCCAAAATATCTCCACACAGTAAAGTCTTTAAAATGTCACTGTTCAGATCCTGAGATCAATAAGCATCTACATAATACTGTTCAAGGACTTGGTCTATGAATGTTCCCAACCTAAATAATTTTTTTCTCAGGTGTCAGACAGCAACCCCTCCCTTCTTTTTTACGTTCACACATATGCCCTCCTGGGTTAGTGTAAACCCACTTACACTATTAGCCTCCACCTCAGAGTGACTAAGAATTATTTATCTCTACATAATAGGCTTGTGATTTGTTTGTTTACCTCCAAGTTTGATTAGATCCCATTAAAAGTTGAGAGGAAACAATAAATTCTCTCACGTGACTCTCCACTGAGATTAAGTGTCACTGTACAAACATGGAGAGAAAAGTTACTCCCAAAACAAGGACTGACCCATGTCACACTGACTAAAACCTGCTTTTCCTCTTTTTTCCTTCTATATGTGCTATGAAGTTATTCTTGATATTTGTATTTCCTGTCATACGACTGGGAGGAATAAAACATATGCAACTTGCCAGAAATCAGCACAAATACACTAACATGAAATTGGCACAGACTACTAGAAAATCAAATCCCATGGACAGGCATGACTTGTCATATGAATAGACCAGAAGCAGGATCCAAATTATGTCAACAGCTTTGACTATAGAACCACAGAATCACGTAGGTGGGAAAAGACCTTTAAAATCATTAAGCCTAACTGTTAATCCAGCACTACCAAATCAACCACTAAACCATGTTCATCAGTTCCACATCTCCATGTCCAAATATTGCAGTCTTTTGGGGTTAAGGAAAGGCAAAGTTGTTGCAGCCCCTTTGCAGTACACGTACAACAACTTGTTAGATCCTCCACCAAAGAGTGACACACATCTTAAAACTCTGGTCACAAAAACAGTTTTGAAGAGTCATCAAAATTTACTTTCTCTCTTCCAGTCTCCTCTCAATAAAGACCATGGAAGACAGGACTACAAAGAAGATGCTGCATTTGCACATGTTCCCAATTATTAAAAAATTGTAGGTTACTGGAGGAACTGTATGTTATGGCAAATACAATGTAGTCTCCACAAATGTAGTCTCTTTACCTTTTCAGAAAGATGAACTCTACAGCAGGTAAAACTTGGGCACCATATTCAGTATCTTCAAGTCAGATTTGAGTAGGAATAATGTTTGAAATCCTATATTCATGGTTACATAATGTTACCATCACTTCTGCCTTATCCTGAGGTCTCCAGTGAGCCATAAGCTATTCTGGACTGACAAACACATGCTAAAATAAAACAGGACAGAAACTCCTAACTAAGAAAATTAGCAACAATTTTCATAAAAGTCCTCTGAGAAAACTCTAAAATTTTAATACAAAATTTCCAGTCCCACAAATACAAAGACTTTTTCCTCACAGATAGAAAGAATTAAGTCAAGGAAATCAAACTAAGTCAATAATTAAAGCGGCATTAGCAGTAAATTGACAGTTTGTTCAGTAATGAAAACCATCAATTGCCAACTGTAATGAAATGCATTATTAAAATCATAATGAGGGTGTAAATACATAATGCTGCATAAAAATACAATCTGAAGGAGTTATCCAGTATAGCAAATAATTAACCTAGGATAACAGCAGCAATACAAAACAACTGGGACCTACCACAGGTCGTGGATCAGAGGAAAAGGGAACACCTGCTGACCTTTTCCCCATATACTGTTCCTGTGAATGCAGGAAGACATGCCATTTTGGGATAGCTTGCAGGGAAGTGGGCAAACTAGCCACTGCAGGCTAGACTAAAAAAAGACTAAACCTTTCCACTCATAGCTCCAACTGTGGAACCGAGGCCAAGAAGCAAACTTTTTTTCCCAGCTGTCCTCCATGCTGTAAACCATGATGCCTATCAGAGTCCCCACATTTAGGAATTCCTTTTGCTTCAAGAGATTAATGCTTTCCCTACTGAGAAGGTATCAGGCAGAAGATAGATGTGCTTTTCTTCTATTAATCAGAGCTCTTTAAAATACCCATTACCCTCCCTTTCCCATCTCTCCCAGATTCCAACTAACTCATTACAACAAAAGGCTATCAAATTAAAGTGGATCATTGAGCAGACCTGTAGAAAATACCATAACCATGATTATGCTAAAGGTCTGTGCCCTTTGCACTTCTCTGCACAGGAGTAGTTGTGGAAAGCAGATGCTGGGAAAGAAGTGCTGTTGGAGGCAGCATGACAGTCTCATTTGGATAGACCAACTCAATCAGGTAGCAGCGTTTATCAGCAAACATAAAGAGTCAGCTTGAAGTTAAAATAAATACGAGAAAAAAGGGAGAAATAAATCTGAGGTGAACTCCTGAAGCAGATGAGAAATGGTATGTAGAGGAATGACAGAAAAAGAGAGCAAAAGCAAGAATCCAGAAGAGGAAATCATGGAATCACAGAATTGCCTGGGTTGGAAGGGACCTTGGAGATCATCTGGTTCCAACCCCCCTGCCATGGGCAGGGACACCTTCCACAAGACCAGGTTGCTCAGATGCTGAATTTAATGTCAGAGAGATGGTAAGATTTTAAAAACCTTTTGCTGAAATCTGTATTTATGCAAATTGAGACTTACATGAAGGGTAACAAAGGCAGTCAAGAACACAGCTCAGTTTAGAAGTGCATGTTTTCATCAGTGAGATAACAGAGCCCAGTTATGCTGATCTATTTACTTAAGGCTGGTCTAGTAAACCAAGTTTTGGAAGAGAACACTGGAAAATGAAAAAAGGAATAGTCACATTTAATCTAGATAAGAAACTTCCCACTGAACACCAAAGGGTAGTGGAGATCCTACAGCTAAGTTCAGCCTGAAGCCAGCTCAGAAATTAGAGGTGGGGAGGAGTGAGAAGGGTAAAAATATTTAAAATATATGCCACTTGAAATAGGAATAGGTGGATAGTTTTATGAATGGGCTGTGTTGGCAAGAATATGAAACTACAGGTGGCTCACTGCTACCAGCACCCCAAGCAGACACTCTTTGTTAAACCCATATTATTGACGGCAGACTTTGACCACACAACCAGTGCAGTGCCCTGGTAACCCTTGGCAGTGCAAGGTATGAACTGCTGGTCACAGAGGGAACAGTAGGGCAGGTGCTCACTGCCATTTAAGCCTGCTGGTGCAACCTTAATAAACACCAGCCTCAGAAACTGTGGGACAGCAGCTCCTGTGATCCCATGGCTCTGCAGCCTGAGGGAGGCAGTCCAGAGACACAGCCCAGATAATCCTGAGAGTGACTGTGTCTCCTATGTAAATTCAGATCCACACCTCTACAAATGGCCTGCCTTACTAATTTCCTGTCTACAACCACCTCTGCCTCAGTAATTTTCATCCCAAGAGAAAGGTTCAGTATTTGAGATATGCTCAAATATGTGTTGCTGCACTGGCAACTTGCCCACCACAGAGAAGATATGAATAATCTGTGACAATAAAGGGGTGATATTATGTCCTTTGGAAGGGGCATTTTTCAAAAATGCTCCATATTATTTATGAAGAAATATAAAAAAGCCACCAGTTAATACAGTTAATAAACCATGACAAGTTTGCTTTAAATGAGTGGGATATCTAAATCCAACATTATTTATTAGGCAATATGATTTTTTGTTCGTATTTATCCATCAAACTTGGCACCCTTATTGCACATGCATTGTGCAAAGTGTCAAATTAAAGTATTGCTTATAAAAATAAACATTAGTTACTGAAGTGATCCAAATGCTTGATTAGAATGTTATTTAGGGAAGCTAATAAATATCTTTAATAAATGTTTTGAACAGAAGTAGGAAAGCATGTAAGAAAAATTTTGGGGGTCTCATCTCCTTGCCATTCCTTTCTCCAAACAAAGAATGAGATAGAGAATTAAAGTGTAAAGAAAAACACGTCTCATGAGGGCTAATAAACCAAAGACCACATTAGCTATTGTGGCATCTTGCTTACAATGAACAAAAGAACATGGTAACAACCAAAAGGACTTCTACAGCAATTAGAGTGCAGGAAGTCATGAATGGAGAATGGAATCTCTCTTTGGTTTCCTTCCATACCATTATTTGACTTGCATTTTTCAGCTGGAGCAGGCTCAGTCTCTGTAAATTCCCACTCATTAAGCACTGAGACCTGAAAAATGCTGAGAATGATTCATCCACAGAGAATTCAGGCAAGAATAAAGACAGCCAGTGACCTCATGACTTTTCAGAGAGAGATCAGGATCCAGCCTTTGAAACAGATGTTGGATAAAGAGACAAATTACCATATATTCATAGCAGAAAGTTTATCTTCCAAAGCTTGGCACTGGGGTATGTGTTATTTTGGCTTTTGCAGCCAGAGAAGATACTCCAAACACAAAATTAGGTATTCTTTAAACCCTTAAAGCTGACTTGATCACCTTGGACACGGTGATGAAGTAGCAAGGGGAAAAAGGGGAAAAAAAAAAAGAAAAAATGTCTTGTTTTTAAAATTTTGGGTGCAATTTCTCTTCACACTGGGACAAGGAGAAGGAATTTTTCCTATGGCATTAAGCTTTCTGTGGAGGTTGAATTGAAGTATAAATAATGAACAGAAATGAAATGAGTAACTGCAGGCATAAGCTGAGAAATGTACCCAGTGAGCTTAGTGCATGCAAACTATTTGCTACTGTGATAATTAAATATATTTATCTCTATTGGAAAACAACGTAAGTACTTACACTGGGAAATTGTAGAGTCTCTGAGCCAGGATAAAATGTTTTCCTTTGAAGTTATATAAGTTATAGAAATAATAAATAGTTACTTCAGTCAATAAAAAGTTACAGAATTTTATGGCATTTTGTTCGCTAAGTTCAATTTTTTATTTGGAAAAATCAAATGGTAGCAAGGAACAAGCAAAAGTTTCACAACAGAAGAAGAAGGTGATATTCCATTGCCTGAAGGGTTAAACCAACCAACCAACCAACCAACCAACAGACCAAACACAGTCAGGGATATCACCCCACTGCAGCCAACAAAACATGCAAAGCTTCAACATTAGGAAATCAGTTTTGGGATTGTTTCTGAGACAGCTGTCAAACTGCTGACTAGCAGAATGTGATCCAGTATTGCAGCAGGCAAATGTGTGCCGGCTTAAATTTTCAGAAGTACTTGCACAACTGTATTTTAAATTTCTACCCTTTTTATGTGGTTTCTCTGCAACCACATAAACTGAAAAAAGCAAATAAAGTAGCCATTCTTCACATGTAAGGCTTCTGTAAGCCTTCAAAATTACTTGATGGAGAAGAGTACAAACATACTTGGATACAAGGTAAGCAAGAGGTATAATAAGTATTTCTGGCCCAATATCTCAAATTCCAGAACAACATCTGGTCTACATAAGATTACCTGTTTATTGCATCTTTAGATTAAGTAATTGGTTCTTAGGCAGAAAATATAAATAACCTTTGATTTCTTGGCACTTATCCTGCTTTAAACATGATCAGGGAGTAGTTAATGGAGATACACATTTCATATTGATAAAAAGCCATATCAAAAAAATCCAGAACACATTGAAAGACTCAGTGGATATGGTTATTTGAAACAGAGCACATTGATTTAGCCACAGTTCTCATTAAACTTAGCTGCAGGCAGACCCCTAAAAATCACTGCATATATGGGAAAATCACTGTAAATCACTCTGGCACAGCAAGGCACTACAGTCAAATAGGTATTCCCAAGAGCCCACACTAAGGAAAAAGCGAATATTCTTTTGAAAATTTGAAAAAAGGGTAGGTGTATTACAGTGTAATTCGATTGGTTTTAGTGAAGCTCTGTGAACTTACATTTGAAGCCCTTTGCCACAATGATGAGCTTCCTTTCCAGAAAGACACGAGCAAGTGTGAAAGGTTATGAAAATATTATTAAAATGCAAGTCAAATGAAATTTGATGAAGGTTACTGAAAGCAATATTCTTTACAGAAACCAAATGACAGAAAGCCCTGCTTTACTATCACTATTTCAGCAATGAAAACCTGATTCTGTGTTAAATATTTCTCAGGGATTATCTCAAATCCCTGTTTTCTTGCATAAACCTGCCAGGAAATCTCTGCTCCTCCATTTTACCATAATTTATAAAATCTAATGCAGTGCATAACACTACTATATAGTCAGACTTCATATTTTAGAAAGCTATGGGCAATACAGGAGACTTTGAGAATGCAAATTACACAGAGCAGAAAGAAAAGAGCAGAAATTACTTTCATTCTACCCCATCAGTTTTCTACTTTGTCAAAATGTGCTGCTGCAAAACTTATCCAAAATTTTTACTGCTTGCACCATGATCTTATAATTTTTGTTTCACTTTCTATGAAATTTGGTTTTAATACCACAATATACCAGGAATACATTTAATAATTCAGAAGTCACATTTGATATTTTTACTGATTTGAGTTGCCTCAACTCAAATTTGGTAAAATTAACCGAGGTAAAATTAATTGATTTTATCTGAAGATAGGCTTTCTATAGATAATGCTGCAGAATTTGTATTTGTTTCTTATGGTTTAAAGCTCTTCTAAAAAAAAAAAAAAAAGGCAAAAAAAAAGTCCGCAATATTTATTAAGAGCAAATCATTTGCAAATAACAGCGAACATTTAATAGTAGAAAATTCTTGAAAATAAAAAAATCCTTATATCCTGGTAGTAGCCATACATACCTATCTCTGAACTGCTGTCATTGCCCTACAAGTTACTCTTTTTCTAGTTTTATAGTACTCTCCAGACTTTCTCCAAACTAGCTAAAATACAATTATAATATTATCCCAACTAAAGATTGCTCGTGAAACCACTGGTCCAAATATGACACTTGTTTAGTATAGAGACAGCACAGGCCTGTCTGGGAGGGCATTACTAAACTGCACATGGTTTCATTTCACATATGATTTTAAATACTTCCTTTATGGGCAGAAAACTGAGGCCTGACAGTTTCCTGTGCTGAATTGATGTGGAAAGGTGTGAAAAGCTCGCACGTCCTCAGAATTTTTGTCAATGCGGGAGAAAAATCTTGGCTCTACTACTTTGGTGTTCAGCATGAGGGCTGCCTGAGAAGTTCAGTGCACATGAGTTGAACTCTGGCAAGACCTTGGCTGCTCCAAGTTTAGTTTCCTCCCACGGGAAAAA
>VWYN01018752.1:332015-346686 GCA_013400075.1 Hippolais icterina
TTTCTTTTTTTTTTTTTTTTTTTTTGCTATTGCTACCAATGCCTCAGTTTCATCTTGAGTCATTTTAAGACAATCTGTAAGTAACAAAAATAATTTAAAATAAGTAGAAATTAAGTAGATATTAAGTGTAGATTATTAAGCACGGAAAAGGAAGGAAAATGTTTAGTATGGAAAGCAACATAAAACAGCTTGTAAAGGAAAGGTAAACACAATGGCCATGTATGATGAGTTACAAAGAAGCAACAAGGGGGAAGGAACTCTTCAGAATTTACAGACTGTCAGCAACTCTTCCTCCAGTAGGAAAGTACTAAGAAGCACAGGAAACCTGCTTTTTGGTCCCCTCAGTTTATAAAATACTCTTTTAGAAATGCAGAGAGGATTCCTTACATTGTGTGACCCTGAGGGGTAAGGATGGTAGTTGATGAAACAGGTTCACTTTCCTTCTTGGCAGCAGCCCTCTGAAGTGTCTGTGCAGAATTGTTTGGTTTTCCCATGCAGTGGGAAGCTCTGGAAAACAGCTTCTCCATTATAATCCCTCTCTGGTGCTTAAGCAGACAGTAAAATATCTCATCCACACTTTTCTGGTCCCTTTTATTTGGGTTTTTTTGTGATTATGTTACTAACTCCCAGGCTGTCAGAGAGGGTCTGCTAATGAAGTAAAACAACTCAAATGTTGCCACGTGTTGTGGCCTGATAGCAACCTCTCATAATTACTAGCACCAAATGCCTTCAGCACTCAGGGCAGCATACACCACTCAGCTGAACTAGATCAGCTAAGCCCTGCAGCCACCAGGACTACACTGAATTACACCAGCTCCAGATTTGGCCCTGCTTTTCAGAGTTTGGCCTGTGTGTCATGTTGCATCTTCTGACAGGCTGTGAGCACACTTGCAGAGTCATCTGCAAGGTCTCTTTTAGCAGGACAGAAGTCATTTAAAGTTTCTGCATTTTAAGGATCTCTCTGCAATGTGCTGGAGGGCCAGTCCTTCAGACCATTCTCCCAAAGCTGTGCCCTCTCTATCCTGCCTACGGATACATTCAAACACTGCAATAACCAATATCAAGCTCTAAAAGCTAGATACCACCAGAAGAAACACTTCTGTCTCTAGTTTTATTTTATGGGGATTATTATTTTTAACTGCCAAACTGAAAACAGACCAGCTGGAAGCACCACCTGAAAGGGCTCTTGATTCGTGATGAGCTGGTTGTGCTCATCAACCAGAGACACAAACCACTCTGTAGCATCCAAGGAAGCGCAGAATCATGCTCAGGCTTTGTGTAAGTCATGGGACAGATTCAAGCTACCAGTCAGACTAGCTTTTCCAATGAAAGTCATGAAAGGGTGATTGTTTTATTTCCCTACAGTTTTCTGGCTGTACAAAACTTTTACTAGAGTGCTCCTATAGTCCAGATCACAGCAGCAGTCGTACCTCTTGCTGATTGTATGACAGGAATGTATTTTCAGCCTGTTCTTATGCCTTCCCTTAAGACTTTTCTCCGGCATAAGAGAAATAATCGTAGTTCTCCCCTCAATGCAGAATTTACTTTGCAGAAACATCACTACCAGGAAGAGTCAGAAGCCAAAGCTGAATCCACAGAGCTGACAGACTGCTCCCCACCCCCCAGTAGGTGATTACTGGCATGGCTGTGGGTCACTGCCTATGCTGTCCCTTCACAGCAGGAAGGTTTCTAAGTGCTATTTTCTGTTTAAAGGATAGTCCAATAATTCCACGTGCGAGTGTCTGCCTGCAAACTCTTCTGCTCGACAGCATAACTAATTTTACTTTAATCAGAACCCACCAAGGCTGCAGGCAACAAAGTAGGGCAGATTTTTCAGGGAATTGTAAAGTATTTACTGGGTTTTTTACCAGTTTTTCCACCAGTTTTTAATTTCTGGGTATTATTTAACTTTTTTTTTTTTTTTTTTTTTTTTTTTTTTTTTTTTTTTTTTTGGTAAAACTATCATGCTTTAGAAAAGTCCTTTTTGAAAATTTAGAAGAAAAAAATTAGGCATGCATGCACTCAATACTCACTATGCCAATTTTTCACTTTGTTCTATAAATAATACCACAGAAATAACACACTCAAAAGTTTGTGACCATGTGGAGGTCAAGATGAAGAATCTCTGGACTATTTTTCTGCAATGCTTTGACTTCAGTGACTCTCACTGTTGCCTGTGCTTCCTCTCATGTGATGGGCACTTTGGAATGAAGGCCCACTGACTACTGAAATCTACTTCATTATTTCAGCTCTTGGAGATTAAAGATGCAAGAGGCACAAGTCTAAAATGGCATTTTGGGAGGGCAGGGAAAAACTGAGTTACTAACTCTATCTCTGAATACCTAGTTTTCCAGGGAGCTTTGGCTAAGTAAATAATATTTCTTTGGATAACTGGAAATAGTGTGGAAGGAGCAGCTAAACTCAAATCCTACCCAACAGACAAAATTAATGTTTACATGAATTATTTTTAATTTCTATTACTTTATGTATGCAAGAGATAGAATTTGGGATGAAAAGAGTATAAACATCACTATTATTCCCAGTTTTCACTTGCAAAGGTATGTAGACAAAAAAAGAATAGGGAGAAAATACCCTATTTAGAAACATGGACGAAACTGTAAAAAGTCAGACTTAGGAAATAGGAAGGGGGAAATAATAAGGAAAGAAATATTTGCAATTTTTAAGCTAATAAAACCTCAAGTTTAAAGCTATAAAATATGGTTTGGTATGGTGATGTTAACAAACATTCTGGAATATTGCAGGAGGTCACTTCAGACATGTACTGAACACGCCTGATTTCCATAAGAAGTGAAGAGACACAACCAGATTCTAATCCCAAAGATGCAGTCAGAAGTTACTCTGGGTAAGCAATGCATAGAGATTAGACCCTGTTATTAGAAAACATGGATACTTCACTTGGCTTGAAGGAGTTTCCCCCTGCCTGGTAGCTCTCTGAGACACTAAGTCCTAAGAAAAATTAGTATTGGAATTCCACTTGATTTGTGAAAGTAAATTGGAATTTACATTATTGATGAAAATCACTTCTTCATTTTTGTACTAAATTAAAATCCAGTAGAGTAAAACTGATATTTTCCTTCCTATGGAAATTTTTACTATTCTTTATGAATTTTTAGTCTGAGTGTAGTCTGAACAAAGTCAGCTGAGCCCCACTGTCACTAGAGCCACTCTGAACTAAATTTAATTTTTTTTCTTGTTCTACTGGCAATTAATCAACAATTATTTTTATGTAGATCCACAGGACAATGAGAAGATAGAGAGAAGCTAGGCCAAAGGGAAACCAAAAGACACTGCCTAAGTAATCTGTCAAATGAAATTATCACTATCCCAGAAGGGAATAAAAGGAGTTTTTCTCACTGAAAATCCAAAGATGCTTTTCTAGCAAAACATGAACTAAGTCGAAACATCTGGATGATATGAGAGTTCCTAAATGTTCTGAGTCTGACTCTGAATCTAAGTCTGTTCTCAAGCCAGTCCTGAAACATCCCTTTGGACTTGGACTTGACCACCAATAGATTAGAAAGTCCTTCAGGGCAAGCCCTGTCTTTGATTCTGAATAAGAGTTACTCTGACTTTAGGGCTGCAGGTGAATTGGAGCTCTTTTAGCATACAAAACTGTCTAGACCAAGAAATTTATTTAGGATCCATTTGAATTATGCCTTATCTAAAATCAGAGGAGTGTTCAGAACCTAAACACAAAACACATAGGAAAGCTTCTCACAAAATAATTCCACAAATAGCTAAAAAAAGCAGTATATTTAGGGCATCATAAATGACCAGGAAGGATGCTACACAAAGTGAAGAGCAAAGGTCTGAATTATGCCTATCTCATCATCTTATTAAACAGACAGTTATCCTCATATCTTTTGTTTGCTCTATTCCATTATGTTTTCTTTGCTGTTACCAGTGCTGGCCTTCCCAGGCTCTATCAACCTGTCAGCACCTTGCATAACCTTGCTATGCCTCCTTTTATGATCCACCTTTCAAATTTATTACCACATGCCTGAGTTTATTTCCCCTTCATCAAGAAGACATTTCTAAAAATGCTCAGTTTCTCGTAGCCCTAAACTTGGTCTTCCTTTCCTCTTGGAGAAACAGGTGGCATCTGTACCTTCCTGAACATCTAGAAGTGCCTAGCACGGCAGGAACATGTCATAAACAGGAATCATCACAACAGCCGTCATGATGTTAAGGTGCTCCTCTTTCTGTTCCACTCTTTACTTACTGTGTTGACACAACAGTTTAAAACCAGATTGACATGAATTCGGGCTATACGTCAATGGTTGTCTTTCCTTTGTCCCCTGTTCATAACCCCTACAGGCTGCAGTCTCCTGTTTGTCTCTATGTTAACAATTAGGACCCAGTTTTGATCTTTTTGTTTCCAGAGATGATGGAAAAAAAATTAAAACAAAGCAAGTTAAATCTTATTTAAAATATAAGCAGTGACTGCAGTGGAAGAGGAAGCCAAGCAGGGCTGGATCCCTGATGGTGTATGGAAAGAAAAAACTGTCTAACTGCACACCAAAACCAACTCCATGTGCAATAACCTCATGGAATAAAACCTGACCCACATCTTTGAAGAAAGCTGAATGGGAGTTTACCTGGACTCACTCTTCATGCATCCAGGAAAGAGTGCTTGTGAGGAAAACAAGAGGCCAATTCAAGCAGCCTTAAAAAAAGTGGATGAGCCCTGTGCAACTGCAGGTAAATCAGGGGTTGACGCTGCCTCAGATAGCCAGAGGGTCCACAGCTGCTTCGAGTATGTAATTGTCAGCATCTTCTCTCACATCCACATTTATTGAGGAAAGCAGGGAGAATGCACCTTTCTCCTTGGGGAAAAATAAGCATGCACATCCTGTGCTTGTGTGTGTGTACACACCCCTATGAACATACACAGATGCATGCAGGAGGTGGCTTTGCGTGTAAAGCAGACAGAAAGTTTTACCCTCTTAATGGATCTGTGCCTGGCTGGTGGTTCTGCATTGGTTTCTTTCATTTTTACAACCAGAATAATATTTGGCAGCCAGCATATCTCAAAAGATTTTTATGTTGACTGTTACTCTCTGCACAGAAATGTGAAAGACTAGGACGTGAAAGACCAGCTACACTTGCCAATAAATGGGCTGGATTAGATTTGACTTTTTAAAAAATTATTAATTTGACTGAAAATTGTTCCCCAAAGCACTTTTAAACACCTCTGACTGGGATATTTGCATACCCAATTTACTTTATTGAGGTACAATATGTTCTCTGGTACACACTCATGAGAAAGCAGCTAAAGAAAATTCATTAGAAGCAATATAACACCACCAATGACCTTGGTCTTGGGAAAAACAATAAAGGAAACTCCCTTTGCCGCTGCAAAGTACATTTAAGAAAGTGGCAGGGCCATGTAAATGTCCTACTACAAATTCCTCAGGTGCCCTCTGCAGATTTACATGTTGGAGCTATTTTTCACTGAGCCCTCTCCTATCCTATGCATGGCACTCGTGAAAAGGAGGTAAGAAAATGCACCCTCTTCTAAAAACTGGTTTCACAGTAGGTCTGTTTTCTACCTGATTTTAAGGTGTAAGCCACTGCTCAAATAGTCTTTGTTCTTCCAGATCAGCAGAGAGAAAATAAAAAGCTCACAAAAGGATAGAGTGAGAAAATACCCTCAGAAACAGGAAAGACTAATATTAACACTTGTTAGAATTTTGTAATCGGGGCCAAAATTGTCCTGAGAGAATACTTTTAAACTGCCTCTGAACTGTTGAAGCACTGTTCACTTGATTTAAAAAGAAATTGAATCCCAGATGACACAAAACCTGCTATGGATGTTTATATCTTGGAAAAGGGAAAACTTTTTCCTGCAGGGCTTCAATCAGTGCCACTAATTCCCTTCCTCCCATACATCCAGCTGCCGTAGCAAGCAACATGTAGCAGCTTTCTTTCCCACCCAAGAAAGCACTCTCAATAAAAACTGCAGCTGAGATTTACTCTGTGCAGGAAAGACCCCTTCACCTTCAGGAAAACAGAGTTTGCTGCTCTTTCTTTTAGGAAAACCAAGGCTTTCACCTTAGCTGGAAAAGGAAGGGAAATCTGGGAAAGTGTACTTAATATGCAAGAAATTACAGATGGAAAATACTTATTAGATCATTTAGCTCACTCATTTTCCAGTGCTGGATATTCTCTACGGCAATGTAACAGTGATTTCATTGAAGTTACCCACTTAGTCTCACTTGCCAGAGCTTATCATTCCAGGGAGTACTGCACTGTCAGGAAAAATTGTTCCCTCAGTCATCTTTATCAAGTGCTATCCAGAACAGACACAGATAAGGGTTGAACCACTGTGGCACTACACAACAGTACTAAAAAAAACAAGGAAGATGTTTTTGCTTTGTGAATTGAGCTTTTGACACGACATAAAAAACCTCCCCAGACCATCCAGCGGCAGGTATGAGATGTCTGGGTTAACACACAGCCTGCTGTAGTCAAGTGGGATAATCCGCAATTTAACTGAAACTGTAAAATAAGAAGGAAGGAAAAATGAAAAAAAGAAAGATTAAGAAAATAATTTTTTGCTGTTCGCTTTCAAGATCTGTTTCCTGGTCCGTGGGAGGAGCTTCCCATAAACCTTTTGATTACTTCATTAAAATTCTCCCTTATAGCTCTCTCTGAAAACAGCATGGCCACTGACAAAACTGCCTGTCATAATGAAAAATATTATGCCATTTTCCCCCTTCGTTTCCTCTTTAATTACTTCCTTTATTTACTGAGATTCCTCTTCTTTCAACCCTACTAAGGCCACTCCTTGATTCTGTTTTTGTGCAAATCCCTAAAAAGTAATGTTCTGGTTACTGACTGGAGTATCTAAAATGCACAGTGGTACAATATTACTCTCCAATAATACATAATTCTCTCCCAAAACCACTACTAATTTTCCAGCTTTCCCCAGCATGATGAACAAACTCAGATACATTTTGAGACCTCAAGCACTGTGGAATTTGAGTGCTTTTAAAAATCTTTGCATCACAAGAAGGGAATTTCAGTTGTATACCAAGTAAAGTATAGCTTTTCTAGGATTAGATCTTCACCCACATCATGACCTGACCTCACATCTCCCTCAAGTTTAAAAGGTTACTATCAAGCCTTCAAATTGAGCTGGTTACGTAAGTCCACTCCACTAAAAGCATTTTTTCAAAAAATAATGAATTTTTCCTTACTCATGTAAGTTAAGTGTTAAAATAAATTTATATCCTTAAGTAGTTGTGCTATTACACAGAAAAAGTACCCAATCAACCAAAAAATAGATGGATCTTGGCATCTCAATAACTTTCTTTGTAGAAGTCCTGCAAGCAAAAACTGACATTGAATACTCTTGGATTGGCCATGTTGTTACTGAAAATCTAGTTTTCAAATATTTTAGGACAATACTGAAGAATTTTCAGCCAATGAAGGAAGTGCGACTTTAGCCCCCAGAAAACAGCCTTTAGTTTGCTGCAGGTAAGGCACAGAACAGGCAGAGTTTTCTTTCCAGAAAGAGCACATGGTTTAGCGATACATGCAGCAATTTGAGTCTGGACTCTTTGCCCTCCCCAAACAAGACAAAAAGAGTTTTCCTCTTAAATGCAAAAATGTTGAATATTTCTCAGGCAAAACAGGGTTTGGAACACTGTTTCTTGACCGCATATAGTCATGAATATATTTATGTGAATATATTTACATAAATTTACTCACAGTAAATTTACGATAAGTTAGGAACTCTGTTAGAATTTTGTGGCTTATCTCTAACTTAAAGTATTAATTGCTTTTTTTGCTTCTGGTTGCATATTGTTATGAGATTTAAATTAATCCATGTATTTTTCTTCCACTTAGATGGAATGGACTTAATTAATTTTGTAGATCAGATAGAACAACGGAGTTGCATAAGGGGAGAAGCCTGTAAAACATCTATCTCAATAAAAGAAACAAACATGAATGAGAAATATCTCATCACTGCTGATAAATCCTCCTCTCTGCTTCTAATCATCAGTAAAAACCTGAACAGTATAAAAACTGATTTAGGGTTTCACAAGGCTCATAGTAGAGCATCATCACATGGCACCATGGTAAAACTGATTCATCTTGACCTCTCCTTTCACAGTCACACATGAAATTTTGTATGAAATTTTGCATGAAACATACATACATTCTAACAAACCTCCACTACATATCCATATTTATATCACATACTTTCAGAAGCAAGCGGCAGAGATGCTCAAATGAGATTAAAACTGATATTTCAATTACATTTCATTATATGTGGTTGCATTCTTGAATCATTCAGCTTTTATCTGGCATTAACAGATTTATAGCACTGATAAATTATTCTTTCAATCAAATACCATTTTGTGTACATTAAATCTGAAACATGATCACTGTACCATTTGTAAGAGAAGAACAAGAGAAGAGCAAGAGAAGAGCAAGTTGTATAGTATCAGTATGAGTACAAAGTAACTAATGAATCTGTTTACCCATACCTTTCACTAACAACTAGATATGTATGTCTCCTGATAACAGAAATTTTATTTGGTTCTCCTTTTGGGTTCAATCTCAAGGTGAAATGACAGGCATCAATTCTTTTGCCTGGGATATCTTGGGTGTCTCTGGGATATATCTCTAGGATATATCTGGGGGTATATGTCTGGGATGTATCTGTTGTCTTGGCCTCAGGGGGGAAGCTCCTCCACACAATATGCCCTGCACCTCTGCTCCAGTTAGAAACAAAGACCAGAAATAGCAAATCATTCATACAGAACGAAATAAACTGTGAGTGCAGACATTTACCACCACCCTCAGCAAAGCCCAAAACGTTCAGCATGACCCTGTACTTCTTCCTCACCCTCTAGAGCTCCTGAGGCCTTTGGTTGCCACATACACTGCCTGCAGGCATTGAGCAGATTTTCAACAGATCCAGAAGCTTCATCCCTCCTCCTGCAGCAGTCCTGAAGGAATATTATGAGCTCCCCCTTGCTCAAGGAAAGAGTGACATGAAAAGCATCCATAGGGAAGCGGGGGCAGGAGGGGCTACAAGCATCGAATTACTCACTCCACAAAAAAGAAAGTACATGAACATCAGGGAAGCAAAAGTGGAATTCAATAACCTGCTGTCAAAATGTCAGAGGAGCAAGTGGGGCTACATAAACTGATTTTGAATCAGTTTATGTAGGCAACTTGGCAACCTAGAAATACCCAGAAAGCACAAAGGGAATGGGAGTGCTATCAATGCTGGAAATTGGCACATAGTCTCAAGACATACTCACAGTAACTTTCACACAGAGAGAAGCTCTCTAAGATAATTGCAGGCACCACAATGCCTGCTTGCTTCTTGCCCTGTGTTAGAGATAGAAAAGAATTTCAGAGCAGTGGAAGCGCTCATATGAACTATCACAAATAACTTCTTCAAAGTCCTACTCCCTCACTTAGAGTCAAAGAGAACTGAGCTTTTATCCCCTGAAGCATGTTTTCTAAGGTGATTGACTCAGGGTTACTCCATGTTTTCAAAATATACCTGCATACCTTAGGAAAAATAGCACATACACTCATTCCCTGACATCAGGATCATAGCTAGGCTGCTATCAACCAATCTCCATTTACAGGCTTTTCATGAATTCAGGAAAGCATGTAGAAGAAACATTTTAAGCATACAACAGGCTCTGTTTTAGTTTTGCCCATGCATCTTTAGCTTGCAATCACACCAGTGACCTAATAAACACCATGTGAGAAAATCACAGAAGAAACCAAATGCAGCTGGATTGCAGATTTTAAAAAAAAGCTTATAATTTTTGATAAAAGGAAGTTCTTGAAAGCATGTGTGCTCTGTTGCCTTTGGAAGTCCAAGTAAGAGGCCCTACCTGAAAAAAAAAATCCCTAAACAAATTTAAACAATGGCAAAAAGAAATAACCTGGATGTTTTCAGGTCAGATTTAAATTCAGTGTTTTGCTCCTAGTAACATGTATGCATGCATTTAACTTTGGTCAGAGAACACTGATTTTGGAAATTTTGTAGAACCAGATCCTTATCATGTCCCACTTTTAAATCACTTCCAAGCACTTTCTGGCACATAACGGGTAATTATTACATCCCAGAATTGTTCTAGTTTGAAAAAAAATACAAGATGAAGACCACAAAATTAATAAGTATTTTGTGCAATAGCATGAATAGCTTTTCCACTGTCACTGCAAATGTTCTACCATGAAAACAGAGCAAGAGGAGCACACATCAATCCTGCCAAAGCCGTGCCTAGCAGGGAGAGCTGCCTTGAGAAGGGAAACATGACAGATTCTTCCTCATCTCCTGCGAGGAGATACTTCTTGAAGACTTTAGTAACATCTACACAATGAGAAAGAAGGAATAGTCCTGCTTTCCAGTTCCTTAAACCCAAAAATCACTGGTCCTCCACAGCATTACTTTAACATCACTCACCATGGCTGACTGGTCTCACGTGAAGTCAGCCCTGTGAGACCTGTTTAATTTTTTATCCCCCTCAGCAGCAAAACATTAATGGGTGGAAGGTTTTGGGGAGCAGAAGCCTGTTTGCACACATTAAGGATGACATGGGGCAGGATGCCGTAATTCTCCCAGCACAATGCATTTCATAAATTCCACCCACTAAGCATTGCATTACAGAGTGGCTCCATTAGAGACACAGCCTGGTTGTTATGTAGTCGAGCTTTGCAAGCTCATAGAGCTATAAAGATATATAAATTTTATTAGAAAAATAGATTTTATGTAGGACCATGACACCACTTTATAAGCTATGCTATTTAGACCTGAAGTGATAAAATACATCAATGTCATGTATTGCATTTCCATTGTGTAGCAATTTTTTGTCTCTCTCCCCCTTATATCCTCAGTCTCTAATCTGTACAAATCCTATTGAATTCTACCAATGTCATTTAGATTGCTTGATCTTAAATTCATTTTATGACATAAGCAAATATATATTCTGCTTTTTATCCCATTTTATGAGTCACTTGTAAGAAATGATTGTGGCTCCAAAACTAACCCTTGCAGTTCAGCCATTAGTGTTTTCTCTTATTTAAGGACATTCCATTAATTTATGCCAAGGATCCTTTCTTTGATTCCTTTTTTCTCTTTCATCATTAAATGGCTTCCCTGCATCTTCCTTTTAATACCACTAAGGATTCATTGGGAAAACATAAATATTTTCACCTGTGAACTCTGAAATACCATGGAAATTAAAAATAGCTTTTTCATGTAGGAATACTGACAGTCGCACATTTTACAACTTTTCCATCCCAAATAATTTTAGGTGCATCAAAAGTATTACATTGTAATGTAATATTGCAACAAAATATTTTTGCAAGGCTGACAGCTAATGCAAAATTACTTATCAAGGCTAAAAAGAAATTCGACCATCTTTAAAAATTATCTTAATTTAGGCAGAATTTATTTGAAACAGCATGAATTTCATACAGTTTTATCATTGCACCTCTCCTGTGCAGCTCCGTCTTTTTCCACTTAATAGCAAATGAACATTTCAAACTTTAGTATTTTAAAAGATGACACAGAGCTCTCACATAATTTTTTTTACTGACACTTGGTGAACCTTCCTTTGCTGGCCACAAAAATCCCTCAACTTAGGCATTTTCATGTGTTGGACAGATGGCATAAAAGCAGTATTTGAACACTCATGAAAACAGTAGGAAGTTGGAAAACTGGACCAGTTCCCATGCTGGGTTCTAGGACAGAGGGAAAGTTATCAGAGATAGAAAGGGTATGCATTGACAGGAAAAAGGAGAATTGATTCAAAGTGAGAGTAAGTTTAGGCTGGATAACAGAGGGAAACTCATCACTTTAAGGGTGGTGAGGCACTGGCACAGGTTGCCCAGAGACGCTGTGGCTGCCCCATCCCTGGAAGTGTTCAAGGCCAGGTTGGATGAGCTCTGAGCAGCCTGGTCTGGTGGAAGGTGTCCCTGCCCATGGCAGGGGGTTGGAACAAGGTGATCTTTAAGGTCCTTCCAACCCAAACTATCCTATGATTCTATAAAAAGTTAGAATATTTGTAACTATCCACAGGTAATTGGATGACATGAGACTGATTGGTTATTCCACAGTTACAAGTACCACAGCAAGGAAATCCCCAAACTCTCTTCCTTGGACTCTGAGGAATGCTCACGCATCATATTTTGCTTTTGTGGCTGACTTCATGGTTTCACCCCATATGTCCAAAATAATGAAAGAAAAGGCATTCTCAGGGAAGCTTCCATCCAGGCTTGTTCCTCTCAATTCCCCAGGTTAGTTTTCTTCTTCCCCCAAAATGGCTAAATGAGCTACCAGTAGTCTACATCAATGCCACCACTCCTGTGCAGATGCTCTCTCTTCACCAGTGTCAGTACCATACTCTTGGAAGGATCTTGTGTCCCTGTGGAACAGGAATATGTGCCTTCCTGGCACTTTTGTCCGTGCTACACCTTTAATGTTATGTTAAACTGAGACAGCTGATGACAATTTACCGAGAATTGCTTTAATGAAGTTAGTACAGAAGCAAACACATGCTTCTAGGCACAACAGAGACACCTAAATTAAATGGAAATGGATGAGATTAGTATGTTTACAGGGAAAAAAAATGGTGAAATACATATTTAACATTTTTATATACTATTTAGTGCAATCAAAGAAGATCTCAGCCTCCAGACACAACACACACAACATTTTAAAGACCATTCTGTTAATAGTTGTGCTTATCTGGCATTCCTTTACTTTCTTATCTCTCAAAGAGAAATAGTTTCCAGAAACAAGAAGCTGATGGGCTGCTGTTTGTGTAGAGCACTCTGCTGTGCTGAATGGACAGTGACCTGTCAGATCCTTTGGGAATGCTCTGACTGAAATGGAGAGGCTCAAACTGGCAGCACAGCAAGGCAAATCCCTTTCTGAAAACGGCTGGGATATTACCCGAAGAGAGACAGTAATACCCCAGAGCCCTGGAGGACTCTGTATGTTCCCAATACAGGTGTATTTTCCCTGTCTTACAGCTCCATGGAAATCAACAGTGTTACACTGAACATGACTAAGCTATCTTGGTGGGATGCCTTTTCAGCTTCTTTTAATGCACACAAAGAGAAATTTTGTAAGGCAATGCTAATAATAAGATGAAATTGTCATGTCTGAGTGAACATCAGCATGTAGTTACAAAGGTGCACCTATTTTGACCTCAGCTGTCATGTTGCACATGGTACTCTTCATGACAAATTGTCTTCAATCTTTTTTTTTTTTTTTCTCCTTCTGTTTCTTTTCCTTCCTGCTGTGGAGTGTTTTTTATTCATTACTGATGGCAGGCTTGTACTCATTTTATTTTTTTTCTCCTGCTGAGGTGCAGTAAAATAAATTAGTTTAATACATTTTATAAAAGTAGTTGGTTTAATTTTCCCTTTGGTACATCTGATGATACAACTACTTTAATAAATTGGTATTAAGATAGTTTAGTTTAAATGTTTCGTGATTTTCTACCTGCTGTGGAAGATGCCAAGTACTTTAGTCAAACATTTTTAGAAGTGCTGGAATCAATTTCTTTTCCCCTCATATTGCTGCCCTGAAGATAGACATTTGGCACACTAAGGATTTATTTCTTGAAAATATGGAGCAGCAGTGTAGCCTGGTTGGTTTGATTGCTTTGATTGCTTTGATTCTAAACTGTTCAGAGCTTAGAAATAAATTTCAGCTGGGAAATACAGTCATTCTCTCAGAAACAGAGCTTTTCATTTTAGAATAGCTATATCTAGGTCTCATTATGATTTTTGTAAGGATTTTACTGTTTTTACCTGTTGGAGTGTTATGTACCTTGAGACCAGTAAAAGCCTGACACAAAGAAGTATACAGAAATCCAAGTCCTGTTTCAATGGGGATTTACGTGCTTAGAGTAGAAAAGTGAGGAATTCAGATCTGAAAGCCTTCCAGATATTCAAGCAAAACCTCTTGGTCAAGGAGCTCCAAGTGGCATATGCTCAGTCACCACGCAGAAATACCCAGAGCAAGCAGTAATGGGGTAGTTAACAAAACAGGTAGAAGTCAGGTACCAATGTGGGATAAACTGTGGCAGCTTCTTGACTCTAATGAGCCTATGAACAATTAACTTCCATGAGTATTTGTCCTGCAGAGAGAAGCAAAGGTACCACAAGTACCTCACACAGAAATTAATGACTTTTGTGAGGTAACATAGAAGTATTTTTAAAATATTCTTAGAAGAGCAGGGAAAGAGAAAAAGCTATGGTCTTGGATATTTTTAACTTGAGTCTTTATATTTGTGTACATTCAGAATAAAACATACAAAGGGTGCACAGAGCTGTATGCTTCCTTTTGACTAAACAGACGAGTGTTCTGTGTCACCTAATGGCCTCATTACAGTTCTTTCTGTGGTGGAAATAAAGCCATTCATGTGGAAACACAGGTAGTATGGGAGCTGAGGTATATAATATTTATGCCCAGGCTGATCTACAGACAAGATACGCTAGTGATAAGCTAACGGATGTTGGCAGTCTGCACCTATGCTCCACCAGCATTTAAAATTAAAATCTGTGACAAAGGAATCGAGGAAAAACTGCAACCATGCAGAAAAAAAAAAAGGAGATTGAGGGGGAAAAAAAAAAAAAAAAAAAAAAAAAAAAACCC
>VWYN01018752.1:352100-395532 GCA_013400075.1 Hippolais icterina
GGGGAAAAAACCCCCAAAAAAAATTTTATAAAAAAAAAAAAAAAAAAAAAAAAAAAAAAAGCACTTGTTCTTAGACACAGAATGTATGTAGGGCAGCAAAGTGGAACATAGCAAATTGAACTGCAGGAGAGAGAGTGATTTTAAGATCTATTGTCAACATATACTGTAACTCTAAATAGTGACGGGTGAATTTCTGGAAGCTAGGTTGGAATATGCAGTAAATTGAAAAGTCAGAGATTGTAACACATTTCCCAAAGTCTTTTGTCTGCACAAGGGGTTGATATTCTTATATAATTTCCTCTTGTGCTTAATCTGGAGTCTGTGAGATGATTCATTAACAACTAATTTTTTATAAAATACATATTCTCTGTATGCAACTGGAAGTATAGAAGCATTCAAAAAAGGGAAAATTAATATTTTTTAGAATTAAAAATACTGGGTTCATGTTTTGATTCACTAAAAATTTCAATCGCAAAACTGTTAATGTCTTTGACTACTAGATAATATCTTTAAATATCTTCAAATTTTGGCTTTAGGAATTTTCTGAAATGACTTTGATATAAATGAAAGTAGCATCCTAAGTGTCTATTCTTGCTTGGTATGAGATTATGCTTTTATAATAATTAGTGATTTTTGATCATTGGATACATGAAATACATTGGATGTGATATATTATTTTAGGGTTTTATGAAATCAGGGTTTTACACCACTTTGTCATCATTGCCATTGAAAATTATTAGAGTAACATCATCATGTCAAACTATTCTGAAAGTATTTTCAATTTAAAAAAATCATGATTATTCTTAAAATGCTTAAAAATCTTGTCATACTTTCTATGTTATTATAATATTGTTAGAATTAACAACTTGGAAATGAAGGGACTGAACAGAAAGAAGCCTTTGTGCAATGTTTAGTTCTAGTGTAGAGGTATTAATGCAGCAATACCTATCACCACATAAGGAATCCAGTGTTTAAGAGTCCTGCTTATTGAGGATTTATCAAACTTGTGAGGAGAAATAAGGATGTGGGGCTGGTTTACATGAGTGGAATGCTCTAGCATTCATGTAGCATCCAAAATGGCTTACACATCATTTTGTGGTTGTTTCCAGCTACTTCAAACACTACACCATTGTTTACCAGTGGAAAAAAGCTTGGATCCACGCCCTTGTCACTTGCCTGCAGAGGAATTGGATTCTGTGTGGATAGGTGGATGAAGAAGCACAAAGTCATTCCTCTGTTTGGCAGACAGAGTAAAAATTGTTTCAGATTCCAGTCAGGAACAACTGTTTTGCTTTGAGGAAGCCACAACTTCCTCATTTCTGAAGAAGACCACTGTATATTTGATTTATTTATACTTAAACCCTAATAGTAGTATCAATCTGAGTGAAGAACTGAGTATTAAGTCTCCTGACACAGGTGGTGAGTGAATGGAAAGCACCAGAGGCATGAAGAAACCCCTCAATCTGTCTTTCTTTTATAGTCTGCTTACCTCCTGAATAGCCAAATATTGTATGGCTTACTCAAATGGGAGCAGAACTGCTCAGCTGACACAAAGCTTTTGCAGTGAGATGAGTTTGTAATCCACTATTTCCAACTGAAAAACTCTCTGTATTTCAGCTGTATTCTATTTACTGTGTGGTTCTGAGTTCTGAGCTGCTGAAGTTTCTGCCCTTCCAGCGATCACAAAACCATAACCTTGTCCCTCCCAGGTGACTATTCTTTGAAAATTAAAGATCAAAATATTTCCCATGAACAGAGGGCAGGAAAATCATAGAATTGCATCTGCCATGACAAACAAATCCATTTACATGAACTAGTGTTCTTGTTAGCTTGGGCTCAAAGACCTGCTGTTATGATTACCTATCACCCATCATGAGAGGATAATATCAATCTCTAATTAGTTTTGACACTCTCTGAGGGATGAAAGGTGCTATCTAAATCACAAATTCATTCCACCTTAAAAGTAGAAGTGAGAGTTCTGTAAGTCAGCGTTTGACCAAACGAAGTATGAGCTATTCTTTGTTATCCTCAGTATGTTGAAAAATCCTCTTTATGTCTTCCTTTTACTTACGAGTTGTCTGTATAGCATCATCCTGTATAGAATACCATTAGCATGCTTAAAACCACATCACATAACAAAGACATAAAATTATCTGGAAAGTAAAGCCAGCATTCAGAGTGGTTTCCCAGTTAACTGCTTCTATTTTATTGGAAATAAGAAAATTGCAGATATAAAATCCAAACATTACTCATAGCAATAATCACAAGAGAGGGATGTGAATGAAAGGTTAATAAGCTGTAGCTGAATTTGCTTTAGAGTATGTTCTAGATGTAATTTAGGAGACCAAATTTAGGAGCTTTCATTGTCTGTGCAGTCACCAGTAAGAGAAAAGTGCCTCCAAGTGGCATCACACAGCACTCCACAGACTATAAACCATCCCCCTGTAGATGACAAAGCTATCCCATTTCACCAGTGATAGTGCTAAGGACTCTATTAATCATAGTCTTTTGTCCACATTTGTGAGAGCAAATGTATTATTAAGTAATACATTAAAATTATTATTTTGACTATGCCACATTTCTATGTGTTAATTATTGTCCTTATGGAGTCCCTAGAAAACATTTTTATATTTCTCCTTACTGTAATACTATGTATTAAAATACCTGTGGCTGAGTTGAGAGAAGAAAATCCAGAGGCATCTACTGAGGCAAGTAAGGTGTTTCTCCTTGACTTTGATGGCAGGGGAATCACCCATCCCTACTTGACTTAGCACATACTCAGCATAAGGATTTATTATAACATGGTAACTAATTATGTTCATCTTAAAATCTTAATCCAGCTTAATAAAAAATACTTATTATTATGGTAAAATGTAATTACTTGGTTTTTTCATTTTTCAAATAGGTGAATATTTTAGTCACCAGTGGTAGGCTTTACCAGACAAACAGTCAGATACAAGTAGCAGTAAACCAAAGACATCTGTTTAATGTGCTCTTCAGGCACTTTATACTGAGAAATGGAGAAAAGGTGATTGATTTCCAGAATATGAAATGCTATTAAGGAGATTCTGATCTTCATCATGTGACTTATTTTGCATGACATTAAAACAAATAATCCAATCACACTGGAGCTGTAACAGCAATCATGTGATGTCCATCACAGTAGATGTGAGGTTCCTATTCCCATAGCAACATCTGTAGCACTCACGCTAATCACTTTAAATTAACCTTGATCTGAAAAACGCCCTAGGGATAATGCTGTTGTGTGGCAGCTCACATGAGTAGCACGATTTTCTAATAAAACTTCGGAGCAAAAATAAGGGTGATAATGAGATGTCCTGTTAAGACATTTTTTTTTAATATGCTTTAGTTAAACCAATACATTAGTACTAGCATCAGGATAATTATGAGTATCATAGATAACGAGCTGTCTTATTGATTACTGCCCTTTCACAACCCACTGTGGTTAATTTAGAATGTGCATACAAACCAAACAACTTAAAAGGCACAAACCTGTCATGGTATCTGAAAACATAACTTTATATTTTAATACTTCACCTCTTCTAAAATGATGATAAAATAAGACCAAACATGTCTTACTAGTGTCCTTTGGCCTAACCCACACCTTGCATGTACTAAGGTACAAGCCTGTGGGACTTCAGTACAACCCAAGGACTCTTCAGATTTTGAGCTGAGCTTCTCTGGGAAGTTGTCAGCTCAGAAGAGCAGAGGATGAACAGACAGTTTCACATGGAGCTTGTTACACCTTGAATTGAAGACTTTTTAACTTCACAGAAAGTTGTATAATGAGAAGTCTTTGCACACATGAATATATCCTTACACGAGAGGTATCTGAAGCGCTTGTTGGAAGATGCAGACTTGCATATATGGCAAAGGTACCCATAGCAGAAATACATTTGAGCTCCTAGAGACAACTGACAAGCGAAATTAACTGTTCAAAATGTTCAAACCACAGTATTTGAATGCCGAAATTGAATGCTAAAATCCAAGGTATGCAGACAGGCTGAAGGCAATAAGGTCCCTCATCATGCTGGCCACCCTCTTCTGGGGGTGGTGGTGTGGAGAGGATCCTGTGAGGCACTTCAGCCAGAGATCCTGGAGAAGGAGCCTACATGGATGCAGCCCCACCACAAAACAAGACCCCTTCCCCAACCCCAGCACAGCTTCTGGGCTGCTTTCCCTGCTTTTAGTTTTCTTTCCTGCCTTATAGTGTCTATTTTATATGCATTTATTGTTACTACCTCAAGGTTACAGGCCTGTATTTCAGAGTAGTTTTAAAAATATGACACTGTGGCATCCTACTGCCTTCTTTTATGGTGACTAGTTTTAATTAGAGAAGGAAAGCAGCATTATTAGTCTACCAGAATAATGGTTATAACTGCTTTCCATGAGGAAATATAGATACTTACCAACACCAGCTAGCTGTTAGGTTAACAAGGGAATGCAATATAAGGCGGGTGCCTATAACAATTACAGCAATCCAATGTTAAAATTTTTCTTTTCAGTTCTTCCATATCACTAGCCTTGGAGCAAGCAAGGCTATTTAATGACTTCTCTTTTCTACCCCAATAATTCCATGCAGTGGAATTAAAATTGATTTTCTTTTAGCTCATGAAGATCCAGTGTTGGCTGTCTTTTCCCTGATGCAAAGCCAAGGGAACGCGGTGGAGCCTGTCCGTAAACTTTAGTGGACATTGAGTTAACGTGTAAAAATACACCAATGACAATGACAGAAAATGGGGACAGCAGTATTTTGACTCTCAGCAGGGACTCTCAGTCTAAGAAAGCAGAGCCAAAGGCTTTTTTTCACAGTCAGGCTATTGAGAAAGCAAGAGGCACAGTGTGAGCTGGAGTTTCTTGTTGTTAACGAACCATCTCTATAGCTTAAAACACAAACTTCAGTGGCGAAATTACACCATCAGCAGCAGCGCCCCGGAGCTGCTGCCAGAGTTAACCTGAACTGCCAGCCAAAGCCCCCAGTGTGCTCTCCTCCTGCTGTGCCAAATGACTGCTGATACAGCTGAAGCCCTCCCTGCCCAGCCACACCGACGCACTTCAAACTCAACATTTTCTCTTCTCCCAATCTTCCTGGGTCATACAGGGAGTCTCAAGGAGCTGAGTTCCCCACCATTAAAGCAGCAACACCAGAGTGTAAGGGGATTTTCATTCATACATATCTCAGGTAGCAATTCTTGGTGTACCAAGGTGATTGTATGGTGAGAGTTTGAACCGTCATAAAGAAATTAGCAAGCCTCCCACATTTGCTTCACTGCTTGGGACACCTTGACAGGGTTGGCATGCAGTGCTGATAACAACTGTCAGATGTGGATTTTTCAATTAAAATGAAAAGACCCTTTTTTTATTCCCTAAAAAGCTCCGAAATTTTGGTAAGGTTTTGCTGTTTTCATGTACACAAAAGAAATCACAGGTTTTAACTTAGATTCCATTCCCTGTTAATGAAAAAAACAAAACAAAACAAAACAAACAAAAAAAAACAACCAAAAAACCCAACCAAGTTTGCCTTCATTTGGCTTATCTTCCATTCTCTAGGGGAAAAAAAAAAAAGTCCAAATACTTTTTTATATCTACTAGAATAATTACTAATCTTAAAAGAAAATTTTTCAAAGTTCAATTTTTGAGCCTTAATACATACAAATAAAAGATTATATAGTTGATATATAAAACCATGCTCTGAGGTTTAACTTGTAAGCTCCTTGGAGCCAAGAACTGATCACATTTATCTGTAAAGCACCAGACATACTTCCCATACAGTTTTCTATGAACAGCAAAGTAACAGTGGGAACTTTTGGAAGACTTAACAAGGATGGTTTTGTTTTGTTAGATTTCTTCCCTATCAGCTTAAGGCAAATGAAAGCTAGAAAAACTCAGTTGCTTCCAGATAACAAAATTCAAGTTCTCACAGCAACACACACCCATTTAAATAAAATCTTTTTTTTGAAAATCAAGCCAGTTTTCTGTTTGTTTGTTTGTTTGAATAAAATGGTTCCTATGATTTGAACCCCTTCCTTCATGTGGAGACCAATACCAATTATTCAGAAGACTGTGGCAAAAAGAATAACTGTCTTATTTGGTAAAATTAGAATTATGTGGATGTTGATATGGTTTGCAAATACATCAAATTCTTGTTGTTAAGGTATACAATCCTTTTGTACCATTTTCAATTCTCTGAGCATACAAAGCAGTCGTCTTTCCCTCCTTTTCATTACCTGCAACACACTTTCCCTGATAGATGACCTTTTAAAAATATTGATAATGCCACCATGGCTATTGTGACCTGCCAGAGGGACTGCGTAATTTGACAAGAATGAGAGATTTGCCCTGACTGACAAAGTAAATAAATTTTGTGAGGAGAACGTGACTGTATGTTTACTTTGGCTTCAGGCAGACTCTTGCATTTCAAGTGACTGCTGTATGAAGCGGTACTCAGAACTTTTGGTGGAGTTCTTATTGGCTAGTTCTTCCTGAGAAAATATGTCTTGTGTCCCAAAAAAATGCTAGTGAATTATTAAAGAAAAATGAATTTTGGAAAATACATCTCTAAGCTGTGTGCATATTCTGACTGAGTCTGATTCTGGAAATGTTTTTTCCTGGGTGGTCAGTGAACTGCTGTCAAGCCATAATTTATAAAGCAATAATGTTTGCAAAAGATGGTCTCTAGGACAAAATATATGCGTTGATGGCAGCAGAATGAAAAGAAAGGACTTGTAGGTAAAGAAAGTAGGACAGGAGTAAATGCAGGTATAAAAATAGGACAGGAATCATAAGCATCAATTTTACCCTGATATAACTGATGATGAAAATTTACCAGTCAGGTTTTCTCTCGTTTTTGTTCTGATTCTCTTACCACCATGAAAGTAAATTGTTGATCTTGATACAGATAAAATGGGTGGGAAAAAAATTCTGTCAGGAGTATCCAGCAACAAAAGTAGATTATTTGTGAAGACAGCACAATTTTCAATAAATACACACAACAGAAGATAAATCTCAGAAGCTTCTATATACAGGTATTCATTTCAAATTAAGTGCATTGTACAAACCCTTTCTTAAAATGGGACTAATTCACACTGACAGAGTACAAGTTTCAGACCATTACAGTAAGAGGGATGAAATAAAAAGGAATAGCCTCAAAGTCCATCTTTACAAATAACAGCCAAATAAATTCTACATGCTGCTGCTTTTTGCAGCATCAGCTGTGCACCACTCAAGGCTGATCTTTAGGAGATATGAGGCTTTTTCAAATAATATGTACTAATAAACCATTCAATGTTATACTCAGGCACTAGACAATCTGGTTAAGATTTGATTCCTAGATCAAACAAATTGATATTGCATCGCAATTATTTATGCTTTGTTCTGAACTCTACATGGTGCATAATAATCACATATGCTCTTGCTCACTTGAGTTAAGTCATCAAAAGGGTGGGTCAGAAATAGCACAGCTAGAGCTGAAAATACGTCTGTCTGTGTCACCTTCACACCATATGTGTAATTTTACTATTATTTATTCCACTTTTCCTAGTTGTTGCTAAAATGCTTTCTGCAGATGTTGGAGCTGGCATCAGGAGAAGAGCCCATCCCAAGATCCTTATGCTCCTCAGGCTCCCCCGCCATAACAGCAGACAGCAGATACTAAGCACATGCCAAAATGTTCATTTTGTTCCTAATGGCAGCCTCAGCTCATGCGTTTCCTTAGCTTCACTTTTCTACAGATGCAGTGATCAAAAGAGAATCTCACTGTCTAAGACTAATGTAGGAAATAAATCAGGAAGGCAGATGGTGAGATAATCAAAGGGACAAATAACTAAGTCTCCAAAATTGTTTCCCTTTGATATGCCAGCAAGGCTATATGGGGTGGTTCAGCAAATTACAGGCCATTCGTAGAAGAATAAATTTTACTTTTGAACTGCTATTCACTGAAAATGAATATTATTTTGTGTGTCAAATCCTTTGTTATCACACTGGATAGCCAAATCTCCAAAATGCATTCTATGGTTTTTTGGTGGGCTGATTGGACCTTGATTGAATGTCAGGTACCTGTCATAGACAGGTAGAAGATTTATAAAAAGCAGGCCTCATAAAATCAGGCCTGCTCTGTTAAATTAGTAGTCATTTCTTCTAAGTGCAGCTAAGTAATTTGCAAGTTCCCATGAGAAAATAATCTTGGTATGAGAGCCAGTTAGCACAACAACCTATTATTGGGTGAAAAAAAACTACCACTTACATAAACAATAAGATCTGTCTCATGAGAATCAGTAGGAAAAAATATGCCAACTAACTGTAAATACAGAAGTTTGACAGACATGCAAAATGCCATGTACTGACCAATGAACTAAGTGTGAATGTATTGCCCACCAATAAAATCTGACACAGTGCCTCCTGATAATCCTATAAAATATGACCTATACAATAATGATTTGGCTATCCCGCGTGAGAAAATGGAGTCTTGGCTGACTCATTGCAACAAGTACCTACCAAGCCTCTCTATCACTCCCCTCCTCAGAAGGATAGGGGTGGAGAAAAATAAAATGGATCATAAAACAACTCACAGGTCAAGATAAAGGCAGTTTAATAAAGCAAAATCAAAGTTCATGTACAAGAGCAAAGGAAAACAAAATAATTAATTTTCAAACAGAATCAGACAAGGCATATGAAACCCCTGTTGCTTCTGAGTACTTAATATCACTGTATTTACCCATAGTATTTAGGATCTATGTGCTTTTATAAACTCTCTGACTCTGGGGATTTTTTGTTGTGGTTTTTTTTGGGGGTTGTTTTTTTTTTTTTTTTTTTTTTGTTTTTTATATTTGAAGAATTATCTGTGAACTTGCATTTTTGAGATTATTGTCAGAAAAGAGACACTACAGCACAAGGGCCTTGTAGACTCCACTCATCCCTAAACAACCCCTACTGAATGTATACACATGTATATGAATTTGAAGGCAAAATGGGAAAGGTCAATACAGTTTCCTACATGCTCAGGACCTCTGTATTAAAAATAATTTAAAAATCAGCCTTATACTTGGAAAAAACATATTTTTAATTTCCTAGCAATAATAATATTCAGACATTTTAAAAATATTTGCGAGAACAGAAAACACAATTTTCATTAGAATTCCATTTCATACAGTAATAGAGAAGTGAAAAATAATATATTATTTGGAAAGAAGTTTCGAAAGGATTCAGCAGTGGTCCAACAGGCCTGAGGAGACTTCATGTGACTTCAGGAGAAGGTTGTTTGGTCAAACCTTAGAAAAATACCTTACACCACCCTTTTTTACCTCCTCCCAACCACAAATGGGAAATGGAATCCTGGCCCTATATAATGCTGTGGGAACTTGCTACTGACCTCAGTAGAGAAAAAATGATTTTTATCATAGTCAATTTATGCTCATTATGGAAGTGTGATACAAAAATGTGACTGAATAACTCCAGTGATTCTACTTATTCATTGCTCTCTTCAAGAGATACCGAAAATCAGGGCAAAAAGTATTGGAGACTGAATGGAATTATTTAAGAAAACAGAAGTGCAGCCTTTTTTCCTATTTATTATTCCTGTTTGATTGTTTTGTGGTTTGGTTTTGATTTTGGTTTTTTTGGTTTTTGTTTTGTTTTGTTTTGTTTTTACACAAAGGGAAAGAGTATAGATATAGAAATACCTGAATGGTTGATTAAGAGTCTGATTCACCCCTGGCCTGTTAACAAACAGGGACCGCGGGTAGACTCATTGTCTATACAGAATTGTCACAATGTAGGATGTGATGAGAAGAATAATGAAGAACACATCAGGAATCTTTTACTATTGTCTGTTTGACTGCACAAAACTCTTGGACATTCTGCTTGCTATTGTTCAGGTATGACAGAGCTGCCTATCCAGGGGAAGCTATCCAGTAAAGTAAAGAAAGAAGGGATTCCCACAGGTCAAGACATGTGGACGGCCCCACTGCCAGGCTGGTGATCTCTAGGAAGCCCAGAAATGCACCCCTGTGGAGCTCATCAGGCAGAAACAGGAGGTGTGAGGTGGCATGAACACCAGAGAGCTCATCATCCTCTGATAATGTGTCACTGACTGAAAAAAAAAGGGCTTGTTTACATAAAGTAGGTTTTCTACCAGCATTCTACAAGATGGGCAACCTCTGATTTTAGAAGGGCTGGAGTTACATCTAAAAATCTATGGAGGCCTCCAGCAACTGCCAGAAGAGGAAAGCAGGGACACTGCTGCAAAGCTGGGCTGTTTCAGCACTCTTTTTTTTAAAAAAAAGTACAAAGTAATCAACAGACAGAGTGGCTCTTAATATCTTAAACTCATTTCAGATCAGGTGGAGCCCAACACTTTTTCCGAAACAAAATGGGTTGAGTTGGGCTGAGTAATTTCTACACGTTATCTACAATATACCCCATCCTGAATCTAAGAAAACTCTAAGTGCACTGTTTGCTTGCACAGTTCTTTACTGCAACACTGTGTGAACTGCAGTTCTGAGGTATCATCTTCCTATTCGTCAAAAATAGCTAAAATGAAAGAATGTCATGTAAGTTCACTTTCATCCTTTATTTCAGAGATAACTGGACTTTCCTGTATTTCTCTTACAGAAGGACTGGCTAAGGCTAGAAATTTCTCTTATACTCCCAATTTGGGGAAAAGAGACCAAACAGAACGGGTTTTTTTAAAAAAAAATTAGAAGTTCAGAAGTGTTGAATGTCACAATCGTTTTAGTACCACTGACTGAACATCCAGAGTTTGGTGCTCATATGTTTCTTCATATTCTGAGCTCTTTGATCAAATGACATCTATGCTGCATCATCTTAAAACAGATTAATTTCCCTTATTCAAAGGACAGATGCAGCAGAGACAGGAATCTTATGCAGAATCATATGGATTTGAGTGTAGCTCACTGGAGACACTCTGGCACCCCCAAGTTAAAAATTGCAAGTGAAACTATTCAGACAGAACTTTTAACTTTGGTAAAAAGAAAAGAAAACAAAACAATCATGTCAAAATTGATATTTTCCCCACAGAAATTATCAACTTTAAAAGGAAACCACAGATCTGAAGCGGGAGAACACAAGTTCTGATCAGCTTTACTAATTATAATGGCTGAATAATTAAAACTGTAAAATATTATGTCTTATTTTTGCTTCATTAAAGTTACACATATCTGCATCCTAGCAGATACATGTGCTACTGACCTTTTACCCAATTTTTATGCAGTCCTAGTTTCTAGTGTGACTGTAGAACAAACTTTATTGATGACTTTATATCCTAGAGATGAATTATCAATACAACAATAGGTATTACTACTTCTTTTCTTTGAGGAAGCACAGCTTCACATGGCTGTGATTAAAAATTATCAATTAGCTTTTTTTTTTTTAACTGGTTTCTAATTTATGTTTGAGAAATGACCAGGAAATACCCAAGCAGAACTAGCAAAAATATATTACTGCCTACACTAGCATTGTGGCTACTTTCAGATTTGGAACACATGAACTACAAATCTCTACAGACTGTAAAAATATGAAAGTATCAAACCGATCATGGCGATTTGTTTTGTTTATTTAAGACATGAACTCTGTAAATGTCAAAAGAAAATGACCCATGGTCTATCTATCAAGGTGTTAGCTCTGGGAACATACCTTACTGGACTAAATCCAATAAAATGATGGAATATTTTACCAGACAGTCACACTGTGTTTGGGAACAAATTAGGTGTTCCTTATTTTTATATTTTTCTTCCTTTTTTTTTTTTCCTATTTCCTTGTAACTCTATGTGTCATTATCTATACTCTTATTAGGATGATACCATTTTCTCATTTATGTTAATCTTTGGTTTTCTTCTTTCTTAGCTTCAGAGTACCAGCCCCACATTTGCCTTCTGGGATGGCCCTAAATGCCTGCTCCAGATCCAGGGAATATCTGTACTGCAATAATGCTCTTGCTCTGCCTCCTTTTGTCCATGCCCCCAAGGACCAACCTAAGGAATAATCAACAAGTGAGTTAAACCAATCTTTAGGCTATCTTAAAATAGTCTGATGAAACCGTGGAACATATTTCATAAATAAATACATATAAAGCTGATAGAACGGTATTTCTGTACCTTTAGTAAGTACCACAGCTAAAAAAAATCAGGAGAAAGAAATCCTAATTTTCCCTCCCTCTTTCCAATGGCAGCATGGTGGTAGGACAAGCACATGATTTTGCTCATCTCTGTGCATCCTTTGGACCGTAAGAATTTTCAGTGAATTGAAAGACAAAATGCCCTTGCTCCTGCCATGCATGACGGTGGGAAGCCTCAAGTAAAGTCAGCAGAGGGCTCTGCATTGCTTCAGTAGAGGTCATATGAAGGATGGTCCACACCAACACTTTAAAAAAAATTGTTACTGTATTAACAGCTTATTTTCTCTGTGTATACATATATATGTAGTAAGGAAGAAGAGAGATATTCAAAATTATGAAGTAAAGCAAATGATTTTGGATGCTGACTTTATTTTGCCTTAATATAAGCTAAAAAAATCCACGAAAAGGCTTTGATCTTAAAAATGCTACAAGCCTGACAGATTTTACTGATTTTTAAAAATTCTTTAAGCTACAGGAAATAACTCAGGGGTGTAATACTATTCTTCCAGTTTTGAAAAACTTTTCCATGACAATTGTATTTGGGCTTCCAAAGTTTGTTGCCCTGATTTTCAAAGATACGAAACACTAAACTCCAAAGTCTGTTCACCTTGGAGACAGAGAGTGAAGTCTGAATCAGCAGTGGGTAATAAGCTTTTATGAAGAGCAGACCACTAATTTATATGCCCAGAAATGGACAGCAATTTAAATTAAATATAGGTACCAACACTGGAAAATGCCTGCCCTGGATCACAAACATGAAAAACTCTAGGGATGCCATTAACTGAATTGACCTCTTGTGTGCATAATCGGCACAAAGGCCAAAAAAGCCAACAACTGTACCTTTGGAAATTCAATTTAGTAAGGACAATAGATGATGGTTTTGTTATGAACTTTTGATTATTATGAAAACACTGTTTGCATGGCCTGTTTCCTTAGAAACTAAGCAAGAGGTGACACATTCTGTTGACTTTCTATTATACATTCATAACATCATCCCTCAATTCTATGTCATAAAGAATTTATGTAGGACATTAATCATGCAAAACCATTAAATTGTTATCTCATTTCAGTGATAATTGTTTACTGCTATAAATGCCTCATGTTTTGTTCCAACAGTTGGACTGTGACTAAAATGTATCCTCAGAGCAGTGTTGGCAGAGAAGATTAACTTCTTCAGAGAAAAGGAGTTATGAAAGTAAGGGAGCATTTTATGACTGTGTATGAGAAAATATGACTTGTAAAAACTTGGTAATTCAATCACCAAGAGGACCAAATGAAGCAGTGGCAATAAGAAACCTGACCTGCTCACAGCTGTGGGCATCTGCTCAAGAGTTCTAGGCGAAGGTTTTTGCAAAATCCTCATGTTAATAATGCACCTGGCCCTTTTCCCAAAATATAATGAGGAGAGTATAATTTTTTTTCCTTTTTATAATTGCTTAAAACAGTGTCAGCTGAATGTAAAAAAATTAATTATGGAATATACATGGAATTATAAAGAAAACACAGACTGAAAACTAAAAGTCAAGCATTTACAGAAAGAAATGTTCATGAAAAAACAGCAAACCTGCCCCACAGCATAACTCAGCTAATCAGTTATGCTGTGCAACACAATGATTTGTCACCTGCTTTTAGATTTCCCTATTGACTCCTGCTCAGAATAGGAATGGGATCAATTTAAAGCAGTCCTTTATTCCCATGGGTCCCATCACTAATGCTGCTGTCTGTTACTGCTTTCTAAATGGAGCCCAATGATATATTTTTCTGTAGCAAAGTGTCTACTTTATGAGCATAATAAATAGCAATGGCCCTTTAATGACAACTTTAGCTGTGGCCATTATAGTACATTTTAAATGCTTAAAAACACTAATGGGAGCTATCCAGTGTTAATTATACTTAAGATATGAGTGCTGTACACAAGAACTACTGCAACATTAAGTAAAACACTTCTGCTAATCCTAATTATAACCTGTATAGAAGAGATAAGAAAAATCAAGTGCTCCTTTACAGCAAGTTCCTAAAATAGCAGAGACAGGAAGGACAAATTAGAAAAGCACTGGAAGCACCTTCTAGTATAGGATTTGATCCTTATTTACACCATTTATGTAAGCAGCTGCTTGCACAAGTTCTTCTGTTCTGGACGTGGGCTGTCATCAAGCCTGTACAGCGCTAATCTGTGCCCTGCTGGAGCCAGCTGGGCTCTGTATAAACATGAATTAACACAGCCATTAATCTGAAAGAGCAGGCCTCAGACTTCAAGAAAACAGGGATGAAGGGCAGGCTGAACAGACCAGTCTGCATCACCTTGACTAACTGTTTAACTCAGGTGCCTGAATCCAGAGGGGAGTTGCTAGGCTAGATTTCCAGGGGTGATGCAGATTTTCCTGCAGCAGTATCCATGCCTATTTATCTCAGAATAGAAGAAATCTAAGACGACTATGCTTCACTTTAGACAACTCAATAAAATGCCTAGAACTGGGTAAGGGTTTAATTGGGCCTAACAGCTCACAAAAATAGTGCTCACATTTTTTATGTGTTTAAGTGTTTAAACACAGAGAACCTCTAACTAACTGGTTTACAAAGGTCAAAGACTGCATATTTTGACTTTTTGAAGCATTTCAGCAGGGGCAGAGAGTGAGCAGGTATCAGAAAACCTCTTAAAATGCAAGTTAAATTAATTCAGATAAAGTCCACAAATAACTTCATACTGGAGCTCTAGCCCTAATTTTGTTCAAATTACAATGTCTCTATGATACCACTGGTCTTTGCTTATCTTTGTTTATGACAAATGATAGAACCAGACAGAGAAAATCATAAACCCTCTCAGAAGGTCATGGGCTTCTAACAGAATAGAAATGCAGAGAAAAGGAACATGTTCAATCAAAAGATTGTAATGTATTGTTTTTTAATTCCAGAAAGTTCAGTTTGATGACTTAGTGTTTTAATACACTTATTTCCAGCCAGCTGAGGACTGAGTTGACATCAGAAAGAGCACAACAAACACATAGAAACTTATCCTTCAAGTACTCTGTGTCTTCAGCTACTTTATTAATTTGCAAATTAGCCAGGAGAGAAAGTGACAAGAGACTTCACAACATACTAATGAATTCCTGACTGGGACACTAGAAAACCTAACCTGTCCCTCCTCTTTATTACTTGAATACAATTTTTGTAAACTCCATTTCTGTTCAGACTTTTGATAACAGTTCTGTCTTGTTTACTCTGTCCATATTCAGAACTTAGAGTTATTTTCAAGATAACAGTCCCTGTTAGTCTTCTTGTTTTACAAAAGGTCCCTGAATTTATGAGCAGTTCAGACACCAGAATGACCTGGGACTTTGGTTTCAAAATTAAAAGAGTGAATAACATAATCTTCTGAAAGCAACCATGTTGCTTGAAGCTAGGTCAGTCAGGTTTTTATGGCTACACCTAAATGCTTTATCTGCAAGTTTGCCAGCATTTGCTTGAGGGTAAATTACTGAAGAAGCCTTAAATTTAACTTAAAACAAGCATGCATTAAAAACAAATTTCAAAAGCAATGAAAACGTGTGTGCAACTGATGGTCTCTAATTACTGCAGATATAGATTGTGGTTTCCTGTTTTGTAGATTTTTATTTCTCCTACTGTTCTGCCACTTCAGATCAGTGGGAATGTCTCCAAAATGACTTTTTAATGGGAAATACTGGCAGAGCCCAAGAAAATGATGGTCATGTGCTGAGGTAACACCTGACAAGTTGAAGGCTGCAAGACACAAGTGCAGCCCTCACAGCCAGAGAGTCATAACAGACCAGTAAAACAATGCGCAACAGGAAAGCAGCAGCTCTGAGGAGGGCAAAGAGACAATCAAGACAGACAATGTTTTTGTTCTCAACCTCGATGATGTCAATCATGATACCAACCTCCTGCGTAAAGCACTGGAAGTCTTACAGGGGATGGGTTACTTTTTCATTTAAAGCTTTGAGTACAGTTTGAATGAGCCTGTTGGAGACAGAAAGTGATAAAATGTGCTCTTATTCTACATAGTAATAATAATGTCTCAATATCTTGCAAAGATTGTATAGCATCAGCCTTGATTTAAAAATGAAAAACATTGCATCCATTTAGCATCTTGCAGATTTCTTAACACTGAGCATTCAAAAGAAATGTCCTTTGAAGAATCATTATCAACTCAAATATCAGCCTTTCATAAACTTCAAAACGGTAAAACCTGTTCTTCCTTTGCCTTCTTTATGATCTATTTTTAAATATACTAGCTTCCTCTTCAGATAGTAAGAGATTTTCTTTTCGGGGTTGAGCTACAACATAGAAAAAGGTGAAAATGTTTTGACCGCTGAAATTTGATATTTCACACTGCCTTGATAATATGTCAGAAATCATCCTCATAATTTGTAATCCATCGAGGACTATTTTTGTAAAGCCTTTTTGACATGCAGTTTGTTACTGGTCTAGCAATTTCTTTGGTACTGTATCTACAAGGCTGTCAATATTTATTTCGCCATGGTTAGGTAGCTCTTATAAATATGGAAAATATACATCCATTCTGTAAATCGACACTGACAATCCATAATATTTAAATAGAATTAACATCACCAATTTTCAGTGTAGAATATATTCAGTGAGCCCACTGCAGAATGCACAGGATTCAGGATAATTAACATGTGAAGCTATTTTTGCCATTTTGCTCCTATAGTTATATTACAACTCATTACTGTGCCATCATATTTCAGAAGTAGCGATGCAGAATTTGGATTTAACAACGATTCAGAAATGAGCCAGCCAGAAAATTACCTGTGGGGACTCACAGACCTTTCTATAATATCTGCCCACCTGGACATCACTCCAAGTAACTGCATTTTCATGTCACTCAAGGGTGTTGCCTGCAAGTTGGAGTGCCAGCTGATCTGTATTGTAAATGGTACAAATTGTTTCATTGATAAGAGACAGAATTCATCCCAACAGAGTCCAAGGAGCCAAGGGAGCAGGGGCAGTCCCAGCCTCCACCTGTATCCTTGCTCAGCTCAACAGGGCTGTGTTATAAAACAGAGACTGGGCTTGCTGGACCCTGCTCCCCAGGGCCACTGGATTTATTCCCTTGTCTGCAGGTGTTGGTAGGTGCAAACAGTGCTGGTAAATCAAAGTAACAGACCAAAACATGGAGTGTCTTCAGAAATTTTAGATATAAGGCAGAAATTTTTTATGATGAGGGTGATGGGACACTGGCACAGGTTGCCTGAGAAGCTGTGGGTGCCACATCCCTGGAAGTGTTCAAGGCCAGGCTGGATGGAGTTCTGAATAACCTGGTCTAGTGAAAGGTGTCCCTGTCCAGGGGGTTGGAACGAGATGACTATTAAAGGTCCTTCCAACCCAAACCATTCCGTGATTTTGTGATGCCAATTTACAGCTGCTGGGCTGCAGGGTCAGCAGTTGTCACACCGTGGATGTGTAGAGGTACACAGTCAGCTTCTGGACATAATCCTAAATTAGGAAGTTCCTGCTGTCCAAGTTCTTTCTTGTTCTGTTCTACATCTAGGGTTGTAATTCAACATCTTTCACTTGTGTCTACCCATTTGCAGTGCTGAACATTAAGCTGAATAATGAATATCTATACTCTGACTTGCACATACACACACACATGCACTCTGGAGGATTATTTTCCATACAGATGACTTCAGATTGTGAACTGGCACAACTGAAGGAAGGGTGACCTGTCTAGTCTGGAAGTGCACACAGAAAGGGACAGGATGCTGGCTTTCAAACTAGAGAAAATGTCTGAGCAATCAGTACCTTCGCAGAAGGGTGCCAAGAAAATGAAGGAGGCAGAAGCAATCATGGGCTTAAGGGAAGGAGAGAGAAAGTTTCTTGTTACGCTGCAGATGCTGGAGAAGGTAGACTTGGAGTTTCTGAAAAAGAAGACTTCTGTCTACTGCTTGTTTAGACTAAGATCACAAAAACAGGGCTCATTACAAGTTTCTTGGAGTAAAGAAGGGTCACAATTATTCCTAACTTCTGTTTTAATTTCTGTTTTACTGAAAACTTTTTTTTCTGTTTGCTTTGTTTGATAGCACAGCTGAGAAACAGTAACGTATAGGAGCTTACTTAACAATAACTCATTGAAAAAGGCAGAAATATAACAGTTATCTTGGCCTGATCTACATCACTGCGTGATTTTGCTGTCACTATCCTGGCAGGGGGGAACAAATTTCTTTTGTCCTACCTCATATACTTATCATTCATTACACCAAAATATTGGAGTTTTGGTAACACTTATTCCCATACACAAGAAGTAAAGTTCTACTGCTAGCACCTTACAAGCATATCCCCCCCAAAGAACCCATTTCCTTCGAAATATACGTGACCTCAAACTGTATATAAGCAGTTCAATTATGTTGGCCAATTTCAGGCACAGAATCTCTTTTCTAGGATAATTCCTCTGCTGAAGTGGTGGAGCACTTATAGTTTGGGATGGAGTGGCTGAAGGGATGTACCTACACTGCAGGTCAATAGAGGACTTCACTCTTCAATGCCATCAATCTCGCAAGGACTGCATTTACTTTACAATTTCATGAAAATGATGGACTGAGTCATCTATTGTCTGGTAAAACTTCTGTGATAAAAGCATAATAACACCTATGAGGTGTTCAGTGCTCTCAGTGTCTTCATCTGTCTGAGTCAACAGCTGTTTCTGATTTTGAGCACTGTGCAAGAATTTCATTGCATCTTAGGATATTCATCCTTTACAAACAAATCTCAGGTTAAAGTCTTCCCCAAACACACAGAGCATCACTTATCCCCCTCATCTTCTTCTGACCAGTGACACTCTTGTGCTCAGTATATGTTATTTGAAATATCAGAGAAGTCAGTTTGAGAATTTGCAAATTGTATTTGAATGAAAATCCTAGAAGGAATTATAATGTGGCAGGCAAACGTTTTACGACATGACCACCTCTCTCTCCCCATTTCAGATTTAGATTTTATTCTAAATTGTGGGGGGTTTTTTGTGCCTAGGATGCACAGAGTTCTGCTGGAATGTAATCAGTGAATAAGGATTTTTGTTTATATAGATTACCCCAGAGTCAATGACATCACTATTTTTTAAGAGCCATGAAAAAAAGGAAAAGGTAGGCTATCTCCCCTAATTAAAAAATAGCTACTGGCAAAGGCAATAGCAAATTTAAAAAAAAAATTACTTTATTATTAATAAACAACCCTACTCTGAAAGGGTCATGTTAAGGCACATTTTAAATATCTGCTTTTTATTCTAGGGTACTGTAGATCACTATAGACTTTCTCTTGTGATCATCAGAGAAACGTGTAAGAGAGCCTTTTGTCCTGGAACACAGTGCCAAGACAAAAATGTGAAGTCCATATTTTCATGGGTTTATATTTTTCCAGCCAGTAGGTTTCCCAACAAGGTTGGTCTTCTGTGTTTACAATTAACTGGTACAGAAGTTTTGACATTTCTGATTATTAAAGGCACTACTCTCTTACTTTTGTGGCCTAACCTTGAACATTTTTGAGGTACCTTATATCAAAATATTATTGTGTCTACACCAAATTTAGCTCCCAAAATATGGCAGATGAAGGCAGAATTCTGGACCCAAGACACAAAATGTCATAACAACTGATGCTTATATTTAAATTTGTAACAAGAATATGACAGACAAGAGTAGCACATATTACACATTAGTGCAATACACTATTGTTAATGAATTAAATGTATGCTTGACTATGATGTGAATTCTTGGGCAATAGTTTATCAAATTATACATTAAGATTTTTACCAAACCTTTAAAATGATTGATTACTATACTTTTGAAATATACTACATTCAAAATTTTGAACTATTAGGTATAGAAGTGGGACCACAAATTAAATTCATTAAAAAAAAAATCAATGAGGAATATTCTCATATATGTGAAATCAATCAAAATGTCCACCTTTTCAATGTTGCAAGGGGGGAAAAAGGAGTATTGATTTATCACTGCAAACTTTCATAACCATAAATCAGGATCAAAGAATGGCTGATACTGAATGGGACCTCTGAAGGTCATCTCATCCCACCCCCTCTGCTCAAGAAGGTCCACCTACATCCCAGGACCTTGTCCAAGGGCCTTTCCAATATCTCCAAGGATGGAGACACCACAGCCTGTCTAGACAACCTGTGGCAGTTCTTGGTCACAGTGAAGAAGTCTTTCCTTGCGTTCGGAGGGAATTTCCTGTGTTTCAGTTTGTGCCACTGGCTCTGGTCCTGTCACTGGACAGATCCTGGCTCCGTCTCCTTTACACATTCCTTTCACATATTTATACACATGAATAGGTTCTACCCTGATTCATCTCCACTCCAGGCTGAGCAGTCCCAGCTCTCAGCCTTTCCTCAGAGGAGGGAGATAGTCCAGTCCTCAAATCCTTGCCTATGGAAAACACAACCTCCTTGCCTATACAAATTTCCATCTGGATTACATGGAACTGGCTGATGGACAAACTTGGTTACAAGGATGAAGCCATAATAAAGTCATTCTTTACAAGCTAGTTGGACCTTCTCCTTCCTACTCAAAAAGATAATTGCAAGGCCTGATGACTGTTATTTCTATCCATATAAATGGAAATTGCTAGGGGTTTTTTTTAAATCTTTTTGTAGTTTCAAAAGTGGAATGTGGTAACCTTGTGTCTGAAAAAGATCAGAAGCATAAAGTTGCCCAAGCCTTTATATTGTCTAACACACTTTCTGTGTTACAGCTAAGCTGATTGGATTTTTCTCTGTTGGCACCAGTTTATGCAAGGAAACACCACTGTGTCTAAAGAGCAACACCAACTTTCAAATATTTGCTCAATTACCCCTTCAGCACTCTTAAATATCTGTTATTTGTATTTTATAACAAAGATCATAGATGATAATCTTGAACTGATATACTGTTTATTCATTCAGAGCTACATAGTTAATAAATTTCCTTTTTTTGTCTAGTTCCATCATGTGTCCCCCAGGGAACTGACTGTTTAATTCCATGGTTGGTAACTATTTACTACTTGCTGTATGTTTTTTGTGGTTTGGGTTCTGGTTTTCTTCTGTTTCATTACATTTCGCAATGTTGTGTCTCAATGAAAATCCTGACGTTCCCCTGAGCTGAAAGTGATGGAGCCATTGAGAGCCTCAAGGCTAAAGCTGATAAATCGATGTACCACAAGAACAAGCTACTCTGAGTTTTGGTTATGAGGAGAACTTGAAAGAGAAGATATTGGTCTTAATTAAATGCTCATAAATATCATTAAACACAGACAGCCTTTTCAGGAAAATAAAAATAGGCTTTTTTTTTTAATGCCAACTCCCTGACTGAAACACATCTACATCTTTTCCTTTTTTATATTTTAAAATCCTTTTTCCTCCCTAGGGTGGTTTGGGTTTTTTGGGTTTTTTGTTTTGGTTTTTTTTTTCTAAAGATGTATTGAAATAGCCACAATGGTAAATTGAATAAATTCAAGGCATTTCTGTGATAGGAAGGATATTTAACATGGCAAGGCCTTTCCTTGTTTTATAGTTTTAACAGGTTCTCTGCTCACCAAAGCAGAGCAAGTTAAAATGAGGAGGCTGTATTACCACTGGGCAGCCTATCTGACCTCTGAAGGCACTAGGAGGGTAAAGCTGCCCCCAGTCTGTGTCCTGGGAAATCCCTTCCAAAAATCCAGATCTATCATCTAAAGCATTGCTGATCCACTTAAATTCCTGAATGATTTCCCACTTAAAAAAAATTAATGACATTTTTGTTCCTAAGTGATTAAAAAACATTTGCAAATGAAATGGAAACCCTCTGTTTTTCTTTTCTTTTTTTTTTTTTTTTTAATAATTTGCACGCTGGTACCTTGCATTTCATACAGTGGATGGATTTTTCCCTTTATTTTTAATTGCATGGGCAAGAGAAAAACAAGGGGTTTTTGCTTCCTATTTCATGTCATCTCTGGGAAGCATGGCTATTGGACAGTTTGGCCAGCTATTGAAAGAAGTTATATTTCTCTATATAAAGTTTATTTATATGCATCAGGCATGACTACAAAAGTAATTGCATATCACAGGCTCCCCAGGGGAGCGATCACAGTCCCAGGCCTGACAAAGCTCAAAAAGTGTTCGGGCAATCCTCTCAGGAACATGCTGGGGTTCTTGGGTTGTCCTCTGCAGGGCCAGGAGTTGGACTTCCATGATCCTTGTGGGTCCCTTCCCACCCAGAATACTCTAGGATTCTATATGTTCCTATAGTAAAAGAGTCATTAATCTATGCAGGGAAAGAAGCTTTGCCAAAGGCATTTGTTTTCAAAACAGCTTTTGTAAAGCTTATCTGTGTGGGCGCAGAGACAAGACAGTAAAACACACTGTGACTGCCAGACCATGCAAACAGCACTGCAGTCATTCTTACATTCCAACAGCTGTCTTTGCTCCATGAACTCTGCTAAAAAATTACAGTTATGGTGGAGAATGGATGGATGGATGGATGGATGGATGGATGGATGGATGGATGGATGGATGGATGATAAGTCTATAGATGGACAGCTAGTGTCTAATGGATAATACTCATCATCTGTAATGGAGCTTAGACAGCATTTTAATAAATCTGTAGCATGCAGAACCTGCCCCTTCCTGAAGAAAGAGAAGAAAACAATCCAGTGGCACATTGTCATAAGTCTGTTGAGGTGGAACTGAATGGAATGGTATAATCGTCATGCACTGGGAAGACTGTGACAGGTTACAGACAGTTGATAAAATGAAATTTCAAATAAAGGAGTAACCTTGTTCTACTGTATCCTGCAATTAAAGCCATTAGGCAAAGGAAAGACCATTTTGATTTCCACCTTTATGATGCTGGAATGTATCTCTTCATTGTGCTGATAAAATGTAATGTGTTATATATTTCACCATGACAAAATATAATTGATGTCATGAGAAGTTTTAAATTATTGCTTGTATAATGTGTGCTTTCAGCAGAAGTGTATTTATTATTGTAAAATTTCTGAAACTTGTTCTAAATTACCATGAAAAGCACCAGAGTGGAAGAAAAAGATTTGTCAATGACAGGACCAGTTATTTGAAAGATTTTAACTTTCAAGTCAATTTCACAATACTTTCAGCTCCCATCTTCTTTTTCTTAGCTGGAAGGGGAATAAAAGGGATAAGGGAAGAGAAATACCCATTACATTTATGAATCTAGATAAAAGCAGCAAAAAGCAGAATGTTATATGTAATAGCAATAAAAATTCAGAAGCGTGTAATTTCATGGAAACAGCATCTGTAAAAAAGAATAAGATGTAGAGAAGATTTTCATCACCAACACCACCAACATAAAAAAAAAAAAATCAAGCCTCTTCCAAACTAATTAGACAATGTTATTTTTTACATTCATAGATGTGTCTGGCAATGACACATTATGGTTCAGGCTTAAGCACTGGATCATTAACTGAGCAGAAATGTTACATGCATTTGTGCATACAAGATTAAATGCTATACATTCCTGCAATGTTCCATATTCTATCATTTTAGCCACTCTGTTATCTCTCTGTCACTTCCAATGAGCTGTAAATTTGATAGCATGTTTACAGATATTTTTTTTTCCACTGACTAAACTATCAAAAGTCCGTGTGATGATTGTATCATTTCCTTGTCCCCTTAGGATTAGATTTGCACTGTGCAATGCTCTAAAATGCATTTGTATGGAATGCCTACTCAACATATTCTGAACAGCTCTTTGGTCTCCCTTAGAAAGACATCCCCACACCTCCTAGACTGGTTGCTCTTGACTGCAACAAATAAAATAAGACAGAAACCCATCAATCCCACATGAAACAATATTTCAGATCAGGCTGAACTGTAAAAGTACATAAGGGGAAAGAGGTAAAAAAAGAGAAAATGAAAAAGCTCTTCCTAAAAGCTCCAAGAAGTGAAGTAGGCATTTTAGAGATGATTTCCTGCATGTTCTATCCAGAGTCATCACCAAATGATCTCACAATCTAGTAATTTAGCAGCTGTAATAGTGTATAACAGTATTACAGAATACTGGTTTTCAGCTTCTTCTCAGAAGAGAAGAATAATAGACTACACAATGTTCTACAAAATCAAATTACAAACATTTACAAAACACAGAATGGAAGGATTTATTTGTTTTACCACCAATTTTAATGATTTTCTGACTTCTGAGCAACTCAGAAATGCGAAGCAACACCAAACAGCTACACACAGAGCAAATGATTGTCCATGAGATTGAGATTGTTCTTCTGAGCAACTTGGTCTAGTGCCAGGTGTACCTGCCCATAGCAGAGTGTTGGAAGTAGATGATCTTTAAGGTCCCTTCCATCCTAAGTTATTCTGTGATTTTATGGTGATTCTATTACCAACATTTTTTCACTTTTTCCCCAGGATATCCTGCGGTGATGACGCCAAACACATCTAGGTTCAGTGTCAACACGCTTCGGTGCCTCTGCAGTAAGGAACAGTAATGCCAAATGAAGAATGAAATTTCTACCCCAGAAAAGCTGCTGCCTAGCCCAGTCAAAACAATTAGAGCCTTGAGAGAGCGAATCACCATCTTCAGACACTATTACAGAAAACAACTTCTGTACAGATCACCTCTCTTCCCATCAGTGACTGATTACAGGACCAACCACAGCAATTCATTATCTGGCAAACAGATAACAGAAAGGTATTTAAAGCACTTTAAGCTGTCTTTTTAATCAAATTTAAAGCTGTGAATTTAAGAATCAGGATTATACCACTAGGCAGATTCACAGACCACCAGAGAAGTCTCCAGAGAACACAGAGTTCACCCTTGTTCTGTCAAAAAAGCAAGGCAGAAGAGAATTTAGTGGCCATTGGAAAGATTTAATGGCTGAATTTATCCTACCATGTGCACTGCAGAACAATTAGAAACGTGCGAAACACTAGGGAGAAGAGCAGAAAATCATATCTTCCCAGCACAGGTTCAGCAAGTTAATAAATGGACAGGTACTATTTACAGGTAAAATGTTTACATTTTAATATTTTCGTGCGTAGCAAAATACAAAGCTGTTTAATCACACTTAAATTGGCTACAGAAACAGACCACATTTCTGCCTGCACATGCAATTTTCTTTATCCAAGCTTCAGTTTCTCCTTTAGTGATTACAGTTCAATGTAAAGGTATGTCTGTGCACGTTTAAGATGGCTTCCTGACCTACTCCCTCTGCTTGAAAAATACTTTTGCAACATTTTGAAATAAATTTTTAATTTTGAAAGAGACCTGTTACCATTATTGAATCCCTGACTCTTTATTATAATCAAAAAAATTTATAGGTTAACACCAGACAAGCAACAAAACAGAAGTTATTAAAATTTAACCCACCTAATAGTGCTTTCCGAGATCTGACTTTCACTGGATGACCTGATTCAGACCTTGTTGTTCGTTTTGATACTAAAATGTGTTAAAAGGAATCCTACAGTCAAACAGATATATAGAATAAAATAATGAAAATATTGGAGACCATATTTTTGACATTAGACAATGTAAGCAGAATACTTTTGGCATCTGCAAACCTTCTCAAGACCAGAAAATGAAGAAAAACAGCTGTTTAAGATATATATTTTTAATACCCCTGTAGACCAGGTAATTCTGAAGGAATTCTGAAGATTTTGAGTATTAAATTATGAAAAAAATGCATAAACAATTCATCTCATTAAGAATTCTTTGCTGATGAGGAAATTTAGTTTTCATCCCCTTAGATTCAAGATGCAAAATCGGGGAGAGAAAAAACTAATGAGTTTCAAGGACATATTTGCTGCCTCACATTAAGTATTTCAAAATATGAGCTAGCAGTGAAAGACAAGGTACATTTATTTTGTATCACTGCATTTCTCTGCAATTATGAGAAGATATGGAGAAATTATGAAGGAAAAAAAAAGAAACAGTCAACTCTGAAAGTGCAGACACCTTTAGGAGAAACACAGGATTTCTGCTTGTTTAACTCGTTCAGAAGTTGATGAATCAACTAAAAGTAGAAGACTCTCACCAATTCCAGAGGTAACACTGATGAGAAATACACAATCTAGTCTTGTTTTCTATGACATAATTACATTAATAGATAAACTTTCAGACTCTTTCTAACAGCCTGGTGTCCAAAATACAAGACCTCAGGCTTCAGGTCAGCTGATGGAAGCAGGTCTCTGCTACGGTGGGTCGTGATGCCCATACTCTTCGTGTAAAAAGGATGGCTGAGTTTCTGCACCTGGAGCTGCTTTTCCCAACAACATTCCCCTGCACAAGAAGTCCTGGCTGGACTTGGTGGAGCCTCAGTCTCTTGCCTTTCATGCCAGACACTGAAGGATGGTGGTTCCACGTGAGGCAGGGCTGGCATCTGCCACTGTGGCATTGATCTCACAAGGGGACGGGACTGGTGCTGAGACCACAGCAGGTGCAGAGACAGGCAGAGACAGAGGGACAAGAAGCAGGGTCAGGAGAGTGAGATTCACACAGAGACCAGTTTGAGACAAAACTGTTCCAATCCTGAACAAATCCTGAGCTGTGTACTTCAAAGATAGGCATGGCCCTGCTGCCAAAGTTCTTTTGTGCTGGATCTGAGCAGGCAGCATACACGAGTAAACACATCACACATGCTCAGCCTGTGTATTGATCTGTCTTTTCCACACTGCCCCATGAAGAGTCTTGGAAACATTCCTTGCAATGTAATACATTATGTTTTGAAGAGTATGGCTGATTTTCCATTGTGTTACCTATGATTAAGCATGTTTAAGAGACTCCCAAACCAAGCATTTTAGAGACAGAAGTCTTAAAAGCTTAAAAGACTATAAAATCTTGGGACATGAGAGAAAAGTCAATCCAAATGATAGAGAATTCCTGGCTTGGGAGTGTAAATTTTAAAGAACTCAAATGTGAGATCTATGTTTGTCCAAAGTAGGGAAGGCTGCTGTGTGAACCACAAGCCTGTTTCTGTACTACAGAGGGAACGTGAATCAAAGTAAAGTTTGGAGTGCCCCAATTTTCAGCTAAAGAAGTGAGGACTCAAAAGTAAATGCTCTGTCTAGATTTTTCCAAGTAAATAGGTACATGGATTTCTCACTACATTCATAATTCATTGGGATTTTCCCATTGTCAGCAGTTCATTTTAAATGCTCTTGCCATCTTTGAAGGACCAGCCAAACAAAATCCTCTTAACTAAGAAGACAGCTGCTGTTTAATACACTCTCTAGACTTTTTTTTTTCCTGTATAAGCTATAATTTCTTATAACAACTTTCCTCAATTTACTCCTAGGGCTTTGGGGTTGGGAAGTTTGCTAATTTTTAAAGAAGATCTTAAGACTTAGGACAGATTTTCTGAGTTCACAGATCTGATGTACTACTGCACTTTGTAAAAAAGTTATGATATTTCTGACAAGCACACACAGCAAGGCTGCACTTTTCACAAAGTTTGCAGGTTCAACATTCAGCCATAATGATTACCAGCCTTTATTCCTAGATGGGAACACAGTACCTCCAGCTTCTGCTGTCATAAAGTGCTGAGTAATCTCACTGTATATTTTCTGATTTACATATTCACAACAGTGCGTGTAATCACACTTTGATTAAAACCATGAGTGTAGTACAGAAGCCAGGCTGTTCTGATTTCTACCAGACACAAATCTCTTTATAATACACTGCAATAATACAAATATAATCCTGAATAGCAATGAACTGGCAAAAAGCAAGGATAAAAGTTTGCAAACGCCAGAGCTTTATGACTTTATTTCGATACGACAATCAAATTACTTTTTTCCCAAACAAGAAAAAGGAATAAAATGACAGGAACTAATGTTCCATATAGTGCAACTTCTTTTCAAAAGCAATAGTTGCTCAAGGCAGTTAAATGTACATGATATGGAGCAATTATAAATTGCTATCTTCCCAAATCAAGGCAGTTAGTGTTTAAAGGCCATCCTCACTAGAAATTGCACCTACCTATTACCTTTAACAGCCTCTCAAAGACCTAGCCAAGTTTTGGGTGCACTGACCTATAAAACAAGACACATAACTTCTGTACTGTGAGGAGATAAAATAAGACATTAAAATCCTTCCAGCTGGCTAATATTTAAAACAGGTAAAGGAAGAGGGTGCTTTAGCCTTTATTTCACTGGAATTCAGTTACTCTTTTTGTGTGGAGCCAAAAAGGGGGAATTTGAGCCTTTCATCCTTCATCCAACATATTTATTTCTAGTGCTACTAGAACTGTGGCATCCATGCAGATTTTAAATCACATTTCTTCATGTACATTCCCCACTAAAAGTGTTAGCATTCAAGGACATTGTAAGTCTTTGAAAGAGCTTATTTGAGATTTACACAAAGGATTTTCAAAAGAAGATTCCTAGTTAGTTAGAATTAAATTCAAGTATTTGGGCCTGATTCACAGTTTCCTGTGGAATATTTTAAGTAACATTGTTGTGCACTGCTGAACCAGTGTACGTGGGCCTTTGTGTAAATGACAATCATCCTCATATTTTGTGTAATGATGTGTTTATTACACATTGCCTTCTGACACTGTACACTTCTATGCTGAACAAAGAGGCTTCCTACTTTTTGCTTTTAATCCAGTGCGTGAAGCAGTATGTGAAGACATGAAAACTGTTAATGAAAAATTAAACAACTGCAGTTTTTATGACAAATAACATGCTACAGCTGAGAAGCAGGTACATAGCATGACTTTTGCTTCAGTGACATGCATTTCCAGTGCCATATGCTGCAGACGGTTGCAAAACATGCTGCTTCCTTTCAGGACATTACCTTGTTTTGACGGCAAACATGACTTGACAGATGCCTCAGCAGAGGAATTGCATGATATCTGACCTTTTTGTGATATGTCATTTCTGGAAAGCCTTGGTGCAGGTGCTCCATCATGGGACACGTAACAGAGATACACACCAGAGAATGACATGATTCAAACCCTTTTATCTGGTTTCTGACTTTCCTGCATTATATTTGTTTTAGAGCATGTCATCTACCAGCCTTTGTAAAATGAGATGCCAAATCTCAGGATATAATGTTTAGGACTGCATTATCCTAAAGATTTGTATCTATTCTACTCTGAGGAATATTCTCTTAGGTTTGTTTTTGGTTGAATTAATGATTTAATTCAGGCAAAGCTGAGGCTGAGTCTCAATTACTATGCTTCAGACAGAGATGGATAACTTTAAGCACCTTCAAAGGTCACTTCATCCTGGAGCTGTTCAAGGCCCTGTCTGCCTGCAGTAAACAAATGCAGTGAAAAGCATTTCATATTTCCAAAAGCCATAGTATGAGGGAAAGAGCAGTATTACAGTGAACTCTGACCACACACCTTAACCCAGGCTTGAGTGGTAGGGGGAAAGATAATTAAACACACACTTTAGGCTACACCTCCATTATTCACGCCCCGAAGCAGATTGGTTCTTCTCTGGGGTACATCTCTGCCTTTCTTAGAATCAAATTACACAGTTATGAAGAAGTTCAGAACTAAAAGAATAAGCTCACTCTTGTTGTTAGTTCAGTACATATTGGCCTAATTTCAGTTCACACCATGTATAAATTCAAGGCATGGAAAAAAGCATAATTACAGGTTTTGTTTAACCATGGAAAATAGATAATTATGGGTAATTCGTGGCTCAATTAAGCTGCAGGATAATTAGTACTCAAAGTAAGAAACACTGCTTGGAGATTATGGGGTAATCTGAAAGGAAGTTACACAATTTATTCTAGTGCACTCAATTTACTAGTTATTTGCTATACATACGCTTTGATCAAAGATTAAAATATTCAAGAAAGTGTGACACACCTTTCTTACATTTAGAAACAGAGACAGAGGAAAACTGTAAAAGTGCTCCTGACAACAGTATAAAAAAATAATTTGCTGACTTAAGGCAAGCCTTATAAACTTCCAAGTTTAGGAAGCCCACCCTACCTATCTCTAGGCATGAATGTAAGTGCTTTGTAATGTGATCCACTGGCTCAACTCCCATGAGAAAACATGATGGGGAGGTATGAGGAAATTGAACCATGGGTTGGTAACTGGCATGTACCTGGAACACTTGCCAGGGCTTCCAGAGCTGGCACTACAGAGAGACAGATATTTCAGCTCTGGAGCAGAAATATCAGAGAAGAAGTTGCATGCAGATTTAGCCCATAAAAAATACCTACATGAGCGCTGGAACGAGTCATAAGGAAAGGAGCTTTAGTCAAGCCTGTCCTGAGGATTTAAGCTAAATTGTTTAGAAATTTCTCTTATGTTAACAAAACAGAAAAGTGATTATTCCAGCCTTTGAAAATATGAGATAAGGAGCTAAAAAAGGAATAGGGAAAAAAAAAAAGGCATAAACTCCAATGACATTGCTGAAAACAGTGTGCAGAATATACATATTGAAATAAAAACAATATGCTTTTCTCTGACCACAATCTCATTTGTGCGAATCAAATCCTGTGAGTGTGGCCTGTATCCACTCCTTTTGATGAACAATTTCAATTCTTATGCAGAATAGTTGTAGGAAAGACTCTCAACTTTTTGCTAAAAGGTGTTTATGATAGAGCCATTTAAAATGAGGGATTTCATTGTTACTCAGAAGAAAAACTGCAAGCCTGTCATATTGGTGTTATTACTACTGTTTGTTTTTTAAAGAAAGATTAGACCTGCATACATTTCATGCTGTGTAGCCCAGCTGAACACACATTCATCTGTCTACCAGAGATGGAAGTTACTCTGTGGGAATGGCTCCCACTGGCCCCTCCTGGCAAAATTGCTTAGATAACAAAGGGTAAGAAAGGCCAGACAGTGTAAGGAGTCTGAGAGACTTCAACACACAGAATTTCATTCATGTACAGTGTGGGGAGCCCCTAACCTGGTGTGGGTCTGTTGAGAACTTTTGGGAATTAGGTACAGAAAGGATGCCTAGAAATTTCTAGGCGTTACTTAACATTGCTTGAACATTTAATATTATGGTGCAATTGGCTGAATTGGTGATATTGATACTTAAGAGTTTCATGATTGCTGGTTAAATATGTGTCATTTATAAGGCAATAGACTGCTTTGGTACTGATCTGATTGAAAGGATGTTAACTGAGCAGTTTTAACTTCAGGTGTTCATGTTTTACCCAGAAATTAACAGCATCTCATGAAACCCTAAGGATCTGTGACAAGACTCTTTATACTCTTTCACTGGTAGAATATCCATAGTGTGACTTTGTTCTAGGCCAGGTGGTAATACCTACGCTCATTTTGGCTGGCTACAGTTAAATTTCTCCTTAGCGCCTGTGCTTAGGGTTTGTGCTGATAACACAGGCATGCTTTTGTTACCACTCAGCAGTGTTTGCACAGACCCAAGAACTTTTCTGCCTCTCATACCACCCCACCAGCATGTTAGACTGGAGGTGCACAGGAGTTGGGAGGGGACACAGCTGGGACACAGAGTTCAACCAGGGAGGGATAGGATCAGTTTCTCACCAGTTTGACTCAGGAACTGAACTTTCATGTTTTTGCAGCCATGTTAACTTACCAGTATAAACAGAGCCTGAATAGTAAGACAGGAAAAAACTTTAACAGCATTAAGATAAACTTTTAGATCAAGAATTTTTGCCCCTCATTCTTGGAGGCAGTCAAGAGCTAAATGTAATTTTCACCTCTCTGACAGGGAATTACAAATCTCTCCAAGCGCAGAAAATTGTGTTGCATGGGGCTGCTCTTGGTCTCCCACACAGATGGAAAACCCCAAAGGATCTGGTAAAAGAACAGCCTGCAGACTGTGGAACCAATCCCAGAAGGAAACTTGTTATATTTAATTAGCCTCATGGTCGTATTGAGAGAATTAACAATATTATAATAAATTGCCATTGTACTCATGCTGTTTTAAAATGATAGTGTACAGCACCCTAAGTTCTACCTGAGAAGAGACCCTCAATAGAGAAGACTCATTAACAACACTGTTGTAGAGGTACAGTGGCCTTTAATTATAAAACCACATGCAGTCTTCTGACAGTTTGCTATAAACCTGATAAACCAAGGATTTACATCTTTCTTTTTCAGCCCAAATTTCAAGGCAATTTTTACTGGCACACACAGTAAGTACACTGTGTATTCAGAAACTGTTAATGTGTCTCCATTAAAATGACAACATACATCACCTGTGATATCTTGGTCCCTAGGGTACCCACTTGGCTCTTTTCAATTTCCTCTGTGTAGGAAAATTAAAAGTTGCTAAAAGCAGGTTTTCAGGTTTCCACAAAGATGAAAGAAACCTAAGCAGGGAACACTGGGGTTAATAATAAAAGACCCTCATACTTTAGCTGTGGAACTCACCAAAATAAATGGTTATTGCTTCAGTGCAGCAAATGGCATTGTTATGAAGTATTTATTCAGTTTCCTGCAACACACAGAATTCTTGAAAGAAATTAACTTCACAAACTGATCTATGTTGCTCATACATTACTGCAGGATCTCAGAGGAAGCAATATTTCACAAGTTTGTATGATATTAATAAATTATTGTTTTCTATTCCTCCTTATTGCTTTTTTTTATTATTCCTATACAAAACAAGAAGAAATAGAACTGTCTGAGACAGCCTAGAGCCATCGTGCAGGAGATCCAAGAGACAGTTGTTTGACAGCTGTGTGATAGAGAAGCTTGTACATCACGGGGCCAGAAGTGTGTTGTTGACAGTGCCAGCACCTCCACCACAGCCCTTGTGTGAATGATGCTGCAGAGCTCCCTTTTGTGTCTTACCCAAGGCAAAAAAAAAAAGATGGTGTTTGGGGCAGAACATCTGTAATCAGCTGCAGCAAATACTGCCCCCCAAGCCAGCTGTGCCACCCAGACACTCCTGAATAGTCATGCTGATTTTTGACAGCAAAATGTTCTGCGTGGTTGTGCATGTGGGTGACAAGCAGAGGCATTTGTGTTCCTGTCTGCCAATAAGAGTTTTGTTCTCACCCCTGACACCCCACAGTAAAGTGTGCACTGCCAATCTGAATTCAGCTGGAGGGGACTTGGACTCAAGGGCTGCAGCTGTTTTGGCCTGTGCTAAATACAGAAGAGAAAGAAAGGCACCCTTGAGTAAGGGAGGCTTTGCCCGTTTATTATTTTCTTGTAAAAAATATGAACTAAAATATTCTAGTCATTCACTTCTCTCAAATCATTAGCAATTATTATCTACCATGACTTTCGCACTATGAACTGAACTAAAGACCTGATGGAGAACTTAGGGAAAAATATATATTTTGGCATGTGTATTTTAACCATCCAACAACTTAGTTTCATTTTGAGAAAGGCAGTTGTCTCCAGGCTTCTGCAAAGAGATTCCATCCACCATCTGTGTGTGCTGAGGCCAGGGCGTAGGACAGACCATTAAAGAAAAAAAACAGGGACAGATAAACAAACAGGGAATTGGTGTCATTCAAAGAAGAATTTCTTTTTTTCTGGAAGAGCTTGTCGGCAAAATACTCACACACAACGCACTTTCCTGTCCATCTATGAGACAAGTAACAGCAGTAATCTGAAATCTCTGACAGAGTAACTGCTGCAAACATCTTAAATGCCCTGATGACAGTTCAGCCTGGCTTTCAGGTATCTCCTAGGTTAGACATGAACGCTTTTTGTTGTCTCCCTCAGCTAATTTTTCCTATAAAGTCATCACCCCTGCAGCCTTGTGATATTTAACAGCTTGCAAATTAGCAGAATGCCTGACAATTTGTACATCACGTTGCACACGTGCTTTTCCAGCACTGCTGCAAAGACAATGGCTTATCTCACACCCCATCAGGGAAATCAGGAGAGAGCTCCTGCTTGGTCCAGGAGGAAAACCGAGTCACTCACACCTCACCACACCAACAGTTTGGATCTCTGGCAGCAGGCACTGCAGTGGTGAGGGCTGGAGAGCCCAGAGCTTGCTGTCACCAGCTGGGGACCACTGCCTTCCAACAGTGATCTTCCCAGGAAAATCACATTGAGCTTCTCGTGGATCTAGTTTCCAAGTTTCCAAAAAGCACATATTAGTAATCACCTTCATCTTTAAAAAAAACCAACAACAACAAACTTGAAAAAGCATGGCACTCAGCCTTTAGTCTCTCATGATTACAGATACATAGAATGGAAAGAAAATCTTTTTAATTGAGACCACCTTCTTTTTGTTGTCAGCCTTAAGTGTCTTCACTTTGAGAAAAGAGAAACACCCAGGCCTTCAACAGAAATTACTGGATTATTATGCTGGTGTCATTCAAAAAAAAAAAAAAAAAAGAAAAAAGAAAAAAAGAAAAGCATATTTTTTGGCTACATGTTTTACAATCTGCAAACCTCAGAAACTCCTGTAAACAAATATAATGCAGTGCTTTTTGCCATGAAAACGTATTCAATTTTAGGATCATTTCTATCCTAATGACTTTTGATGGGTTATTTTTGTTTTCATTGTGCCATTAATAAAAAGTGATAACTCTTTAGCTCTAATTAGACCACTATCATAGAGCCCATTAATAATTCAATACCCTCTTTATCTATTCCCTTCCCCTTCAGAGCTCTTCAATCAGGGCTTATGCAGCAGGTTGCATTTGCTCTGAAAATCCATTAGCCTTCTGCCTCACTTGTGGGCTTTCCAAGGGACATAAATGGATAGATACATAATTTTATTTATTTATTTGTGTGCTTGTGCTTTTAGGCTAGATGTAAAACAATGGTGGCAGTGGTGGGGAGTGGGAAGAGGGGCACATAATAATATCTGGTGTCACAGCCTTACAGCTTAATTTGTCATCTTATTTTTCCACATGCAAGATTCTGACAGCATTGATCACCTGAATCTGTTAAACAATTTTTTCATGAGGCTGACACACTGCCCCAGTGCTTGCATCTATCAACATCTGCCTGATTTATTGGCTTAATAACTGAAAATCATTTGGTAGCCCAGCTCTATTTTGCCTGAACACTGACCTGTGACCTTAATTTGCTGCCTTTTGAGTTTCTTTGTTCTCCCATAACAGGTAGCTCACTAATCAGCAGAAACAGCTTTATAAACATAGATAAATATTTAACTGAAATCTAGGCATATGAATGTTTAAATTATTCTTCTTAGAAAAGTATAAATAACCCAGACTAAACAGAACTACTGAAATCAAAGGCATGCTTGCAGGAAGGATGGGATTTGGCACACTTTTAAAATTTCATGTCTTTCTCTGTTCCTGTTTCAAAATATTGACAAACAGCTGTTATGAATTTCTGAAATAAAACAAACACTTCTCTCACTGCTAAGTCTTTATAACAAAATCCAGAAAGCAAACACAGTGATTTTTTTTTCTTTGAGGTAACAGAGATAAGACTAATTGCAATAAAGTGGTGACAATTAGAATTGGTAACATCTTGTTATGGCAAAAGTTTAATAGCTTAGCACAAGAAAAACCTAATTTAGAGCATATCCTTACATGTTATGGTTTAATGAAAACCAGCAAAATTACTTTACTGTAGGAACATTTCCAAACTTCCCAGTTCTCCACCCACTGATAAGCATGCACACAAATCAACAAACTTTTTAAAGGAAACACATTAGTTTAGGACTTGCTTTGAAACTCTATATGAGCACAAAACACATTCACCTTTTTTTTTTTGTGTGTGTCAAACAGCACACTGGCAATCAGGATCCCTTAGACATGCCTGTGAAACAGCTGTATCTAATGTTGAGATGCGACTTTCCAGTAAGAAATTTTACTCACTTTGTGAAAAAAAACCCAACAGTTTTCTTCAATCGATAGGAAAATGATGACTAGCGTTTGGCAGTCCTTGAAAAAGCATTCTGTTAAGAATGGTCTGAGAAGGTGATTTACATGCTGGGAATGAATGGGTAAAATAAACACTCTGGACCTGCTTCCTTTCAGACCTGTTTCTTCCCTTTTCCCATTTCCCAGTCCCCTAAGCCACACTCAGAGTGGGGCACAGCACAAAATAGCCTGGGTGATAAAGCAGGGAGTCAACACTCTTCAGAAGCAATAGGAAAGAGGAGCTTTTTCCCCATGCCAGTTTAGCAGAGTAGCAGAACCCTTCTTGTTGTGACAGAAGACTTAAGAGAACTTGCAGAAGTCCATGGGAGTTGGGTATTTCTAGGAAGGTTGTTTTGTTAGGAGAAAGGACAGGAATGAAGTTTTAAAGAGGAGAACCATCTTCACAGTACCAGTGCAAGAATTAAGGAATAAATCACCTACAGGACCATGAAGACTGTGTGTCAAATTTAGCCCTCCAATATGTAGGTAAGCTTTGAAATAACTGTAAAACTAAAAGAAAAAGTTGTCTTTAATTTCAATATGATAAAGTCCTGTAAATCACCCAGGAAGAAAATATTAGGTTCTCACACATGTTTTCATTTCACCAATACAAAATTTCTCTAACATCTTCAGAGACCTTAAAAAATAACAATTGGCTCAATTATTCCTGTAAACTGGGATTTACAAGGCTTCTATCTTAAAGCATACCTACATACACTTCAAAGGTCTGATGAGCTCGACAACAATAGCTGCTATTTTTAAATATATTGAACATCTACTCTATTCACAGTGCTTCAATTTTTATTTAATTTTGATTATAAAAGTATGAGAAGGAAATAACAAAGCCTAGCCTGTGTAGATTATCAAAGCAAACAATGATCTTCTTGGATATGGGTTAGTACTACAGCCAGCAGACCTGAACACACTTTTCCTCCCCCTGGAAGGCTGGCTGGACCACAGGTCACTGCTCAAGTCTAGGCAGTCATTTGTTATGGTACTTAAAGGGGAAAAGAAACATGCTTCTAACAGTGACCTCTTCAAAATTCTTCCTATAGCTAATTTCTGTAATATAAAAGTATCATGTTTGTGGTCTGTTGTCAGTCAAATTAAGAGCATGTTATTTAATGCCTGCCATCTAGACAGCAAAAGTAAGGGAAAACATCTTGATTTGCTTCTTTCAGTTTATGTCAATTGTGTGCATAATACTTGAAGGTTAATAGTGTGACAATGATGGACCAAACCATGCAAAGAATATCTTTCTAACAGTGGACAATTTCCCTGTGAAATGGATTGGAAAGAATGTGATAGTGTACAGAAGACTATATTAAAATTATGGCCCTTCAATCTGATGAAGAGTGGAAATGTTACTTGCTCAAAGGCACCATTAAAATTAAAAACATCTATCTGTACATTGTCTTGAAAACTGCTGTAGACCTCTGCACACACACATCACGAGATATTATTCTGTTTGGGAACTTGGCTATAGCTCACTTGTAGGCTCTGCTTAGAGAAGAACCCATAAGAAGAAGAATCTGAATTCTTGCACTGGGAATGGTGCAGCAGTTCAAGCACAGCTCATAAACAACAACAACCACAAAAAAGCCTGTGTCAGATAAGTTTTCCTGTAAGATTGTCTTTCTAAATAAAAATGCTATTAGCCAATGAAACTTCTAATACTGAAATGACAAAATATTGCTGCAAGATAATCTTAATTGAAATCTCAACCTCTGCACAGTTTTTCTGTACTTAATGGAATCGGAAATATTTTAAGATCAATTAGCAATTATAAGAACTATTTTGCTCCCCTAAGGCTAACATTTTCTGCAAAAAAGCCCAGGTATTTTCGAGAAGCTTCAAGGAGCCTTAGTGGGACAATGTTGTAAAAAACCTTGTGGGTTTGTCTATTCCAGTGCATCTCCACTTTCATAAGAGCTTTCCACATATGTAACTGAGAAATGACAGAATTTTTGTCCTTCTCCTGAAAATGTAATTACATCCTTCTAAATATATCAAAATAAAATTAGGCTCTTGAAATGCAGAGGCTTTCTCAGGGTAACATTTTGTCTAATTTCTACAATAAAATACCATTCTACCTGTTGGCTGATAAACTCATACATTAAATCTTTAAAGACTCTGCTCCTCCTATTATGAAAATTCAGGTGAAGATTCAAACTTGAATGTATGAATCAAACAGGATGGAAAAATCTTTTACTAAAAAAATCACGATTTTTGACTATCAACCAAATGCCAAGACAAGCTATCATTGCTATTTACTAAGAAGTGCATTAGCTGTTGGTCTTGGGAGAAAAGTAACCCACATTACTCAAAACATTCCACTGCAGAAGTACACGTTTTTAAACATGGATATTTGTGAGCAGCTGCAAAGAGAAGCATTGTTGCTGCTGGGCACAGAAGTAGGAGTAAATTCCAAACAGACATACAGGGTTCTACAATTCTAGTTCAACATTGCCTAGGATATTCATATTATTGATCATCTGCAGGTGGCCCAAGGGCCAGTTGAGTGCTATTGTTGACTGAGATATCAATTGAGGAAACATTCAAATAAATTTTATATTTTAAAATGAAAGGTACTAAAAAAAAAAAAATAAAATAAACCCCAAAAAACAACACAAAACAAAAACCCCCCAAACAAACAAACTCATCAAACACCTTCAAAGTTGTAACACAAACCTAGGAACTTCATCTGGGGTTTCACAAAAGAAAATATCTCATAATGTTGTAAACACTGTGTTAAGAGATAGGTACAAGGAGTTGTGGTTTTTTTTTTTTTTTCCTTTTTCTTGGGCCATCAGCTGAAATTGAGGCCGACTGTGACATTAAAAGTTCAAAGGAATCCACACACAGTGCCCAGAGCTCAGAATCCCATCAGCTCCATTCCCCTAAGGCACCTACCATGGAGAGATGATAGAAGTGCTTTTGTCATCAGGTGCTGAAGGGAACCAGAGTAAAACCTCATCTTATGCTGTAAATGGGTTCTTCAAGGGGTGCCTACACTTACAGGCTTTGCCAAACATGCAGATTTATCAAAAATGCTTACAAAGAGAAGGATGGCTGTGATTTGCAAGGTTAGCAGAGATAAACATACTCCAAGTGCTAAGGGGAAAGAAGGTGGGGAAAGAAGGGAGCAGCGTGGAGAGGATCAGCCAAAGAGCAGTTTAGAATAAATACATAAAGCATAAGGAGAAACATGAACTGTATGTGAAAGAGGAAATCCTGATCAATAATTTAGGAAGGGGGGAACTGTGATCAGAGCAATGCAGTTGATAATGATGTCAACATTTTGGATGTGCAGAAAGGGAGAACATTTGAAGTACTGAAGATGAAATTAAAATGTACTGCAAAAAATGCTGAGATTCCAGCAGCAAAGATTAAAGAATAACAGAGGGAAAATGACAGGAGGTTGTGATAGAATAAGCAGAACAACCTGAGGTTTTGGCTGAAGCTACAAGTGAGCAGTAGCCATGATATTACTTAATTTTAGTTCATTACTGATTTTGCACTCAGAAAGGACCAATTTCTACTTAACAAAAACTGTGCAGTTCTCAGTATAAAAAGGAGCCATGAAGTATCCACAACTAGTTTTCAGAGACCAGAATGAAGAGAATGCATCTTTTGTTTACCAACACCTGAGGGCTGGATCACTTACAGATTACAGTGATCCTAGGGCAACGTATATCATACTTTGCTTCCTATGCTTCCCTCCAAGTAAAACCTAACTCTTATGGTGGTTTAGCCCACATTTGATGGTAATAACATGAAGACTTTCTAAAACACTCCTTTAAGTAAGTCCAAAGGCCAATGCATAAAAGAGCTGATGTTCCCAAACCATTCAATGTGCTTGGATAGTTTACAAATGATGTACAAAACACAGCACAAGTGATATAAAACCAGTGAGTGCTGTGCCCTCGGCACAGACCCTTCCCCTTCTTCCTCCCCAAGCACCTCCAGGAATAAATTGAGAAGCAATAAAAGCAAAACCATTTCTGAGCTTCTATAGACTGAAATAGAGTTGTGGGGGGGGGGTTGTGTTTTTTTTTTTTTTTAAACAATTGTTTTTAATGTATGAAATACAATAGATTTAGTTCATTCCTTTTCCCCCCTCCAAATCTGGAAAGTTACAAAACTTAACAATCTGTATAACCACATTTTATTGCACATGCATTGTCTTACTGAGAGACCTCTTTTCTTGCTGTAGCATATTGGACTATGTAATTCCCTTTACAGTCTGCCTAGGAAAATTCCTTTTTCCTAGAAGTTACTGACCATATGTATCTGGGGAATGGAGAACCACACACAAAGACACATTGCAGAGACAATGAAACTGTAGGTTTTTCTGAGGGTTTCAGAAGAGACCACATAGGTCTTTACAATCTAAAAATCTACTAAAAGTTACAGGATTGAGAGTAAGGCTGAAGGAAAGGATTTTCTCTGAAAGGAAACAAGCAGGGAAAGAACTTTTTGCTAAATCTTCAATTTTAATTTATTCTCTTTCACTCAGATCTGGACTTCCGTGCTTGAAAAACTCACAGTTTTATTTTCTTTCTAAGAAAAATCTTAACAAGATTTTAAAATGCTCCTTGGGTATTTTTGGAATGCTTCTGTTAAGGAAAAATATACAGGTGAGTTCACCTGACAGCCTTGTCAGAGCATCCCAGCCTTTGCTAGCAACAAGTGATGCAATCCAAGGGAACAGATTTCCTGGCAGAGCTGACAGCTGGACATGGTAAGACTGGCTCCAGCCTGGTCTCACAAATCAAGTACCCCCAGTCACTGGAGCAATCAGGGGTGCTCCAGGATTGCTTCATCCAGTTCATTCCCATCCGAAGGAATGTTAGTTTACCTGCCCTGGAGACAATTGCACAATGCAAATCAAAACCTGGCAAGGTATATACCAGAAAAAGAAAAGCAGAAGCAACAAGAAAAAAAAAAGTTCAAACTGCAAACATACAAATTCCAAGTGCTTTAAGTATGTAATTAGCAAGGAAAAAAAAGGAAATTCCTACAAAACCCAGCAAATAACCGCTGGTTTTGAATGCATTTGATCGTTGCACATCTTGGAAATAAGAATGCAGCATTTCCATCACTTATAACTTTTAATGAAAGAAACTCAAAAAACATCAAGAGAAAGAATAATGTGTAATCTTTATAATTAACATTAACCTGTCAATTAGTGCTGATGATTGTACTGTTTGCATGTGGTGGGAAACAATGCAAACATCCAGAATGGGCATTGATCAGCACTGAAGCAAAGTCCATACTATCTCATTGCTTAAATAATTAATTTTCAGCTTTCAAAATTAGGTGAAGTGACAAACCAGACCCATTTGTTGCCATGCTCTATTTAGTTCATCACAAATTTTTACCAGTTAGAGTAGTCCACAAGGCTGGGATGGAAAAAGCACTTTAAAAAAAAGACTTTCAGTATTCCCACGGAAGTCTCACAGTGAATGCAAGCAGATCACAGACTAAATCAAAACCTTTGTAGAGTCAAAATTGTTTTATTTATTATGTAATGCTTGTAAAGACACAAGCTAATTTATGTGATGCAGCAGCTGAGGTTACTAATAAGATGTCAGATAAAGTTGGACTAATAAACATGGCAAAGGCTGGACTCTGAATATTCTTTTTCTGGTGTAAATAAACAAACTTTCAAGCACATCAACTTCCCTCTTGTCTTAGGTTGCAATGCAAGATATAACCAAAAGTATGTATTCTATTTCCAAATGTTAAAATCAGGTGGGCAGTGTTAGTTATCCCTTCCATTACCCATCCTTCATAACTCGGGGGGGGGATATCTTCTGTTAATTGGCCAGCTGTTAAAATCAGGTGGGGCAGTGTTTCTTTATCTCTTCCAAGACCAATCCTCTCTCTGGGGGATATCTGCTGTTAATGAGCCATTGAGGCTCACTGCATGACTGATAAAATTACATCATCCCACTGGGAGATGCTCCACCCAGTGGGAGGAATCAAACATTCCTACCTGGATAAAACCTGAGATTCAGAACACCAGGACAGCCTGTTTCCACTGGATTCCCAGAGAAAGATCAGATCCATCTCACCACCACTCGGCTTTCAGAGGAAAAGTAAACCTTCTGTAGCATCATCACTTCAATAGAACCAGACCTGTCACTCCAGGAGGACTTAATTGGACTGCTACCAACACCCTAACCAACCAGATGTCAGGTTGTATTCTGACTCTGTCGGTGTTTTATTTTTATTTGGTTGAGGTTTTTTTACTACTACATTTTTTATTTTAATATTCCTAGTAAATACCTGTTATTCCAATATCTTTGCCCGAGAGCCGCTTAATTTCAAAATGATAATAATTCAGAGGGAGGGGGTTTACATTCTCAATTTCAGGGGAGGCTCCTGCCATTCTTAGCAGACATCTGTGTTTCCAAACAAAAACACCTCTGATCTGAGGAAAAATATCAGAGAGCTAAAGTAAGATGGTTATGCCAGTGTCTGGCAAACCACACCTCAAAGACCACAACTAGTAGTAGTCCTAATACACTCTAAATAAAATCAGTTTGTAAGGGGGGTAATATTATAGCAAGTTTTACAAGACAGATATATTCTTGACTACCTTATAGTTCTTTATAAAAAAAAAAAAATTAAAAAAAACCCTGAACAAAATGCACATGCTTATTTGATTATTGGATCTCCTTTGTGAATAATGCGCTTTCTCTGCATAATTTTATGCCATCAATGTGGCATAGTTAAATTGGGACCTGGATTATCCTGCACTGACTTCAAGGAATCAGAACTAGGTTTCTTCACCTTCTCTCATCTGCTCACACGAATTGACATGCCCTTGTAGTGGCTGAAACAAAAAATAGAACACTGTATGTGACTGCCAGTACAACACCAGAAGTCCTTCAATTTTGACTCGGTTTTGACATTTCTTCTCTCTTTGGTTCATTTAGTACTACTTAAAATTGGAATATTTCCATTGGAAGTGTAGTTGCTGGTTTTATCAATAGAGGCAACTGCTTCTATTTTGAAACTTACTTTTATATGATTGTCCTGCACATCTTCATCACAGCAGAATAGAAAAAATGAAACCAAACCAAACAACTTTGGCAGTCACTGAGGATATATTTGAACTGACAAGTAGTTGCAGGTGTGGTTTATTGTCCCTTGTTTAAGCCCACTAAGGAATCTGTAGCTCCCCACTGGCACTGTGACACTCAAAGTCAAGGAGCTGACTCAGATCTATGCTGTTCTTATGCTGCCACTGTAGTGGTAGTTGTTGAAATCCTATAGAAACCACATATCTTGGAGTGCTGAAGGACACACCCTGTTTCAAACCTCCAGAGCACTTAATACTGTGTATTTCATCTACAAAAATATTAAGAACGTATACTACTATTTACAATTTTCTGAATGTTTTCTATAGTGTTTCTTTTCATTTCCGTCACTTACACCTTTGACCGTATGGTTGCTAGACCAAAAAATGTGATTAATTGTACATCCACTGCTAGAGGGTTTGGGGGTGGTTTTTTTG
>VWYN01018752.1:395574-456827 GCA_013400075.1 Hippolais icterina
TTTTTTTAGGGGGAGGAGGGATACTTTTTTTTTTTTTTTTGTAGTCTGATTAATTTATATAAAAAACCCCGCATACCTCTGACAAGAAATATTCAACTTTCCTAATTTGAATTAATAGCTACTTTACACTACTTTTTGAGAAATGTTTAACTTGGAAAATTTATGCATCTGTTTCCAGTAATTTGCAATTGGCATTATACACTTAGTGAGAGAGATTTTTCCTCTTCAGTACATGGACAAAACCACTCAATAATATGGTTTTATTCAGGGAAAATCTGTCTCCAAAATAAAGAGCTATATAGGTTTATTTATAGTCTGAAAATATACTTTTAACATGTGGACACTGAAAATCACTTCATTAGAAAGAAGAATCAAAATTCAACCTGTAATTGCCAAATTCAACCACTGCCTTTAATTTTGAAAGTCAAATAACAGGCCTCATATGGCAGGGCTGTTCAACAGACCTAGACAACCTCACATTCACCAGCAGCCTAGAAAAAACTAATACAAACACTCTGCAACTTTTATTTATTAATTATTATTTATTAATTTATAAATTAACTGGTTATGTTGCTGTGGAATGCAGCAACATAATGCTAAATTACACCTTCATGAAAACCTGTGAAATCAGAATGGGGAGCTGTAAGAAAGCAGAAATTTGGTTGGTTTGGGGTATTTTTGTAGTTGTAGCTATGGACAGCTACAAGTCTAGTGTCATGTACCATAAACAGATTTATAAAAATTATAGAGTGATTATTCCAAGAAAAGCCTTGTAAAATTTCTTGGATTAGCAAAGTCTGTCTGGCAGCCTCACCCATTAAATGTATAATGAGTAAAAATGTCAGCCATCCATCAGACCAATAAGCACTGGCACAATGTACTTCACATATCCATTATACGTACAGAAACACAAATAAATCTCAGTGGATTTACAAAGGCACAAAACTGAACTTTGAAATTGTCTCCTTTTTCCTCCTCTGCACATACAACATCCCAGACTTTTTTAACATATTTACTTAATAAATTACACAGGCTGAAGTTTTTACCTTCAACAAATGCCATGGAAGAAGAGGCTGCCAGTACTAGAGAGCAGAAAGTGGGGCATCCTGTCCAGCTCCCAGCCAGCAAAGGGCTTCCAACAGCACCATCCACACTCCCCTTCAAGGAGAGCTCTGCGAGTCACCAAATCTAATTATCCAAAAGTACTCATTAGGATTCAGGCAGGAGTTATAATTGCTTAATCTCATGTCATTATTACCATTAACTAGTCTCTCTGACATGAAATTTCCTCTCCTTTCTCACGTTTGCACTCTTCTGGCAGGCGTTTGCTGTTATCAACCCTTGCCACATCTTGGCCAAAAAGTGTCTGTCTAAAGGCTCTTTGAACCTTTGTCCTTCAAAGGAATCCTATTAGCTGTGCCACTAGTCACCCTGCTGTGATCTTACAGATTGTCAATAACTTTTTGATAACAAGCTGTAGTGCTAAGACATTTGAACTTGGATGCTGCCCACAAGCTCACGGGAAAACAGAAAAAAAGGAAAAATGCATCAAGATGCGGCTGGATGCAGCAGGGTTCCTTCCTTCAGCCCAAGCAGCCAACATTGTCCATTAGAGGGGAAGGCAGTGGATTAATGAGAACAAGAAAGACACTTCAGGGATTAAGAAGTCTTTGCATGAAGTTAAACCAATATTTCAGAGCCACTTGGAAGTTTTTTCCAGAAAGGAGACCTAAAGTTTCCAGTCAAATGGCAGTACATAACAACATACGTTACTATAACACTGCATATTCTTGTACTTTTACCTTCACTAAAAACATTGCTGGAACATTCCTACTTTTTTTTCCTCTAAATATTTAAAAAGGCAAACCTGGAGACCCAGCTAAATAATGGAGCAATATAACATCACCTGAAATGCCTCAATGCTTTTCCTGCACACCTTGAGGCTCCCAGCACAGAGGAGAAATCCTTTTCCCTGCACCTGATTCACCTGACATGGCACAGACCAGCCAGGATCAGTGAAGCAACCTGTTTTCCTCCAGGCTCTGCAGCCAGCCACCCTTAATGAAGAGCAACCACCATATCACAAAGAAAACAGATGCCATCTGCTACACACACTGTAAAGCTTCCTTGGATTGCTTGCACCACTTAAGACAATTAATTAGAAACCAATCAAGATAATTATTTTAAAATCAATGATTTCTAAGTAATTGTTTTAAAATCACACAAATGAATTCCCACCTTAAGCAGACACAAAATTTGGGAATCTATGAATACATTCAAATGTTTTTGTATCAGCCAGCTAACATTTTGTGTTTTCTTAATTATGTAAAAGAGCTGTTTTCATCTGAAGAAATTATTTATTAATTATCAGTAACCTCTTTTCTCCCCATAAATGGAAAATGGTAATTTTTAATTCATCAGAATACTCTATTTAAAAGGATACAGCCTAAAAAACTTGCCAGAGAGGTAGCCCTGCTCTATGCACACAGCAAAATAGAAAGCACATGCATTATGCTTAAAAAACTTGGTGCAAATCCTTTCACAATTCCTTGTTCTCCCCAAACATAAGGAGTTATGATGCACAGAGGAGTCCAATCAGTTAATTTATACAGGTACATTAATGTTTCCTTTGCAAAGGATGATGCAGGAGCTGCAGATGTCATCCAGCACAAAGCACAGTACATGTCCTAATAATATTTCCCAGTACATCACTGAAAATAAACCTCTGAACTTCATTCTCTTGGATACCTGAGGATAATGAAATCAAAGAAAGAATCAGTGAGGCAGTAATGAACACCAAATTTCTAATTCCAAATGGAATGATCATTACTACTGATACAATCCCCACATCAGCATCCCACCTCTTCTATAGCAGTCATCCATTAACCCATATTCTCAAGTCCAAGGAAATATCTTTTGTTTCAAGTTTTGTCCATGTTTTCTAGCAATATCTAGCAACAGGTGAATCCATAGCTGAGTCAGAGAAAAGCCCATTACTTTTTGGCTTTCTAAGAGCATTTTAGTAAGTATATTGAAATAAAACGATCCTATTAATTTAAAAATGACGTTATTTTATCTTTTTACAACCATTCAAACGTTACATTGAACAATTTTCTTTCAGGACAGTGAGTATGGAAAGTATACAAAATGGTTTTATATTCATGTTCCATTTTTCCTGTATTTTTTTTTACACAAAATCTATTTTCTATATCCTAATACCATGGCCTTAGCTAAATGTATGTGAACGTAAAATCCTGGGTAATGCATACTCCTAGAGAGTGGTTGCACACAAACTTCTCAAAAGAAACAACATTTTCAATAATATTTACTGAACAACTGTGTAGATATCAGAAATATCATTTTTTCAAAGTTGCAATTATAGTATTTCTCCTGTGTATCAGAAATGGTCTGGAAGACTTTCTTTTTAGATGAGGGAAGTATTTCTTATGAACTCAAAACATATTTTTCTTAAACGTAGCATATGAATTAAAGGTCTCCAATTTTCTTTGGTGGAATTGGCTCATAATGTTGCCTTAAAAGAGCACATTGCACATGGCACTAAGTTAGAAAAATCCCTTGAATGAGGGCTGTGGTCTCATTTCAGGCTTGCTAGCTTGCTCTGTTACATCTCGTTGGAAATACTGATACAATAAACATTCTTTAGGGGAGATGTTCAATGTTTTATTCTGCACAGCATTGGAATGGACTAAATGCACAATTAAACTAATAAGATAACTGCATTTTGCAATTATGAGACATCTTTAATTGTTATACCAAAAACAAGGGCCATAAAATAAATTGCATAAAGCATTTAAAGTGAAATTTAGCCTTCCTTGTCAAATATTAGAAGTTTTTTCTTAGGATTTACTCATTAAAAAGTTATGCATCATTTACAGTTTCTTGCTTTTTTATGTCTCACAAGGCAGACCAGCACCATGCTCATACCGTGAGCTTTTGCTATCCATTAAAAAAGCCCTTTCACCCCATGAGTAAGTGGTTTCACACTGTGCCCCAAAGGTTTTTAAAAACTAAAAAAGTATGTTTTGCTGGAGAAAAATATGGAAAGTAAAGAAAGGAATCTAAACTTATCCAAAAGGGAAATGACACAGCTGCAATCTGTGGCCTTGCCAGATCAGCTATTTCATACAGGTGCCAACTTGATTCAAAAATATTCAACGTGCATCAAGAGAGATTGCATATGTTCATTTTCATGTTGACACTAAAATGGGAAAATTCTTAAAAACCTGGTCTAATGGGAAATGTCCCTGCCCATGGCAGGGGGTTTGGGACTGGATGACCATTAAGATCCATTCCAATCCCCCAACATTCTACGATTCCGTGTGTCATTATTCACGATTAGTCAAACTCTGAAGCTGCCCATAAGATTTTGGCTGAGATATACTTCCGTTTTTTATTAAAAAACACAAAACAACTTTTAAATATTTGATCTAAAATACTTATTTTTAAAAGAGTTTCATCTGCAGCAAATAGATCCTAAACATACACATTTTAGTATGAATAAAAACACTGAATTGCTGCGTGAATAATTTGAAGCTACCACCTGGGATGCTAAATAAATATAAGTAAAGATAAGTCATAGTTTTTTGGAGGTTGAAGAAGTAGTATTCATGGGGATAAGAGCAGCTATTGTTAAGAGTACCTTTTTAGAAGGATATATAAGGTATGCTATTCAACAAGATCCTAGAGGTTTTGATTCTACTTTTAAGGGCACTGATACTGACATAAAAATGCAAATAGATTTTCCTTGCACACCCAAACTCACGTGCACACTGCATGAAACACAACCTGTTCACTACAGAATGTTTTTAATCTGTGCCCTGAAGAAGACATTTCTAATTAAAGCTCAAGTAGGCGTCCTTCTTTCGATTTATTCAAACATGTGATATTACTCTGGCACCCCACGAGCTTGTGATATATCCTCAGGCTGCATAGAACACTATGCCAGAAAACAGTGACTCGGAAAGCTAAGTAGTGTCCTTTAAAAAACCAAACAAAGAGAAACATGATTCACAGCAGATACAAAGCCTAGTGTACAAGTAATTCAGATGTCAAATATTTTTTTAAAATGCTGTTTCTGGAAAAAGTCATTTCTGTGGTGATAAGTCTGTAAGGAAGAGGTCACTCACAAGGCACCTGCCTATTCTCTTGGTGTGAGGAGAGAAATCTGCCAGTTTGAAAAAGGATTCATGTGCATATCCAAACCTACAGAAATCATCTCATCAAGCACCCTTACCTCTAAAGGAAGGTGATTAAAAACACCAAAGAATTAGTAATAGGTAGATGGCTAAATAGGATGCTGTGGTTTTCATTCCTTGGGGACTTTAGATTTAGAGATCTGCAGAAATATTTAAGAATATCATGCCTATTGCCATGAGAACAAATGAGTTACCAAGGAAAGAAAATTTAAAAATCCACAAGCTGGAAAAACATTAGACAACTTTACTCTTGGTAAAATTACTTTCTTAGGAAAAAATAGGTTTAACTACATTTTAGAGTTGTTAACAACCAATATGAACTACTACATCATATATTTTCCTCAGAAAGTAGTTACTAAAGTTTGAGTTGAGCCAGATTATGTGTTTTCAAGGCAAGTATTGGCCTAAAATAAACATATTCAATAGCTTGAGAGAAGCCAGATTTAGCCAGTTATATATGGAAACACTCAGTATTTACAGATAAGCAAAATATCTGACAGCAGGTAAAGTAATTTTACTTGGCAGATTACATTCATGTGTGGAAATGTAAACTTCTAATTTATCAAACAGCAGGAAAGACATGGTATTTTATTGGATTTCTGTTCCAGTTTCCAATCCATATGATGGTTTAATTTCTCTGGCTCACAACTTAAATTCCTGTTTATTGTACCAGAAGAACCAGTGTTAATATTCAGAAAGCTTCTTTTTATTTTGTGTGTCTTCTACACTACCTGGAAACAGAACTGAAATCATAGCAGAAACTGAGCACTGCCTTGGTTCATATATTATGCCATTAATATGTCAGTAATTAACAATGTGTTTGTAATATACTCCCTCCTTAGAAATCCTTCCCAAGAGCTATGGCTACCAATGGTCTTTGTCCAGTGATGATGTGTAGAAGGAAAAATTCCCTCTGTCTTCCAGTGAGGGTGTCCCAAGGGCCAGAGGCAAGCAACCACAACAACTTGGTAAGAGTCTGTGGTCTCTCAAATTCATCCCAGCAGGATTGCAAGGAAAAAACCCCTCACAGAAAGTCTATAGAAAAATATAAGATTCAAACTCTAATTATGAATGCTATATATGTATTTATAATACAGATTCGCTGTTCTTGCTTTAAGGTATCAGAGCTGCTTACATACCCAAGATTTGTGGCACTGAAACAATACTTGGCCTGTGAAGCATGGAATAACTTCTACAGAAAGTTCACAAGTTCAATTCCAGACAATGTGGCTTTGAACCACAGAAGGTTCATTAAAGGAAAAAAAGGATTGTGGATTGTTGTTTTGTTGGGTTTTCTTTTTGGTAGTAAGTGGGTTTTTTGGGTTTTGATTTTTTAAGTTTTTGCATGTATATATATGAAAAAGGGTCCAATTCAGATATTAACTAACTAGTTTGGGCAGTTTTTTTAACCCTTTAAGCAGGCTGGACTTTTGAGAATCACTGAGGAATGTGGAAATGGAGTCAGAAGGAGAGAGCTCGATAGTGTCCCTCCAACCAGGCATGTGGAAGGGAAAATCAGACAAGGAAACAACAAGAAAAAAGAGCTTGAAATCAAAACAAAAAAGAGAATTTCAAAATACCAGAAATGCAGGACACTGGAGGTGAAAATCCAGAGACACTTGCTTGTTGTAACTGACTATTATGGGCTTTTATTAAATCCATGCAGGATGAAAATCTAATTTCTATACATTTTCCAGGGTTTCAGTTTCTCCTGGAAAAACATGCCTGATCAGGACTTGAAGGACAGAAACAGCTTTCTCAGTGCTCCACAGGTATCTGCAATTCTCCAAATGAATTATTTGCTCCTTCATAAAAACATCCAAGACCACCCCTTGTTCTCAAGGCCTTTTTAAGCAAGATTGTAAAATTATCAGTTTGCTTATGGTCTACTGTAATATAAATTAATATCTTAGCAATCAATAGTGCCTAAGTTCTAAAGCTTGCTTTGTGTATACTTTAAATAAAAAGTTTTATTAAACTTTTAAATGCATTACTTTTCATACTTTGAATAAGCCCTTTCTTCCACACTTCAGTGATAGAAAGAAACTGCTAAATAAAATACCTGAGGAATTAATCATTCAGCTTTGTCTTCTCTAAGATTGTCATATATAATTGCGTTTACAAATGTGGAACCTGTGTTTTTAGTGAGTTAACAAATTTTTATGTTTCTTCTAAAGATAAATCATCAGCTCATTTTAGAGTTTTTGAAATCTAGAGAGAGTTTTGACATTCATTAGGAATGGAATGGATAACTTAAGCTTTATGTTTACCTATACCCCTTGAATGTTCTTTTGTTTAATGGTATTTGAGAATATGTTCAAAAACCAGTGCTAAAAAGCCACTTAGTATCACTTAAAGCACTAGGAAAATAGTACAATTTTATTCTATTTGTGAATACAAAACCATAAATACCAACGCACAGTCATCAGGTCTTTCAAAATACAAACTGTATCCAAGATAACTAAAAGAAAACTAGTGTTAGGTATAATCCCATTTGTGTGTATGCTACATAAACAAATACTTAGAACTCATTTGCCTGAAGTGTTTCAGAAATTACAGGGAATTGCTAAGAGTTTTGGATAGATGTGTTTATGCTCCTTAATATAAGAACCAAACACCTTATGAGGGCAATTAAAGCAACATTTGTAAAGACCCAGTTCTAAGAGATGTTGGGATTTTTTTACCCTCCCCACATTAAAGACAATATTCGATTTTGTTTTCATAGGAATTTACATTTCTGTCAGGCATGGGCAGCTTGCATGTTTTCAGTCTATCTGCCACACTAAAGTATGCAGACTCTGTGCCCACATTCTCTGCTCTTACCATGGACACTGTCTGACATCCCACAAATGTGGGCTGGTGTTCACCAAAGAGTTTCCGAAAATGTTTAGCATGGACCCAACACATTGAGTACTCTGCCCTGAATTGATATTCAGTGTGAAGTCTATGGAGGAAAATATGGGTCTGAAGTTGCCTTGGTGCTGAAATAATACAAAACAATGTCCCCTACTAGTTGGAAATGTACAATTTTCCCAAGTTTTAATGATAAGTTTTCTATGCAGCTGGACACAGCTATAGTTCAGCTGATCTCTGCAAAGAAAGCGTGCACATGGATGTGTCATTGTCTTTCAGGGCAGGGAGGTTTCAGCTGGCTTAGGGTGGATGTTCTCTGGGGGGGTGAAAAGCGATGAGTCATTACAGCATCTGGAATATGAAGTGTCAGTAGCATCACTAAGCTCTACTAACAGATCACAGAATCATTGGATGGTTTGGGCTGGAAGGGACCTTAAAGATCACCTCACCTCAAGCCCTCTGCCATGCACAGGGACACCTTCCACTGGACCAGGTTGCTCAGAGAACCATCCAGCCTGGCTTGTAACACTTCCAGGGATGGGGCAGCCACAGCTTCCCTGGGTAACCTTTGCCAGTGCCTCATTACCCTTACAGTAATTTTTTTTTTTCTTGCTATCTATCCTAAACCTACTCTCTTTCATTTTAAATCTATTCCCCCTCGTCCTTTCACTATGTACCCTTGTAAAACCTCTCTCCACCTTTCTAGGTCTACAAGAAAATTATATTTAGAAACTATGTTATTTCAAGCTTATCTCTTATGGATGTTTGCAGGACAACACCTACATTTATACCTTATATTGACTATTAAATTATTTATAATATTGCCCTTACTGAGAGCACTGAGAGTCAGAGCCAGGGTATGAGTATTGCAGTGTTTGGGTCCAACCTGGCTCTGACCACTCACGTTCTACAGGGCTCCAGCCTTCACTTGCAGTGTGCTGACTTCTACCAGTTATTCCCTTTAGACTGCTTTCAGTCTGCCTTTTTATTCTACAAAGAACATTACTCCTCATCACAGTACTTCCCTCTACCTTTACAAAAATTCTTATTTATTTATGGTTGTATACAACAGCATTAAGCCTCAAAATTTCCACAGGAAAATAAACAGTAGCATCATTTGAGACATAAAGAAGATAGGGGAAAAAATCTGCAGTGATTCTCTCAGGACATATAAATAGGTAAAATATTCAAGTTTTGGTACACAGTGAGTGCCTAAACTCTAATATGTGAACTTCATAAGTCTACAGCTATTACATGTCAGAATTATCTTGTTTGAATTCTCAGTGTGCTATTGAGAGATTAATTACAGATTATTAGCTTGACTATGATTTTTAATTATACAGTTCTTAATATAATTAAATTTACACTCATATCAATCTAATCAACAGTGATTTATTGGAAAAATGGTGATTTCAGAGTTCAGATCAAAATAAATGTCCATAAAATTCCATCTATACCCAACTTTATCTTTTGGGTCATCCAGTTCAGGTATGTGAACAGAGGAACTGTTTTTTCTAGTTAATTGCCACTGGGGTCTGGACATCTGGTATCTTGAAAAACTGCCTTTCAGATAAGAGAGAGAACAAAATGAAAAAGAAACAATAAAGATTGTTCTGTACTTCTAAAAATAAAACCAACAACATCAAGTGAAAGGATTATCCTGTTCCCCCCACAAGCCCTGAGGGACAGTGACGCTCCTGTCTTGCAGCATTATCATGGCTTGTAAACTGTTGCTATGTAGATACTGTCAATTTAAGATATACATTGCCTTACAAAATTATGAAGAAATCCCTGGAATAAAAATGCAAACAAAAGTTATTTTTAATGTTCCAAAGACTCAGTCCTTTTCCAGCAGTTACCATTCAATAGCGTGAGGCTTAGTTTTTTTCCAATGCATTGGTGGTAAAGGAGTACATTAAAGTTAAAACACTTGCAGTCCCCATCTATGCCTTTATCATGGATTAACTCACAATTGTGTTACCGTTTAAGTAAAACCCACAAACAGGTGTGTCATGTTAAATATCCCACACATGGTTTGAAAAACTACAGTATTTAAACTTCTTATGTTATAATGTGCTGCTAATATTCTCCAGGGGGGAAAAAAAAGAAAAATGAATCAGCATTATATATGGACACAGTAACCTTTAAAATGTTCAGGTACTTATGTTGACAGACATTTTTAATACCTGCTGACACTCAGGCTTGAGCCCATGAAATGCTAACAGCAAAAGATTTGCAACATTCAAGGTCCAAGTGAAACCTCTTTACGTTTTCTGATGACTCTGGAAACCTGGAACAGTGGAACTTTGAAAATATTTCCTGTTTATAAGAGAAACAAATTGTTGCTGCTGAAAGTGAGCCAGTCTTCTTTTGTTTTGTTTTAATCTTATGGTCCTACTTCCTCAACTGAAAAGATTGAGTAGCATTTCACAGATAAATCATCTGAGGTCAAATCCAGTCTACCAAAACAAGGTGGGGTTATTTTTAAACGATTATTCCTAGTACATAAAAATTCAGGGTTTATTGCCACTTAAGTACTCAGAAAGGACACTGTCAATAATAATCCTGAAAATACTTGTGTTTAAAGATACAATGACCTATATAAAAGAATACATACAGAAACATTAGTTTATGCTATCTAAACAAAATCTTGTTTTAAGGAGGACCATGAGCCACTCAGAAGAAACTGAGTAGGAGATACACCCTTTCCAACATGTTTTTCCACACACTCTTGGGAAGAGAAAGCAGGTCCTCATTCTACAGGCAAGGCTTCTGATGAAAAGGAAGCCTCACCATGTCTGCTAGTGTAAAATTTCCTATTGGCCCCAGGTTTTCTTCAAAACAATCAAATGACCCCTTAGAACAGCAGATGAAGGTACCCTTTACACCCTCAAGGGATAGTCCTGTCTACATCAAAATCCAGGAAACTCTTATAGAATGCAGACTTGCTAACATATTTAAGCCAAATGAAATTGGTTAGTTTTTATCACTAAAATAATGACAGGAATATTTTTAGCTGTAGTGAGATTCTATATTATTAACCAATTATTTTTCTAGCAACAGATAACAACCCTTCTTTGGGCAGGTCTTTGGATTTTTTCTCCAAATAATCTTTAGAAAATGTCTTCTTCTGTTAATTGTCTTCTGTAATGTTTCAACATTCTGGACTTAATGAAATCATTAATGTTAGGTAAATGAAAGAGAAAATCCCTCTGTGTAGAAGAATACACTGGATTTTAGAAGAATGATCTAATTTAGATATTTTAGTGACTATTTTGACTATTGAAATATGAAAAATTTTGTGTTCATTCTCTAAAGCCTACCAGGTACCAGTGTACAGCACACACCAGTAATACACTCTTGTTTGTTTTTCCTTTAGACATTATTTACATATTTACATATTTACAAATGATGTAAAATCAATACTATAGTTATACTTCAAAAGGAGCACATTGAAAAGATTCTCAGTAGTGATCTCTCTTGATTTTGCAAAACCACATTTAGCAAGTAACAGTAGTACAAGTTCCCTTCCAAAAGAAAACCCGTGTAAATATATGTTGTAATCTACTGATTTTTATCTCTTCACATCATAACCATAAATTGAAAATATATCTGAAAAATGCAATCTGAAAAACTCTCTTAGAAAAAGCCATGTACTTTAATATGCTCTGATTTTTTTTAATTGTGTGTGTCAGAAAAACTACTCTAAGAAGTTACTCAATAATACCTTGCTAAACACTTCTAGGTATAGTTTTCTCTTGGTTTTCAGAGTTATATTGATATATCCTAGCACCATTGCAACTGGAAGCAGAATATGGAAGCCCATATATTTCCATCTCACACAACAGTATGAAGACTTCTTGCAGCAGAAATAAAATTATAGCCCTTAACTAGCTCAGAGGATTGTAACTCTCAGTGTTGCCAAGACAACAAAATGCAGACACATGTAGTCACCCTCACTTGGATGAGGACAACTTTATACTTGCTCTGTAACTTAAAATGATAAAAAGTTATCTTATAATATATATATATATATATAGTGATCATCCCTGAACAATTAAAATAGATAAAATAAAATAGAAAAAAAGCTATTGTCATCCAAACTTAAAATTATTTCTATCTCTACTACAGACCATTTAGGAAATTCCTTTTTTTTCATACAGCAACTAGTCAAAGAACACATTTGACATATCTATAGGCTTCCACCTGCTTCATAAATATGGTTCTTCATCTTCCTTAGCTGCACTAGTGGTAGACTGATAATATGATCACAGCCTATCTCATGTTTCTCTTCTGCCCTGTCGTTCCATCTCAAGTTGTCATTTTCTAATTCATGGTCTTCTCAGTGCATGAAGTTAATCACTTTATTACCATTGTTGTTACTTACATAACACTCACCGGTGTGACATTTGACTGAAAAGGAAGTAAGGATTAAATTTTAAATACTGACGGCCGCAGTGGATGGAACATAAATGAAAATGAGAGAAGCATATGAATCTCATGAAGGCCTTTTCTTTGATCTCAGTGTTCTTTGTGTCAGGTTGCTTGAGGTTTTTTTCCCACTTAAATGAAATACAGTCAGAGAAGGAAGAACAAAACACTGATACTATTTCATGCCTGCCATTGCATGCTGTGCAAGCATATGAAAAACACTACAATGTGTTTGGACCACTAGATGTATTTAAGAGTTGCTCATCACTCAGTCAAGTTCCCATTCCAGCTGTGCACAAGGGGAAGTCAGAGGGCTGGCAGTTTGGAATGGCTATTTCGAGTCACCGCCACAAAAATGACCTCTGGAAATTTATCAGCAGTACCTGTTTCCCACGAGAAAGTTTGTCCTTGCACTGTGGAGAATTTGTTCTTGCTGTTGTAATAAGCATTGTTTCCTGCCTTCATATAAGCAATGGCCATAAATGAATGTGCTCTCAAGCCAAATGGCAGAAGGGAACTAACAGGGATTTTAGAACCTGATTCTGGAAAACCTCTTTGGAAGGGTAGATGGAATTAATTATGCACCTATAAATATATACATGTGCATGTGTGTATGCAGATATGTAAACACATGAGTACGTACCAAATATTTTTTATTTACAGAACATGAATTATTTAGATTATGTCCTATGTGAAATGGGCTTCCAAAAGCTGTTCCAAGTGCAGCCAACAGTTATTTTAAAAGGCAACAACACAACATCAGCTGATCATATCCTCTGCGAAAAAAAAATTGTTTACGTACCTTTAGTAAACACAAAGCCATTTCTAAGTGTGTGTTTATATACAGAATATATACATGCATATAAATATATATAACACAACTTCAAATGCAAATATATACAGTACTGTGATGATGCTAAGGGTTTATGAGTTACACTTATAATAAATACAGTGTCTGCACTTCTCTATCAAACTTTTTATGAGGTATGTAATGATTATTAAGCTTTCTCATAGCTAATATAAATAGCTACAGCAACCAGACAGTTTAAAAGGGCTTTTCTGTTATATATTATTGAACCAACTACTCTTTCTGCACTTTGTATTAATAACAGAAAATAAGAATTCCCCTATGTGCAAACGCTGTACCTCTGGCGAATTGGTGTGGGAATGACAGGCAGAAAGAATGAGTCTGGAGCTGGAAAAGGCAAGAGCAGGCATGAGTAGCAGGATGACTGATGGCAGGTGGATGGGCATGCAGCTTTTATGTGGGAAAGAAGCAAGGAAGGATATGCAGGGGAGAGAAGACCTTGTAAGATGGTCACAGTCCTAGGAAACTTCGTAGCTCCCTTTGCTAACAGCCCCCTTTTCTCAAGCATAAACTTTTACTCTAACCAGTCTCAAAACCAGATCCATCTTTTTACTAGTCTGGTATGTGTGCCAAACACTCCTTGGTCTGCAACCATTTTGGGCTTAAGCCACAACACACTCCCATAACATTTTAAAATAAAGACCACATTTTCAGTCCAGGTTGTTTCAGTATTCTTGCTATATTTCCCTGGAAATGGACGTGAAAACTAAGAGGCTGAAACTTCCAGTGCAACCACTATGCCTTAATGCAATTTCCCTCCCAGCTCCTTTGTGAAATGCAGCTGGTGTAAAGAAAGGAATTTCACTGACACAGAGGGAGTCATTCCTCACTCAGCTTCCACTGAATCTTTGCCTCTAATTAAGCATACCTGTCAGTGTCTCAAGGAAATCTCCACAAGTCATCAGTCAAATCTGATCCTCTGTGATAAACAAGAAAATTATGCCACTGAGATTTAAATTCACAACAAAAGCTTCTCTGTAGCTGACTGATATTTCCCTGTGTGCCCATTCCTGCTTGGGCCTCTCAGCTTCCCTTGCACTCACAGATCACTCAGGCACTTGTGAAACCTCCATTTGGCTGCCCCATGTGACTGCACACATCCTGCAATTATTCCTGTATATGTCGCTTTTTCTAGAGGGGAATTACTGTCCCTCTCTGCATTTCTTTACTCAAGTGGAAGTTCAGCACTCTGATAAAAAGACTTCATGTGAGCCATTTTGCTATCTTGATGTTGCATTTTTTAATTTCATATTGATGCTTTCGAAATTATTTTACAAGAAGTCATGCCGTTTACTACCAAATGTGGGGCCAGAGACTTAGAGGATGCAGGAATACATTTTAAGTTGAGCACAAAACAGTTTGCTTTGTGTAGCTTCCCAGGCTAACACAACACGAGAAATTCGAATCAGGAGATTAAGAGCAAGGCTTGGGAGCTCAACAAAACACTATGACTATTTCTCATTATCATTCCAAGATGACGAAATCTGTCTGGGAGTTTCTACAAGAGAAAGTTCATAGGGGTTTTTTCCAGATACACTGGTGGGTGCATTAGAAGAGACAGATTGTCAGCTGACTTTCAGGGAGCACAGGGACAATGGTTGTGCCTCATCTATTTGTGGGCAGGTAAAGATAAGCCAAGCTTGTGTTTAAACTCTAAAAGCACCATCTGAACAGCCAGTAAAATTCTTGGTCACCCAGGGGCAGCTGAACATTGGATGCTCGGAAAAGACCTTGGCAAATGGGAAAAGAAATTAACTGAACTCTCCATCATCCCTCCAACGAAAGCACACAATGAGAGAGCTTGAAAAGAAGAAATGTATGGAAAGAAAAAAGCCAGAAAGAACAGCTGTATTTTTTCAGGGTTTCTTAGAAAGAAACTTGATATTTGTACATGGCAAAAAATGAAACACCACTTCTTTGAGTGGGCAATATGCCACACTAACAGATGGCAGAAGTGCAGGCATGCAAAAGTACAAGTTTATGAATTGACACGTGGGCATGTCTTCTGTCCAGGAATGTTGAAACAGCAGCTTTTGGACAACTATTTCAACTCCTAAATTTACAGAACCATTTCATTATCAGCCTAGCTTCAAGCTAGATGTTATATCTTGATACAGATGTTATATCTCGAAAGATATTTTTGCTTTCAGTTATTTTGATAACCACTCAAACATTTCACATACTAGTGTTTATTTGAATGACAGACAAGTTGTGTTTGCTGTTAAATTAATATTTTTTGATATTTATTATTTTAAGGTCTCTATGTCTAAACACCATACATTAGGTTTTTACCCATATACAGGGCTAATTTACATGGATATCAATCAGTTTGCACTGATTTTTAAGGCATTTTGGAGCTCAGCACTATTTAAAAACCATCATATTCTATCTATTTTTGCTTGGCTATAACCTGTTGCTGCATACTCTTGAAAAACATAAGGGGAAAAATCAAGAGATGACTTTGTTGTCTCCGACCCAGTTCACTTTCATTAAGACAGCCACTCCATCAATTCACTCTTTATCAAAGCATGAAGCAAACTTTATTTTTTTTTTTAATGTTTAAGATATGAAATGCACTTAAAAATATTTTAAGTCCACTGCTTTGCTGTTCAGCAGCCTTAACGTCTTTCTAGACAGGTATTTTATTGCATTGATATAACAGTATTTCTGCTCAAAAAAAAGGAAAAAAATAAAAACACTTAAAATTCTCAGAAAGCCCTTAGAGCATCTCCATTGTGGGGTGTGTTTGAGTTCAGCTAAACAGGCACCACTACTCATGAACTTTGTTTGACTTACTGAAGAACTACATCTGCACGAAGTTTTACACATGAAGACTGACATTACTGCTTTAAATTAAAAAATTTTCTACATTGTTAAACCACACAATTAGTATGGAGCAGGGTCTGCACTGGAACAGGCTGCTCTGGGAAGTGGTCACAGCACCAAGCCTGACAGAGTGTTTGCATAATGGTCTTAGGCACATAGTGGGATTTTTGGGGTGTCCTGAATAGGACTAGGAGCTGGACTTTGATGATCCCTATGGGCCCCTTCCAAGTCAGGATACCCTAAAAATTACAAAGGCTGAAGATAGACCTAACATTAGGATGAGCAGTATGTGAAGGCAATGTGATCTTAAAACAACACAGGCAGAAGTACAAAGGTTGGAGCTGAGGAAATGGAGTTCAGTTGTCTCAAAAGTTGGAGGTGACTTATAAATCCTGACTCATTAACATTTTAAGGGGAATAGAAAAGAAAGTAGTATAGAATAGAAAATAGTATAGAAAGGAACATTTCTGTTTTCTTCTGGTCAAAAAAATGAAATAAAGTTACATTTTCTCTTGAGGCTTATGTTGTAAAATGCCATGTACATGCCAGTTTCAAATCCAGTTTTAACTTACCACAGTCCACCTACTTGAGGAGTAACTACAGATACAGGGGAAAATAAAGGTATTTAGGGAAGAAATAAACACAAAATATCAGTTCAGTCCCTGGTGTGTATGGTTTAGTGAAATAAGAAAATAAAAGAGTCAGATGCTCAGCTTCTATCTAGCTGATACCCGTCAAAGATGTGGCACAGGTAACATTTCCACTCACCACAATGACTAACAAGGGCAAAAGTAACTCTGAAAGCACCTAAAGGACTCCTGAGCAAAGGACTTCAGAGGAATTTCCCACTGGCCTTTCAAATCAGAATTGGAAAATCTTCCGTGGTTACTTTTTAGAAGGTCTAGTTGCTCCCAATAGCTATAAATATGTAAATAATCACCTGAAAATACAAAAAAGGGTGCACATAAGCTATTAATAACAGGATTACAGTTTTAGTTGGCTGACTGACACCACAAAAATTGTTGTTTAGAGCCTTTTCAAAGCTCTTGATACTTCACAGAAAATCATGAGGGGTAAAAACCATAACTGGTTAACCACTCACCTCAATAAACCAAACCTGTCTTTTTGTTGCCTGCCAGAGCAAGGAGCAATCATACAACTGGGAAGTGGAGATGGCCAAAAAGGGGTTATTGACTTATGATATCCTGCAAGTCTTTTGGAAATACTTTAGGTTAAACAGTTACTCTAAGAAATAGCATGGTTGCGTATTTCTTCATGCCTCTTGGAGATGATAAGGTAAGCAAGAACAATTATGAGCATATAGTAGAGTGAAGATACTTGAAAAACAGATTTAATTAGTGATTGGGATACAGGAAAATCAGCTGGAATATATAGGTAGAGCTTTCAATTAGCAGTGGTCCTTTGGATTAAAAAGAAAACTTCTTTGCATCACAGTGGGTGACAACTGCAGGTGCAGAACTGGTCATTTTTTGTCTCCAAAATCCTTTTACATCTCCTGGACAAGCTGCCTCCAGCTGGCAGGCTCTGTGTAACCAGGGCTGGCATATGATCTTCAAACCAGTGATGATGATGGGTAACAACCTGTGTCAATTTATGATGGTATTATTTGAGCCTAGGAAATCTAGTTTCCTGATACAGCTTCAATATCTCTTAGCATTTTTTTTTCTTTCTCTTTGAGCTTCTTGATGAATCAACCAACCACTGATATCCTCTAACTTCCTCTCCAGTGATACTTGCTACCACAGCAGGTAAGAATATTGATCTCAAGCTACCTCCAGATTTCATCTGCAAAACTAATCTTCATGCTCACTTTGCAACAGGTCTTTCATCACTGTGCTACAGCCACATTAATAATGAATGAATCCATTATGATCAATGGCTCGACAATGAATATCAAATGACTTCTCCATTATTAAGATCATTACAGGACACTAGAGGTAACTGTTCAGTGCCATTCACAGCAGTTTAGCTGTATGATCTCTTTCTCCTTTAATAGGATTTCTATGACTAAAAGACCCCAAATCACAGTGAATATTTAACCTGAGGTTCAGTGATTTTACACTTCATACAATAAAACATCATGAATCACCAGGGCAGTAATATGTATCACTGTCTCTTAGAGCAATTTAATATAATCTTGCTGTGTACACAGTGCCTATCAGCAGCATCAAAAATGTTCTCTGAAGATATTAATTGTAACCAAATGTAACAAAAACCTAGCAACTGAACAGAACTACTCCAGTGTTGTCTTTAAAAAGCTGCTCCTTTTAACTATGTTTTTGTTTATTTTCACCCATTTTCACAGTAAGTAATGCAACTGATTAAGAAATGAACACAGAACATTAATCATAGTGCTTAACTAGATATTTCCTAAAGGTCACCCCACTTTGAGAGACGAAGCTTTCCCATATTCTGCCCTTGATTAATGGTCCATTTCCCGTCTCTCCCGTGCACCCTTGGATCCCCATTCTGCAATTCCCCCTTGCTCCTGGCTCTCGTGCCAGAGGCATGCCTGTCAAAGTGACATGAGAAATGACTGCATAACCTTTGCTGACATTCTGCAGTTCCCAGTCTTTCAGTTCTCGCTCGGCATGGCTCTCCTAGAAGTCTGCTTGAGGTTTACAGTTTTCCCAGGCAGAATTTGCAGTGACTGAAGAGAAATGATTGCTCTAGATTACATTGCCAACAGAGCTTTGACAAATGTTGCACAGCTAAAAGATCTTGCCCAAGATAAATAGGTATCAGTGAATACTGTGGCTAGTTCTCACTCATGCAATCTCAATTCTAAATCTGCGCTCAGGAATCGGCTTTGGTAACAGTACAGCAATGGAATATATTGAGGGGAGAAGGATTTGATGGGGAAGCATGATAGAAGGACTGATGATAGCAAGGTTGAAAACAACCTGGTGTCTGGATTTAAGTCCCAAATGCTGTGGTTTAAATGCTGTTTCCGAACAGATTCCTGTGTGGAATGGGGCTGTTGCAGCTCAGACACCTGGGCCTCCACCTACCCATACATCTGCTATTTGTTCCTCAAATAGGTACACTGAAAAAGAGGAGCATTCTTTCATTGTTTATAGATTTGAGGGGAAGATAAACACAAAAATACCACCCCTCAAATTTACAATGTTTTACATCTCATTATGGACTACAAATATTTTGCAATTCACAAAGTCCACTAAGAGAGATCCTAATGGCTGAGTCAAGTGAGTTCCTGGGTCTCCACACTAGATACCAGCTCACAGGAAACTACCATTGAAAAAGGGATGCATCTTTGTTTCTCCAGGAAAGAACCCAATCCTCATGGGAAATATTGGTTTTTTTCCCAAACCTTGGTGAAAATTCTTGTAAGGAAGAAATGAGAAATGCTGGAAATGACTGTGATTCCTTCCAAGCATACATAAAGATATGGCAAACCCAAAATTCAACCCATAATAATCTTGTGCTCATAATGGCAGTTACTTACATGCAATAGAGCTCTTTTGATGCAAATTAATTAATTGACTAAAGTAGAGATGATGCCATTAGCAATAATTTGTTCATCAACCTTTGATGCTGAATAAGGATCACGCAGGATAAGTTTCCTGTCTTCCTATTTTCAGGGAAAGACACATTTCTCTCAAACCCCAATCATCTGTCTCTGCACTTGTAGGTTAAAAAACATAAGCACAATCACTAGATTTTTCTTCTCCAGTTTTTCTAAAAAATTCTATCCCTCTTGGAGGAGAAAAAGCAACCAAATGTACCAAAAATCTCTAGACAATAACGGTGATCTGTGTTTGGGAACATCATAGTTTCTGGTTGACAAAACACCTCACTGGTGCACAGCAAACATCTTAAGGAGTTTGAGAGCAGAGATTTAAGGGAGAAGGAAAAATGGAGAATTATCTGGAATTTTTTTTTTTTTATGTTGAGAAGTACTCCTGTAGAGAACACCTTTGTTTCAATTTCTTCACTGATTTTTTTTTTTTTTTTAAATAAAGTATTGCATTCCAGGGCACCTCTCTGTGAGCAGTTTGGCAGACTTTAACTGAGCTTTCCATTGGTGCAAAGATATTGCCACAGAATGTGTGTCTGGGATTAGGGATATATTGAGCGATACTTTACTACACCAGCAGTCTCAGCCACATAATTTATTTAGCAATGTGGAGAAGGAGAATCAAGACCTCTACTTCATACAAGGTTTGAAAAGAGAATAATTTAGAAAAGTTAGTCACCATTGCTACCATATTTGGAGGCCCTAATCTCAAGTCACTTGAAATCAATCTACCTTTTAATTCTTCCACCAAAGCTTAAGTTTATTCCACAAAGGAAGTGATCATGACATTTATTCTTTAAAAAATACCCACTAGGGAATTGGTCATGAGTTATATAAAGAGGATTTAGACAAACACACAAGTGTTTCCCATTTTTCATTTCTACAGGCTAAGTTCTGAGAAATACTGAATATTTCGGAGCACTCAGATGTTACAAGTGCTCAACATTATTAGTGCCCTTCCATGTGTTCAGTGATGAAAAGTGACAATAAACAATGTCCAAAAGGACAATACAGAAGCTTATACTTCTAAAATTTCATGGTGGGATACTATAAAATTATATAGTTACTGTTGAGATTGGTACATGGACTAGAAACAATTTGCTTTCCAATATAATTGGTCACATTCAGAATATTTGCGAATAAAAATTAACCCTGATTGAAGTTATGTGTTAAAAACAACCAAACAAAAAAGCCTCCTAAACATAAAATATCCATTTTGGACATAATTTTTTTGAAGATAATTTCTGAATTCTCAAAATTCAGTCCCAGTAAAACACTTCAAGGTTTAAGCACACAGGATTATTACCTGGAATCAGGACCCAGGAAAAACACATATCAACAATATCAATGCTTATAAATTGGATGGTCTAAAAGTTTCTCTAAGAAAGACATTTTCAAAAGACGATAGAACTTCCTGTATGAGCTTTGCAAATGCATTCCAGAAACTGCAACATTAACTGGGTGGAACAAAATTTTTATTTCATGGCACTGAAGAAGTAAAAAATGGAAAAATTTTGAGTATAAAATGGTTAAAGTGTGTGTGCTGTTGCTGTAACAGACAGGATACTTTTGTTGTCTATACAGGGCCAGTTTAATTTCTGACTTAATTTTTGCCACCAAAAGCAAAAGATATTTTTAGTAAAATTGTTGTAGCATATTTAAAAAAAAATCTTTGCATTCTAAATAAAGATTTCATGGATCAGCTCTTGCATGCTGTTTATATGCAGGTTTCCTACATTTTGCATTGCTGAATAATTGAGAACATTAGCTCCCAAACCATGAAAAATTCATTTTATCATGATGTATTATTAATCAATTTAATTTACAGTGATCTGAAGAGTCCCAGTTTCCATTATGGTGCTTGAAGATACATTTAGACAGTAGCTTGGTCTGTATTATACCACTATGTAACTCCTCATATGATAAACTTCTCAAAGTGGGTCATACTCCACAAGCATAATAATGGATAAAATGGATAAAAGAGAACCAGTTGACATAATTTATTTGGACTTCCAAATCCTTTGAAAAAAGTGTCACATAGAAAACCACTGAAAATTTAAGTAGCTGGAGAACAGAGCAAATGACTTGAAATTATCAAAATCTGCTCAGCAGACAGAAAGGAAAACATTGCATTTAAAAAAACATTTTGTCTATGAAGATATTTTACTATTACCATTTAGAGGAAACACTCACTATTTAAAGCTATTTTTATCTTCAGTACATAAACATAGTATTGTATTTCACCAAGTTTCAGATAGTCTTTTAATGTTTACTACAATTTTATTATAAGATAATCACACAAATCAGTTTGGAAAATAAAAGCTCTTACTCTTGTTTAGAATTTATTTGCCTAGCATTAAAAGAATGCCTTCACTCACTACAGTTTCATGGACATTTCTCTCCACTTTAATGCAAATTAGAAAGGGAAATATGAATGATATGCAAACTCTCAGGACTTGGATTTGTTCTTTGATATTTTGTGAAAAGTCACTGGCTATTGTGATCTCTGCTTATATACCAGATGACAATTATATCATCTGGCCATAAATATAAATAATTAAAATGCAAGCTAATATTTGAGAACTGCTGATGAACAGTAGACACATTTAGAGAAACCACAGAGCTTTATCAAGAAGAATGATTACTAGAAACATCTGGTACACTTCAAATGCAGAAAGGTCACACAGAGAAAACTATCTGTATTTGGAGGTAGAAGACTAAAACCCTCATTTACCTTAGAGAAGTTCAACCTAGCTGGGAAGGAAAGTGAAGTGTCTTTGAGTTGGTGAGCACAAGGTTGGGGTCTGGTAAACGTGAATTTGAAAAAGTTGTATAAAATTCCATGTTGCGAACACCAGAGACAATTCTGCAGGAGGCCACCAGCAGGTGAGGTTTCACTGGAGCAAAGCATGCCCCTGTCAATGCCTGACTCAGACTCTCAGAGAATGTCTGAGAGCAGGCAATGAGAATAGTCCAGGGCATCCATGAACTCTCCTACAATGAATAAACTATCAGGCTGGGATAACTACATAGAAAGGAGTTACATCTAAAGTGCAGAGGCAAAATACAAAGGCGTTAAATAATAAATAGAAGGGAAAGAACATGGATTGCTGGTCTCCTGGATTTGTGGCACACAGAAAATGTTTTTTTCTTTTTATAGGAGATTTTAATGTTGGAAACTCAGGACAACAACAACAACAAAAACTGAACTCAGGACAACAACAACAAAAACTGGGCAGACCAATAGTTTAACACATCCTGCTACCACTGGAAATAAAAAGAGCAATGTTAAAAAAATTTACAGTGTTAAAATATTTCTACAAATAGGCTGGGAAAAATTTCAGCAAAAAGCTGACAATGAGACAAATAACCACATGAAATAAATTAAGAAATAATTTCAAGCAGAAGTGTCTGGAAGGCTACTAAGAAATGCTGACATGTTGGAGGGGAGAGGGTGTGCCTGTGCCAGGGAGAAGCCCTGCTGCTCCTGGAGCTGGTACCACATTCAGGTGGCTGAGGAGGCTTCAGGCTGAGCTAGAATCACCAGTAAGCGATCAGGGAGGGGGCAGCACTCTGAGGAGGTTTTTTTTAAAAATCAAGAGGGCTACAAGCCAGAAACCTACCCTTCAACGCAGCCCCTCCTCCATTCAAAGATGGCTTCATCACAGATTTGTACCTCCTTAAAAATAAAATGCTGGCATCAAACACACATCTTGTCACATGTTCCCTCCTAACAGAAATAACTGCAGACCCTAATCTTTCTCTAGCTGCTTTTTTTTAAAAAAGAAGAACAACATATGGCTAAAAAATATGTGTTATAGATGGGAAAGCAGGAGTAGGCTAAGTGACTTGTGAAAGCAAAATATCAGCACTGCCTGGTTACTCCCAGGGGATGCTCCCAAGGTTTATCCCCATTTTCAGGAATGCTGGGACCTCAGACTCTGCAAGGGATGGTCATCACTCTCCTGTACTCACAGAGGAACAAAACACACCAGCTACTGCTTTCAGCCTTCCAGTATCTGAAGGGAGCCTACAAGGAAGCTGGAGAAGGACTTTTGGCAAGGGCATACAGGGATAGGACGAGTGGTAAAAGCTTTAAACTGAAAGAGGGAAGGTTTATATCAAATGTTAGAAAGACACTTTACTGTGAGGGTGGTGAAACACAAGCTCCTGAGGAAGTGGTAGATGCCTCATTCCTGACAGCATTCAAGGTCAAGTTGGACAGGGCTCTGAGCAACCTGACCTAGTTGAAGATGTCCATGCTTATTCCAGAAGGATTGGACTAGATGACCTTTAAAAGTCCCTTCCAACTTGAAGTATACTATAATTCTGTGATTTGATGAAAATAGCAGACTTCAGCCTTACAGTGAAGTATCAAAGGCTTGTGGTTATAAAACAAATACAAATCAAATATGCTTTCCAGGGTGTGTACATTCATAGCATTGTATCCCCCCATTAAAGGAAATAATTTGAAGGGCAGTTCCATGCAAGGCAGAATGGAGTTAATCTCATTGCCTGTTCTGGATCTTTGTGCACAGGTTGGTTTGCCTTCTGTAGCAAAAAAAATACTTGAGATTAAATAAAAATCCTGCATTGGGTAAAAGCATTGCAAGCTCATTGTCAAATTATTTGCACAAGCACTTCAGGTATACAAGCCCATCTCTAAAAAGCATTACATAGCACCCTGAAGATGTTTGCAAAGGTACACCACTTCACTGGATTAGATAGAACTGACACTTGTGTTGCTTCAAGCCACAATATTCATATCTGTTGGAGGAATCTACTTGTCTCTTCTTCTGTTGTCATTGTTTGGTAGAAATGCAACTAATAATATAATGACTAAAAAATTTTATTCCTATAACAGCAAGTAAAAGTTATCTATTATTGATATACTGAAAAATTCCTGGCAAAACTTCTTCACCTTTACCAAGAAAAAGAGTGATGTCTAATGATGCATGTTAAGCCTCTGCTTCCCAGGATTCCAATAACTTATATACTACCAAATTATGCAAAAAATTACTGGAGCATTTCAATTGTACTCCTATAACTCCTACCACAGTAGAAAAATACAGATGTATAACTTTTGGGAGAAATAAAGCATCCCTTTCTCCAAAAGAAACCCATGAATTTAATTGTGAAAGCAGAAGACAAATTAATTCCTGATAATTGCCAAGAAACTGTTAGATTATACCATTATATCCATTTCATATCCTTACTTCACTATGCAGTAAAATAAGCATGATTTGTAATTAATTCCTATATTTCATTTCATACACATTTGAGAATGGTTATAAACATTGTTCATGACTACCCACAGATGACCTTGAAAACTTCCATGTCCAAAAATGTTTACTAACACAATAGGATGAGATGTATTTTAAGCACTAGGTATTACTGTAGCATAACTAAAATTTAGTGGTGATTCTGGGATTGCAAGCTCAAAAAATACTGACATTACCTGCAATGGGTATTTTTTACAATTTTGTTATATCTTTCCTGCTTGAATACAAAACTGTTCAGCCCTTGTTGAAATCCTTCATGTTAAAAAAGCCTGTGTTGAAGTTACATTGCTTAGCAAAAATACTCCACCTTACCTATCTCTGTAGCTTTGTAAATCCTTAGGCTTTTTAATGAAAACAAGCATACCAAAATTGAGTCAGAGCTTGTCATTCTTGCTCCTTACCCTGGAAGCACAAGCAGTAAGAACTATGATGCGTTAATCCTACCCCTAAAACCACAGAAATGTCTACACTTCCAAAGTTGTGATATCTTGGTAAAGTATTCAGCCCTTTTTACCTTCTCCCCATCAAATACTGCTACTAAACTCTACCATAAAAATAGAATATAATAAAAAAGGAATATAAAAATAGACTGTAGTGGCAAGGAGAAATACCTGTGTCACACAGCACTTTCTTTTGGGAAAGCAGCCTGCAATAAGTGCCCACAAGAAGAGACCGTGGCCATATTTATATCTCCCAAACACACTCTCCTAGCCACAGCCCTCTGTGCATCTACCAAGGCAGCACACAGATGGCTGACACAACAGCAGCTCCTACTCTCAGGAAAGAAGGGAGGGACACTTGAACTGCTTCACTCCCACCACCACAGCCTTGGATAATCCCAGAATTACTAAAGTTTAGGAAGACCTGTGAGATCATAGAATCCCACCTCTGACTGTTCTCCACCTTCTCAACCAGGCCACGGCACTGGGTTCTACAACATCTCCAGGGATGGTGACTCNTCTTCTCAACCAGGCCATGGCACTGGGTTCTACAACCAGTTGTTTTTTCAACATCTCCAGGGATGGTGACTCCATCTCTTCCCTGAGAAGCCCATTCCAATATTTAGCAGCCTTTTCTCTGAAAAAAATTCCTCTCTATGTCCAGCCTGGACCTCCCCCTTTGCAGCTTGAGCCTTTGTCCTCCTGTCCTGTCACTCACTGGTTGCCTGGGAATACAGGCTGACCCACACCTGGCCACAACAACCACTGCACATCATCTTTATGACCCCCAAAGAAATCTATCAGTTGACAAGGACCTGGAGCTAGCATATCTCTTAGCAAGTGCCACGCAAGATTTGCCTCCAACAGTTTCAGGGCTCCAGCATTTGCACCAGTTTTCCCAAGAGTTGTTTTATTTCCCTGCAAAGAAACTTATGCTGGGTATAGAAGCTCCCTTTCCTCCTAAATTCTAAGCCACCAGTATCACCTGCAGTATTTCCCATATTTCCACTTCCAGCAGGCAAATGTAAAAGTGGGAAATTCATTTTTTTAAGATCACCCTTCCTCTCCACCGCTCAGAAGAGAAATTGCACGTCACATAACATACGTGAGCATGCTATATGCTACACTCTTCACTGAATACTGTTGGCACAGAGCATTTTTATGTGGTGCTTAATGTGAGAGGAAACAACCCCAAATTATAATCTCGAGATCTAATAAAGCCCACGAGGCTGGCATTAGCACTGTCTGCATTATTAGCTGCAGTCAGACAAAAGGTGAATGCTTAAAGTACCACAAGCCCCCTCCTCTTGTAGGAAATGTACCTGGTGGCAGTCACTCACCAGAGATGCAGTCAGTGACTCAGAAAAGCTCCCAATACAATATTTTTTCCATGTGCAACACTAACATCTATCATTGTCAAGTCTGTATAATACACAAGCTATATTTTTTATTCTTCAGCTTAAAAAAAAGCACAATGAATCCCAGGCTTTCAATAGTACGGGATGAAACACCTTGAAAAATTATGTCACCAGAATTCTTCAAAATTTAAAAAAAAAAACAATGATGTGCTACTAATTGTATCACATCCTCTAGTCCTGAAAGACGCCTGGCTTTGATTAGATATCGTTAAACCTTATCATGGTTATAAGATAATCTTTTCCAAATTCTGAGAAATTCACTATTCTCATAATAAAACATTTTAAGAACAGAGCAGGATGAATATATTTATCCTTGACATTTTTATGTACCAAAAGCCAAGTGATTTAGGACACAATCTGAGCTATCAGCAGGTGGTTCTATTTGAAATCAAACTCGAAGAGGAGATGCTATTATTTTATACACAAATCTGTATTGTGATGCTTCCTCCCATCTTCCCATCACTGTTTTGTTTTTTCTCCTGTACAGAGGAAAAAAAAAAAATTCTATTGCCTTGCAGAACAATAGGAGTAGGATGAAGGTCTCCCCAAAACAAGGAAGAAAAACAGAGTACTTTCTGTGCAGCTATCCTTTCAAAGGCTGTGAATTGCTAAAATAGTTGCTCAGGAAGCCTGAACATGCTTTGTATAAACTGAACTTCTTTCTCAAGCATAAAAAAGGTTTTGCAAAAAGGATTTAAGGAGAGAAAGATATGTTCTGCAATAGAATATATTTTGAAATATCTGCAGCAAAGAAGGAAAAAAAACCCTGGTGCATTTCAGAAGATAATTGCTGGGGATAAGGAAGAGTATCTATCCTTCAAGTGTCTCCCATGAAAAGACTCTGCAGCTGAACACAGAGCAAAATGTTTACATTGAGCATACTAGGAAGCACCCTGTGGAGCACAGAACTGATGAGTGAGTAAACACCTCAAGACAATCTCCTGAGATGTGCTCAGCTGAGTAAGAGAGGAGTTTGGATTTGTTCTTTTTTTTCTCCAACCTACTGCATCACTTGCTTTCTGGTATTCTCTACTCTACAGTGTTCAGAAGAAAGTCAAGAAACCTCAAAGGTGGAAGACCTGTATCACAACAGCTCTACAATTTCTGTCAACTTCCTCACTTCTTCCCTGAAGCAAAGTGAAGCACAAATGCTTTTCAATCTTTGAAGAGAGTGTTTACTGTAGGATGAAAGAAAAATAAACAGCAAGCCAGACTCTAGACCAATTTAGTTTTGCAAGAAGCAAGTATAAAACTAATTGAAATCGCTGGGCTATATATATTTTAAGTCAGTGGAGAAGAAAATGTAATACATAAACCACAGGGTTTGTAATTTATTAGAGAGAGCTCACCACTTCCAAGTGAGATCTATATATAGAATTTTTTATTGGCTACAGTACATTTTACTTGCAGTCAACATTTTAATTGTTTTGATGTTTAATATTTAGCCTGATGCTATAAGCTCAGTTTGGGGGATTTTTTTTTTTGAAAGCTTCTTCACAGATTTTAGCTGGAATACATTTTATGGATGAAACCGTAAGTGAAAGACTAATATTTTTCTGGGTGAGTCCATTTTTAATGCAATTTTATCTACTGACTTGCAGACATGCTGCCAAAACTTTATGTATAAATGATGTGATCCTTCAACACCCCCATTAGAGTGAATGACTGATGTAGTTTCAGCTGGGCAGAGATGTGGGAGGTTTGATGTACAGCTGTTGTTTCGTGTTCCTTCTTGTCTCTACCCCCAGACTCCTGGCCAAGCTATTCTAGTTTAGCAGAGACAAAAGGAGAAGTAGGTTCAGTGGAACGATCACACACTGTTTCATCTATCTACATGAAAGTGAAAGAAAAAAAACTAATGCAGAGCTGTGGTACAAGGGTACCTATTGCCCTATGCAACACAAAAAACCTACTGCCAGCACAGCCATCTGGCAGGCTCTAAAAAAATTCATACCCTGGCTCTTCCAAGTCATCCCCAGTTGCAAGCAGAGGTGCCTACGACTACCAGAGGCATAATGCAAGGAGCAAAGCTCTGTGCATATCACTACTGAGCAATTAATTTATCTATACCTCCTCAGGCTACCAGGATGCCCGGTGGGAGGTTATACATTTTCACCTCTCATGGAAAAGGTAACTGTAGTTCCAGGACTTTGACCTCAAAGTGATTTCTGTAGGTAATTCTTCTGCCCCCGGGTCTTCTCTAGAGAGGGAGATTCATCTATGTAAAAGTTGAATTATAGTGTTTGGATGAAATCTATTTTCCAAAGGCAGAAAAAGAAAAGAACAGAAAATCACCATTTTCTTCCAGATGATCTGAAGGCACTAATTTAAAACCAAAGTCCTCCCTTAAGAAAATCTCTGCTGAAAAGGCACCATGTCAAACTGCAAATGGCAGCTCTGAGCTGCTGAGGCCCTGACACATCTGCTACAGAGATCTCCTCACACAGCCTCAGATCTCCATAGAATTTGCTTAAGCACATTTTCAAATCTAGCTCAGCACTGCAGGCAGCTGAGATTGTTTGGGAACCCAGTTTGGGAGAGGCTGGCTGCTCATTCCACAGCTCCTGCAGGGGATGAACAAGTGTGTCTGCTCATTTGCAGAGGGCAGAAAAAGCAGGGGGCTGAGATAACCAGGTTTGCTACCCAGCCAGAACCCTCCCAGACACAGCTCTGGTGCCCTGCTCGAATACAAGTGGAAGGAATTAAACCAAAAGACTCAACACTTTTGTAAAGCCACATTTCACTTCACTATCTCAACTGACAGTCAACATTTTCCAGAGCCATCTAAATAGAACTAGATTCAAAATTCTAAAATTAGGCACTGAGTAACTCTTATGCACAATATACCAAATAGACCAAACTATCCCAACATACCAAAATTGAAGGGTTTTACTGGGTCCCCTCAGATGTGTCGAGATTTCCAATATACCATCAAAACTATTAAAATAATCTAATTCCTTCATTTTCTACAGTCACAAATTTAAAAATAATAATTAAAAAATCTCTTTAAATCTGAATGATACAGGTTTGATCAGTAAAAAGAACAGATACTTCAAGATAAAGTTTCCCATTGCTCTTTGAGGATACTTTTTCCTACCCAGTGGCACTCCATCTGCTCATCTAAATGTGCATTTCCATGATTAGTAAAACAAATACAAAAAAGTCTTACAAATATATTTATATAAAATATATAAATATAAATGCATAAGAATAAAGAAATATGCAACCAAAACATGCATCAGACTTCAAACCCCTCCCCTCCATTTCTAATCAGCTGGTGAAGTAATTAAGTGCATTTGTCAGCATTTACTTATTAATGTATTAATTGCTGGCCTTCCTAAGTTAACATCCTCCCCACATGAAAGAAAAAAGGAAGTTCTGAGTGCTGATTGTGACCTCAATAAAATCCATCTGAAGACATTAAAATAGGCCATGCCTGACTAAGTCCAAATTCAAGCCTTCAAAAGCTGTGTCTTTCCACACTGTCTGCAGAGAAGTTGAGGCATAATTTTATTTAGAACAGTTTAGTCTTCCAGTCACATTATTTCTGTCACGATTAGATCCCTGACTATATCTGCGTTAAACAGCTTGTTACCACATAATTTCCTTTCAGTGCTTTGGAAAAATAAATTCTGTCATAATATACTCCTGCACTCCAAAAATCTATAGCATTAAAAGTAAAAATAAAAGCCTCATAAACACAGCACAGTAAAAGCGAATCTTAAGGTCATGAATAGTGAGCGACCTTAGTAGTTCTACCTTAAAAAAAATTGGCAATTTTACTGCTAAGAAATACTGCGCAGTCTTCTAAACTCATCACTTTTAAGTTTGAAACATTACAAAGGAATTAAACTGGATTAAGTTAAATCAATATTCTCCTAATAAGAATTCTTTGTAGTTTTAAATTTCTAAGCTTTACATATTTCAGTAGTTCATGTTAAATGGATATTTGACATTTTGCCGGAGAAAGTTTCATTAAATCACTAGTAGGAAAATCATGATTATCTCATATTACCTCAGTGCAATGACATAATGTGTCTAGTGCTTTTAAAGATGAGACAGACAAATGGGAGAAAAGTTTTCATCACACCAGAAATAAACTGCAAATATTTACTGCTCCTTTAAGTGAGCAGTAATTCCTTTGAGTGGAATTTCTCAAACACAGCTTATTTGTTTCTACTTTATTTTGCTTTATCAGTAAATCATTACCATTTTCTTTTTGAATTTGCGTTGAATTTTTGACCCAGCTCAGTATTGAACTAATTGTTTTGCAAGTGAACTTTGAAGGGCAGCATAAGGACCTCTTTCCAAAAGCCTAATTTAAATTATTGTTGACATCTAATTCTGTCTTTTTCCTCTTTCACCTATTCTTTTTGCTGTAAGAGATACAGGGCACCATCCTGGAAACAATCTCATCTCTGAGCTCCAGCAGCTCCATGTGCAGGGAAGTTTTGTTACTAAGAAAACAAGGAAGAAAATTCCTGCCATGACAATCCCAGGGGAAGTTGGAGCAGCTGAGGACAGGAAGGACTGAAGTGGGCTTCGTTCCAGTATGACCACAGGCCAAACATTCTGTCTCCCTGTCCCAGCTCAAAAAAACATCACAAGAAGAGTTGTTGTGAGGATAAATATCGTGAGGATGCACAAAAATTTAGATAAAGCTCCTGCAGTTCCTCTGTGCCCATAGAAAGATTGGTAACTTCTCGTACACCACACTGCGCATTCCTTCTTAAAATATAAAAAACTACTGCATTTTTTCTGGATTTTTGTAATGGATAGATAACAGCTATGTATTCCTTTGGAAGTAGTTGTGAAATAAAGGCTGAGCAATGATCAGAAAACATATTTGATATGAGTCATTTATGAAAATTAATATACACAAATTTGTAGCTATTAAAAGAAAAATAACTGTAAACTCCATAAAGTTGGTTTCCATCATCATTCTTAGTTTCATTAACCTATGTGCAAGATATAATGAATATCCTACATTCCATTAGAAATTAATGATATTCTGAAATACAAATCTCAATCATGAATAATTGGGCTACAGAAATATACTACAACAGTTTTAGGGTTTTTTGTAAATTATGTTTGACAAGATATTTGGAATCATGACTGAGAAAACAAAATATCTTGGGATTTGGGCGTTTTTTGGTTGGTCGGGGTTTTTTTGTGGGTTTTTTTGGTGTTTTGTTTGGTTTTTTGTTGTTGTTGTTTGGTTGGTTTTTTTTAAACAGAAAACNTATCTTGGGATTTGGGCGTTTTTTGGTTGGTCGGGGTTTTTTTGTGGGTTTTTTTGGTGTTTTGTTTGGTTTTTTGTTGTTGTTGTTTGGTTGGTTTTTTTTAAACAGAAAACTCTGGTGAGAACATGAAGCGAACTGTGTAATCAACTGCTCAAGAGTAAGTCCATCTAGTTAGCAGAAACATGGTCTGTGTGTTCTGAAGGAAACTCGACCAATTCAGGTTTGTTTTCATTCCGATCTTTAGGGATACTGTATGATATTTCCCGACAGAAAGCATTTTTCAAAATTAGTCAGAAATTCTTCAACAAGCTGACACACCTTCTCAGCCCAGAGAGGTCCATTTCCAGTCTGCAGCAAAGCATGCCCAACTGTATACTCATGGCAATCACTAAAGGCCACTTTGCTAACCAAGAACTGTGTGAATTTCTGCTAATGGACATGGACTCTAATGATATCCTAAAAATATATAATATTGCTGTTGTTTTAAAACATCTAAATTACTTTATAGTGTCATATGCACTTAGGAGTAGTGAAAGCTGGAGAATACCTCAGCTTTCAAGAACAAAAGGATTGAAGGTTGACAGGCCCAGTGACTCAAAAAAATGGATAAGCTTTATTTTCAAGAAGTTTACCATTGCATTTTCACTATGAAGGATGTTTTAGACTACTGACTGAAGTATCATGATAATATTGTGCTAAACACATCACAAAGAGCCATTAATAATGTCAGAAGAGTTATTTCTGCTATTTCTCACAGTTTTTTAATGCTTTTGAATATAGAATGCTATAAGAAAATTCAGAGTAAAAAAATCTAAAAATGCCAGCTAGGTTTTCATGGTTCTTATGTTCAGTTAATTTATATGCAGGCATATTTTTTATACTTTTAGTGAGAAAATGAGAGGGAAACTGAAATGATCACCAATGTATAATAGCTAAGAAATGTATTTTCAACCTTGTTAATACACATAAACTCAATCACTCTTCCAAACAATAAGATTTGTACAGGTGTCTAAACAGGGTTACTAATAAGCCAGTTAAGATTATTATTCACCCTTGCTGTGCAAAAAAAATGAGCTTGTAAGCCACGGAGCTGCAAAAAATTTGACACAACACAAAACCTGAGATCCTCGGGAGACTGTTATCCAAATAATCTTACTCTGGAGAAAGGCTCTGCAATAATGTAGCTTGGAGGGGTAACATCAATTTTCTAACAAGTAATTAGGATTTGCATTATTAATGCAACGGATATTCTCGCAAATTATGTCTAAATATATGCAGATTTGGGAAAAAAAAACCCAAACCCACAACATTTAATGACAGTGCTGTCATTTTTCAGTCTTTCTAAAAAAACTATAGATAAGAGCAATGCTGAGCTCACCATCTTGGTAAATTTCAATCATTAGTACTTATAAATTGAATGCAGCTGCATTCAGAAGGTTGTGTAGAACTGGGGCGATTAATTTCCACCCCATGCTCAATACAGTGTATCTCTCTGATGAAGCCCAATCTAGTCCATTAAAAACCAAAGTGTGCTGAAATCACTTCTGGAACATAATCTGCCTTGCCACGTTATCGGTCTAAACAAATTAGGAACGGTTCATGTCACTCTCAGTCAATAGTGAATGAAAGCAGAGTTTACCCACCTTCGACTCAGTCTGGCATTTCCCCACTCTGACCTACTTAAGCTAGATACCAAATTGCTGAGTTAAAAAACCCCAAGCTCTTAGATCTACCAGTGGTACTGAAAGGGGTCCAAACATGGGAAACTTTAACCTTGTTTTAGGTGAAAGGAAAACTTTTGGAAAATGTAGTTCCTCTCCCACCTCCCAATTTATTGCATCTCTCACTAATTTTACAAAGGATGTGCATGGACACAAACATGGGGAGCAGTGGGTTTGCCATCCACTGGAAAGTGAAATGAAAGCAGTTTAAATCACTAGAATTTTAACAAAGTGTCTTATATGCTCCGTCCCTCAAAACTGAATAAAAGTAGGCAAAGAAAGGCAAGGTTGTAATTATTTCAGCATGCAAGGGATTTTAAAAATTTATCTAACCTTTTGCATTCAATTGATAGAAATAAATCCCCTGGAAAGACTTCTTAGAGAACATAGAAATCTTCATACAGCTTTTTGCTTGTCTAAAGACCAGTTTAACTGGTTGCTGAGCCTGAGAGAAGAGTCCCAAGGCAAATGGCCTTGAATTTTCACAGCTACACAATAGCTGAGCACGCACAGATGTGTGTGGGTAATTAGCTTGTTTCTTTGGTAATCAGATGGAATATGGTGGTCCATCTTAGCCATTTTCTAGACCACTGACCATCCTCCCTCCAGACAGACAAGCTCTCCCCTGAGGTAGAGGGGAGATCCAAAGTAAGCAGGTGGCCTTTCCAGGCAGCAGCCACTCTGTGCAATGAGATATTTGCTATAAACTAAGAGAAGTACCATAAAAACTCAAGTGTCACTAGGCATCCTTTAGACAACAATTTGAAGCATAGGAGGATGATTTCTTTCAACCTTTAAACCTATGCAAAATGGGAGTAGATTTTGCATGCACTCTCTTAGTCTCCTGATACAGTCTAAGTACATCGATTTTAATACAAATGTATAGTGACAGAGATGAAAGGAAGAAGAGATTAATGACCAGGCATCCCTCTGAAAAAATGCTCTAACATTTCTATTTGTACATGTCTTCAGAGCCTTCAAATCAGAAAGTGCCCTGACTTAAAAAATAATTTATTACTTTGGTAAATAAGATTAATAAAAAGAAAATCAAATAGATATTGGCTTGTATTTTATCTATAGTAACATAAAATGAAAAAGCAAAAGCAACTACACTGGATGTATGGCACAGATAATATAAAACATCACAGTAATAAAACGTATCTTAATAAATGAGTAAGTGTTCCCTGTGATACAATCTTTATGCAGTAATATTAATATCCATTTCTAAGCAGAAAAATACCCCATTTTATCACTGTTGGAAGAAAATGTCATTGAAAGCTACACTATTTGATACATGCCCAGTTAATCATTGGGTTTGCTAGTTGAATGAAACTTGGAAAAACAGACAATGGAAATGTCATGATTGAAAAAACACACTTTTGATCCCCACTTCTTTATCTCAAAGCTAGTAAGAATTTACATCTTTTATCATAGAGGTTTCATCAAGTTTCACTGCAGCTACTTTCTACAGAGGACAGCAAAATTTCCTTCTTGCTAGCACAATTAATCAAGTCCTAAAGGATCATGATCCCTAAGTTGGAAATTCCAGCTTTGGCTATTGGCCAGTAATGAACAAAGTCCTTGTGGCCACAAGCATATTTATTATCCATAGGAACACTCCAGTTGCATTAACTGACTTCACCACATCCATTTTAGTGTTGTTTTTTTGTTTTTTGGTTTTTTTTTTGCAGGAGCAAAGACCCTTTTAGTTGGATAGCTACAAATAGTTTATACAAAGAAATAATGTCTTAGTATATGAAATATCATTTTATATTATCATTTTATATGTGATTGAATAATATACTTCATGTTACAATGATAAAAAAGAGAGCAGCTCTCATGTTTGCATAGGCCTTCCTCTGATGAGAAATAAATGTAGCAAGTGAAGAAAAATACTGATTGGCAATACTGGTTGGTAATCAGTTTGAGAGAGAAGCATCCTTAGCCCTCCAACTAACCTCTGTTTCTGCCATATCACAGCCACAGATATAGGCACCATGTTAGCCTGGCAAAATATCAGCAATACCATGAGGTAAAATAGAGAAGAAACTCCACTCCAGGCCCACACATTGCAGATACACAGACATCACACACTCCATATTCAAAACTTGGAATACCTTTCCAGTTTCCCACAAAGTTAACATCCACTGTCCTTCACTAAATTCTCTTTGGAAAAGCACTGCATTTGTATCAATTAATCCCACATTCATCAGAAAAGTTGCACATTACTGAGCACCATTATCAATACATCCACATACAGCAATTTAGTCCAAATACTTGAGGAGTTTGCATTACAGAAGAGCCTCAGACACTACTGTTCTTTCAGAAGGAGTGCTAAGCACTTTTTTCACTAGTCTGAAGACTTTCATCTAATGAGGGCACCCATTGAAGAAATAGTTTCACCTTAGGCAGAGTGAGCTCTGTCATGAACATAGTGCATCATAAAAAGGATGTTTTCCCTGGCCATGCTACAATGACAGTCACATCACACACATCAGAAACCTCAGCAGAAAATCATCATATAAATGCTGTCTCTCTGAAAAGATCACACATTTTTCAAGAAGCCCTCCAGCCCTTCAACAACCTTCCAAACTGCAGCAGACCATACCTGAGTAAGAAGTACAAAACCTGACTATTCTCTTTACTGTCTCTCTTATGTCTCCTTTACTTCTCTTCCCATCCCCACCAAGCTGAGCCTGAGAAACCCAAGGATCAAACAGAGGTTCCTTGCACTACTGGGCTGAAAGAGCACCACTGAGCTCTTCATACCCCGTTTTTCACCCTGCGGGTGAAATTAAAAAAAACCCCAACACCCACATATCTGTATATGAGAACAAGCTAAAAACCCAGGGTGGGTTTAGTTGGCTATACACAGGCACATGGAGAGCACCATTTGGATATCACACACATTGCAGCCTTTGTTCAACCCCACACCCATTTTATAGCGTTTATTTATTTATTTTATATTTCTCTGCAAAACCCCTCCCTCTCAGACTTTCAGGTCTGGTCCCACAGAAAAGTTTGCAAATCCATAACTCTTCCTGACAGGCACTATGAATTTAAAAGGGTGCATTGCAATTTTTGTCACAACTTACTCTCAACAGATTCCAGAATACCTCAGGGAAAAACAATTACCCTTCTTTTTGTTGTGAGGGTTTACATGCATTGCACATATCCTGCAGCTAACATCCTTCTCTGTTCTGCATCTTGCAACTTTCCTTTAAGATCTTCCAAGTGATTGATGTAATCTATATATAATTGCAACAATTGTTCCTGATCTTTTAGAAACTCACTCATGTTACAAGATGAAAAAACCCTAGTCAGAAATCTGGTCAGCACTTTTTTTTAACATTTGTGAGATTTAAATAAATTTCTTGCTTTTAGGCAAAAATATAAAATTTATGCTTTCTGCCTTGGACTGAAGAGTAAATATTGGTCTGCTGAATGGAGTACATGCATCTTTAATTCCAGTGCCTGCACACCCTCAACTACTTTATTATGATTGAACAAAACTCTTACATTTAGAGATTTCTTCTTCATCAATTATATATCATACACTTCATATTTGCTTGCCTTTTCAGTCCTTTCAGTCTGGAAGTATGTTCTGCCATCATGATGCTCCCTGAGGATTTGCACATGCGGTTTTCCCCAGGCTGAGCAGGGTATAACACACTCCCTGTAAATCAGGGAGCAGATACCAATTTCCTGAGTGGCAAACAAAGTACTGTGCACTGATCAGGTACCTTTCCAGAAAGCAAAATAAGGAGGTATCTGCTGAACTGTGTTTATTTTGCCCTCTTGTGTTTTTATTAACCCTGTACTTTTTCTTATCCAACTTTAACAATCTTGACTGGGAAAACAGAAAACATTTTTTACTTTGAATGCATCTGAATGTAAGGCGGCATGCACTAAACGGAGAAAGCATGTACATGGATTTCTGAAAAATCTATTTTTACCACTTAACAGACAAATCAGTGGTGTTCTGTGTCTTAAAAATGGTGCTCATCTGCCATTCAGCCTTGACTGGCTCATCATGTGTTTGCATCTGCCAGGTGTCTGCTGTGGTCAATACTACCATGAAATATAAGTTTAAATCCCTGTCTCTTCTGGAAACAGCCCAAAGGAAAAAAAATGCTCTGAAAAATCATTTTCTCCGTTCACAATGTATACAGGCAGGACACCAAAGATAGTTCAGGGATAAGTTATTTGAATTTATGACCCCTCTTTTTTAGCAATATTCCTAGACTGGAATATTGCTTTCTTGGTATTTTCTGTCTAGAATCATTATTTCAATAAAAATGGCTAACTCATTTTATAACAAATGTAGTCTCCTAATTTCTACAGTTTGTTTCCTCTAACAACTTAGATTTCAAAAGTCATTAACTCAGCAAATGTCTAGACTCACAGACAAACAAAAAATTGAAAAAAACCCTACAATTTTTTTTTTTTACATCAGAATTTCAATTTAAATCCCAATTACTAAGCATGTACTAGTAACTTACATGTAGTAATTTGTATTTTAAATTTTATTATGTACTTAGGTGGTGTGAGATGTCACAAAAGCAGAAAAAGCATTATGCTATAAGTGTTTTCAGATATGGTTTTCAAAGGAGTGATGTCTAAACCATGATAAATTGTAGAGCATGATGAGGTGTGCACCACAGCACAGAGGAACATGGTTTCACGGAGCAACTTGTCCACCACTAAAGGATTTTCTGTCAAAAGTGAAGAAAGAAGTGGTGCCTGTCTACTAAACTAAATATCAGAAAGCCAAGAAATTATTCACAAAACATCAGCAATTAACCAAACATCAATAATCCATAATTACATGGTGTGTTTAAAGGCGAATGACCAAGACAAAAAGGCCCTGGATAAAACTGATCCTCAAAATTGTCTTTTTAATACTTCTTACATTAGGCATTGAAGTTTAGTTTACTTCAAAAGCAAAATTCTTATTTTTTCAGTGTTCTGATAAGGGAAAGGAGCTCTCTTTTTCAATGAGGATTGGTTAAGTTGGAGTAACACCATCACAGACAGATTTGATGTAGGATTTAGAACTCTGCTGCCTTTGACATGAACTGTATTTTTCTCCCAGGAGGAAAGATGTGGCAGCAACAGCTCCCTTTGCATGATCCAACAGCAGATCCACAAAAACCTGTGGACTTGGCAATAGTCATGAACTTACTGCAGTATGTTGTTTCCACTGGCCAGCTCTTGCTCTGTGGGTTCAATAAAGATGCAGGGAACAGCCCTTCAGGACCTGCATCAGTTCTTCTCCAGTGCAAGAGAGTGGCCAAAGCTACTTAAAACAGCTCTGCTCAGGTCAATGAAATAACTTAGTTATTAAAAGTAATGGTCTTCAAAGTTGTGGCACATTTTATGCTGTGGTTGTTCACATTTAAGGAGGAGTAGACTCAAAGGAATTACTCGTGGTGATTAATCCAAGGTGAGCCCACTCTTTCAGAGGTTGGCGGTTGAGGAGGAGTGGGCAGTTCTGTATCTGTATTGCCTTAGTGAGAGAAAGAAAATGGGTCCAGCATGGATTTGGGAGACTGCACAGAGAATTCCCACAGAGCTTTGACCAAAAAACTTAAGGGCTAATTGCAGAATTAACTAGTCTTTTTGATTGTTGGCAGAACAGTCTTGTCAAAATTGGATCTTCAGTGCTGTGTCCCTCAAATCCTCACTTATAAAACAGCAATTAATGTACACCTGTATCTATAAATTGTGCAAAGTAGGAGAAGTGCACTGACAGATCAACATCATTCATTTTAAGGCTTCCATGTACACACCACATTTGGAGAGTTTTTACCCAAAGTAACTCTAATCTCCTAGAAGTCTAGAAAAGATCACCTGTGCAAATTCAGCTACCTAAATTTAGGTGGTTATTTTTATTTTTAGCCATGAGAAGTGAACTGGTATTTCAGACCGAAAAATCACTTTCAAATGCAGTAAATAGCTGCAAGTCCTAGGGTGCTCAGGAGTGCAATCAATTCACATATCCCTGAAAAAGGATTTAAGTGCTTAACTCCAAACACGCCAAAATTTAAAATGCTCACCTAAAACTTGAAAGGAAATAAAATCAAAATAACACAGGGTTTGATAAAGGCATACATATGTAGTAAGCACTCACATCTCACCTAGAAGACTCATTTACTGATTAAAGCAGAGCTCCAAACAGAAATAGTGGTTGAGCACAGGTTTTTTAAGGTCACACCAGGTCTGTTCTATGCTGGTGCTTTGCTTTGCTTTAACTTTCCTGGGTAAAGAACAGCCAAATAGCTGTAAGGAGGGAATCAGCAAGATGATAAGCTTCTAAAATTTAAATCAGTAGTAGACTTCTCTACTGGGAACAGTAGGTTGAAGTGAGGTAAAAGATAATATCTTGTAGTTTAAAAGCCAAAAAGAAAATATACTGAGATTTGAAGTTATATGATGCTGTACTACACAGATAAGCCTTCAGGAATTAGCACAAATCAAATGTGGGCAGAAATGTTATTCAACTCCCCATGGAGCTATTAATGTAAGATTACTGGAGATAGACAGGAACACTTCTTATCCATCTTTCAAGCAAAATGCCAAAATAAATATGACTAAACTTCTTACACCAACAGAGTTTTTTTACATGATTCTTCAGAGAGTAATAGTGACCAAGCCTCTCCAAGAACTTTTCCAAGTTGAAACAACTAATAAGTCTTTTAAGAAGCAGTAAGTATTATCCTGTATTACTGAAAGACCACACAAATATAGACTAAGGTAGAATAATTTAGCTTGAGAACTTTTGGTGTGCTGCATACATTGCAGATTTATAAATAGTCATATCTGTTTCCCCTAAAATCTTCCACATTCATAGCTAAGAAAGAATGGATATCTTGGCTGGGTTTGAAAGTAATTATGAGGAGTTTTTTTGGGGGGGTTTTTTGGTTGTTTTGTTGTTGTTGTTGTTGGGTTTTTGGGGTGGTTTTTTTGTTTTGTTTTTGTTTTTGTTTTGGTTTTGGTTTTGTTTTTTTTGTTTTTTTGTGAAAAATCAGGATTTTTCCCCAAACCCTAATTTCATTGAATCATAAATCCTGGGGAACAGTTTCATATTTACAATACTTTCCATATAAAAATGTAGCTTTCTAAAATAAAACTGGAACTGTTTGACTTGTTATAGATGAACAAAACATCAAAGAAGCAAAAACTTTATATAAGGACTTTTTTCATGCATCTTCTCAGCTAGAGTATTTTGAGTTATCCTTTCCTTTTTTTTGAGTGATAAAAGTTATATCCAAGTTATTTGGATATAACTTTTATCAGCACAGATAGATACAACTGGCTTCAAGACACAACTATACTTCTATGTTTCTAAATTATCAGCATAATGGAGACCACCTTTTAAATTTGGAATGAAATATTAAAGCAAAATTACACAATTCCTGAAACATTAAAAATTATCTACTAAAAATTAAAATACAGTAATTACAAGATAGTTTTTCATTTTCACATTCAGTTTTCTGCTGTAAATGTAAATGTCTGTGCAAGACTTTTTGTTTGGAGCACTTGTAAATTCCATGAGTGTAATGTATACTGTCACACCTAACATTTCATTGATTTGCTTTTATAACCAAATAAATACCTTCATTTTTAGAATTTTCACAAGTTTGTGGTAGAAAGACTTTTGACACTCCAGCAACTTTTAATATGTAACTCATTTGGAAAATGCAACCCTGAAAGACCAAAGAGAAGGATGCACACCAAAACGTGCACCAAGGACCATTCTCTGGAACACACATTGCAGCCCACTGCTCACAAAGGGCCATTCCATGGTGACTGTGTGAATCCCAAAATCAGATTTATGCTATTCCTGAGCATGGGTATTCAACTATCTTGAACTCAAGCTTCTATGCCAGTTTGTATGAAAAATTAAGGAAATATTTTAACAGAGTAAAATAATATTTCTTTTTTAATAGCTAGGATTTTGATTTCTTTTTTTAAATAAAGCAGACATAGTAAGCTGTCCATAAGAGAAATTTACTTTATATATATATATATCTCTACTATGTCTTTGTTCCATCTTCCATGAATGATCTTGGCTCCTTTGCTCATTTGTATGATGTCACTCATGCCACGCTTATTGTTCTACCTCTGCTGCATTTCTAGCTGTAACATAAATAAAAGCAAAAGCAGCTTTGATACAAAATCTACTCAATTCAGAGGTGAAGGCTTGCAGAAATTCATCAGCTGGATCCTAAAACCTGTGTGGTCAACAAATAAATACCAGTGGTGAATCAGTACATTTTGACATCTCCAGGAGGGTGTGCACAAACAAATTTTCCCTTGAAGATGATATATGAGTAAATTACAGACACGCTGGGTTGCATAACTTAAATTTGGACAGATGCTTGTGCATCTTAGTGGGATTCTTTACTAACAAGAAACACAGATCCTAACTCAAATCCCACTAACATGAACAGAAATGTTTACTTTGCTGATCTGTTCCCTGCTGCAGTCAAGGAGAACAAAATTCAGTGTAAAAATAAAATAAAAATAACTTCAAAAAAACCACTTTCAAAAAAAGCAACAGAATGAGAAGAGAGTGGATTACAAAAACAAAATTAACTTGTTCTCTTACAGAAATAAATTATTCCCTTTAGCTCATTATCCCTCTTAGGCTGTGCCAAATTTCCCAAGATAGCTCTCAATAGTCATTTGATACATTTGATGCTTAATGCTCTCCTCATGTCTACAGCACTCCAGCTCTGAAAGCAATACTTGTCAGAAATAAACTTAATTGTTACAGAACCAGTATTAATAGTAAAAGGGAAAAATGCTTCAAGGAAGGAAACTTCTGCACTTGAAACCACTCGTGTGCTGTTTGATTAACAGGAAGTTACTGAGGATTGCTGTGAAGATTCCCTTCCCCAGAGTTCTTATCCATTTCAAGGATAAACACATAGCAACATGCCTTAAAGATTTTTCTCTTTTACAGAGAAGTATTTTCGAGTTTTATGATAACTATTTGTTTGCTGTCTTGCACGAAATGGAAAGACCAACCTGGTATTCATAACTGCATGGTTTACCTAAAGTCCAAAACTCCATTACAGATTGCTCTGCTCACTGAGTTATCCATTCTCTACCATGCAATGTCTATGTGCTACCCTCTGGAAACATCAAAAAAAATTGTGCAGGAATTCCCAATCTGAAAATATATAGAGATATAAAAACATTCCAAATGTCCCTATCATATTTTTTTACTCAAGAGTGAATTTCCTTATTTGCAGTGCTGGACTGGTAATTTTAGGAAATACAAATGTTCTGAGGGCAGAGGTAGTACAGCAGCATTTAAAGCAAATTTAAATAACTGCACAAACAGTTATATTTCTCTTCTTTTATTCTTCTTTAAAAATTATTTATTTATTTTTGTAAGGTAGCACATAACCTCCAATCACCCAAATAAGAAAACATTGTTCTAGAGATTATTCAAATTTCATCACTTGTATTTCCTTTCTCTTTTTTGTAATCTTGCCTGCATTGAGGATTTCTATACTCACAGAGATAACCAATCACCCTTCTTATTGTTGCATGCATTTTAGATGCTAGACTAAAACATTGAACAGAAAAAATAAAGCAAAGGACAAAAATAGAAAGAAAAAATATACCAACTGCTTTCAAATCTGATGTGATTTGGAATAGCTTATGCTAGTAAAATTTTCAAAACAGTCATAAAATGCTTTATTTCCAAACTGTAACCAACACTTCCAAAGTTAGAACAAGATTTTGCCTGGAGTCACACAGCCTGTTTCATACAGCTGAGGTCCTGCAAGGTCTACAACACAAAATAATAAATAAATAAAATTCACATCTGGAAATGAGATTCCCAGATGAGGGCTGGTCCATATCTAAGGGAGGGTGAAATTGGGACAACTGCACCTTTATCTGATGCCTTGTCTGCACTGTCCCTAATATAATCCCACAGCACTTATAAAAGTTCCCTCAATGCTTACACTTTCTCTGAGCCAGCCCACACCAGCACTGGCAGCTTTCAAATAAAATAAGCCCACATAAAAAGTAAGCAGATAGAAAACCTGCTTGAGGATTAGCTTAGCTTTTAGCATCAGATAATGCTTGGGACGGCTTCACCTGCTGTTGTCCTGACAAAATACCTGCACTGTATGTCAGCAGCTTCATCTAAGGATAGAAGGAGAAACAAATGGTGTTCACAAACTGTGAAATGAACAATGATGAACAAACCTGTCAGAGCACAGTTACTATGTACCCATCATACTCAACGTCTTAAAGAATAATAGAGTGCATTGATAAGAAAGAGTATATAGAATATTTCAGTATCCAAGCCCATAAGTTTCCTTCTTTTATATACTTCCTTTATCACAACTTATTTTCTAAGTCTTTTTTTTTAACCTCCTTTATCGGGACAGTTTCTAAGTCTATATTGCAGGTTTTTTATGTTGTCACATGCCTTTGCTTAGATTCCCCCAGAAATTTAATTCCAAACTTTGAAGTGGAAATGCAAAGGTAGAAGATGTATGTTTCAATTTCTCCCAATTCCAGAAATAAAGGAACACAGCATTTGATAGTTTCCCTAGATAAATATCAACCCATATTTTTTTAAACTATAGATTTTATCAGATTTTTCTGTCCCACTCCATATTTTACAAATGTCTACATGTGTCTGTATTGCTGCACTTTATATAAACACACTTTTAATCCAATACACAGTGCTCTTATGGCACACACTTAGCTCAACAAAACTGCAGATACAAGGAGGACTTTTAATATTCAAGGCAGCAAACCCCACAATGTTTCCAAGGAGCAGAAAGGCCTGCAATTTACTAGCTATTACTTCCTACATAAATGCTGCTGAAATATGTAGGGTTAGGAGGTAGTATTTGGCACCACTATAATACCCAAGGAAGATTAAACACAGATGAATTCCAAAAGATGAAGAACTAATCAAAACGTGAACATCAGAAACTTGCAGACTTCCCATATATATTTCACAACTTCTTTAACAGATGGAAACCAGCTATAAGCGGTTACGGCAGAAGGGGGAGGCATTTTGCATTTTCATGCAGAAAAATGTAACAGAAATATATCAAACAACATTATTTCATTTTGTAGCTTTCATGTTTTGCATATTTCCCTTTTTCATAAACAAGACACTGAAAACATACATTTGTTTTTGTTTGGAAAGGGAGTGGAAGGAATTTTTAATTTTGGAGTGAATTGGTTTTTAAGTACTTGTACACTCGTTCTTGTAGAAGAAAATAAGTCTGACCTGTTACTTCTGAACTGTACATGATTACTTTCAGTATCACAGAGTTGTTACATTACCCAAACTCACAAAAATAAAAGTGGAAAAAAGAACTGAGGAAAAAGATCATTGTCACGAAGACAATATTTATATGTAAAATAAGAGGGGATTAGCAACTGCTTTTCTTTCAAACTTTACCAAATGTTTTAGTGACAAATTTGAAATTTTGGGAGGCAAGATTCAAATATTAGATTTTGCTACTGTTTATGCGGTATAGTTTTTTTAATTCATATCACCAGTGTTTCTGTATCACTTGTGGAGATTCAGTATAAATATTTCATTTAGATACTATTCCTAGAATAATAGGCATAATAGCCTATGGGATAATGAATAGCCTATAGGCTCCATTAAAATAAAAAAGAAAAAGATGAGAAGTTTTAACCAACATTTAAACTTTAAATGTTAGAATAATATTTTATTGCTTAATGTGAAATAAATAAATAAATAAACATTAAAAAGCTACTCCACAACAACACTGTTGGGGACTACCTAGAAGGCTGATGTATACTTTGGTGAATGGCTTGGGGAGGCTTCTGCCTCCTCCTCAGGCTCTCCCTTCTCACTGTTTCAGCACAAGGAACACATTTCCCAAGGACATTTTCCCTTGGAGGACTACGGAGAGCCTCCTCTTCTCAGTAATTTCATTTTTCCTCTGCTGCCTTGTGAGTACTTCAGCAGAGACGAGAGGCACGCCTGCTCCCCCACTGCACGGTGTGGTACCTCACAAAGGCAGATGTCCTTGTGAATTCCCACCTGATATGTGACATGCAAAGCAACAGAAACAGTGGGGATTCCAGAGAAGCCACGGGCGTGACATAATTAACGTTGCCTGTAGAGATTTAATTTGCTCACCTCAGTGTCACCTCACATGGTACAGGCCTGCAGTAGGAATCCCCACTTCCCTGAATGGGATGCTCTCTGGTATAGAGTGATGGGTCACACTGGAGGTTGTATCACAGCACATCGACAAAAAGGAGTGCCAGATTCTCCAGGAAACTCTGCTTGGTGCTTGGCAAACATGCATACTTGAAATCCTGACATACATCTAATAAAATACTTTCATATATGAAAGCGTCAAAGTTTTGAGTTGAGTGATCATAGAAGGCTCTGCCATGTTCATAATATTATTTCTCTGAGCAGGAGAAGAGGGAGGAAGAAAGGATGATCTCTGTTCCTTGGGTTTCTGAAGCAGGCATCACACTGCAAATGCAACCAAAGCCATGTGCAGTGTAGGAAAATAGAACTTTTATATGTACAATACTGAATTCCAAATCAGCTCCTGAGTGTTTTGTTTTGAAACTTAAGTATAGTTCGGAAGCTAGTGTTCTTTTGCTTGCTATTCCCATAATTCTCCCCAACATTCCAATTAATGTTTATCTTTATGTGCATCCATTTCCAGACATACATGTAGATATGAAGAAAAAAGGGAGTAGTGTGTTGTGTTGTACATCAGACAACCCAATAAGGTAGGAGGTTTTTAAAAAAATAGCTCCCACAAAGGAAATGAGAAGAGAGTTTAGGAGATGTAAAAGAGTAATTTATCGTTCTTGAACCTGGGCTGGTGACTACATGTACATGAAGATAATTTGTCATTGAGGGGATTCCAGGAGATGCCCTGCAGTAGGGAGATCACCTGTGGCTGGTGGTTGAACCTGAACTAGGGCATGGAGGTATCCAAGCTGACTGGGACTGAGGGACACCAAGGATGGTCTTCTGCTCGATGGGAAATGATGAAAACCATCAACCAAAAGAAGAGTAAAAACAGAACAAAGAACAAATTTTGTTTGAAAAACTAAAGCAATAATCCAGACTTTATCAAAACCTAGAAGTCAATTTTGCAATTTGTTATTATGCAGGTTATTTTTCTTAAGACGTTTTAAAATCAAGCTTCCACGATCAGCAGGTACTAAAAAACCTGCCAGCATTAAAAAAGGACATTATTAGGCCCTCACAACCAAAGCCCTTGAAATAAATCTATACACCATGATAAGACATTTAAATTATAACAATTTAATCTTTCATTTGTAGCTTCATACAATCTAAAAGTGGACCGAAGTTGAACAGAAAACAGACCATGAGAACAGAAAAAACCCTGACCCAATAATTACATCTGCCATAAATAGCAAATATGGGCAGACAAAAACACTTTTGAAAGAAGAGAATCAGGAAGAAGACAATTTTTTATCTATTGTCAGGAATAATTATTGCAGTCTCCATGCCTTCATAAAAATCATTTATTAGTGTCAGATGGCTGTATTTCATTTCATTCCTGATTTACAAAGCAGACTGGTATCTGTGTGCATATAGGAGAGGAAGAAGAGGATTAATCAAGTCATAGTTTCTTCGGCTTTTAGAGAAAACCAAAAGAAAGAAACCAGTTCTGAGAGGCTTGATCTTGTCAGTGAGTCTGCAATTAACACTTGCCCAAATATGAGATCAGCATGCATTTTTATCTCTTTGCAGAACATGTAAACCACTTTATATAAAGCAGATTGGGTGATTCCATTATTTTCCTCATGTCCTTAAAATAACACCTTTGCTTTTCACTGCGTTTCCCCTCTCTTCATCTTACAACAGCTGTGTACAGCCAATAATGCCTGACACAGTTGAAAAGCTGGGGGTGGATTGTTGAGGTTTTTTGAACATCTAAATTCTTGTTTTTCTGACAAGCCTGCTAATCCCAAGTGCTGTTTTTAGATACCAAAATTATATGTTAAAGAACAGATTCAGGATTTCCTTTTCAAACCCCCGTAAAGGGAAGATTGCACACCAAAAGAGAAAGAAAGAAGGGAAAAAAAGAAGGTAATTTTCATACTGCTTAGTGTTACTTTGTGCATCTATGCATTTCAAGGTTGACAGAAACTTTAAGTATCTCTGGCAATAACACCATGTGCTAGTTTTTCTCCTGTCACCTGCACCTTGAACAAAGTGGCAGGCAGGGTTAGCCAGTAGCCATGAAAAGCCACCAGCCTGGTCAGTGAAAAGCACCATTAGGCTCAGGGAAGTTCAGATATTCTGGGATCAGAAAAATTGTCACCCAGATGAAGGGAGGCCTGTGTTACCTGCATCCTCCTGCACACAAAATTCCATCAACTTCAAGAGAAAGTCTTTGTTATTGGTCCTGGAATCTTCTCCCAAAAGGTCAGGATGACGGTGGATTAAGAAATATGAGCAGGTGCAATAAAGAATTATGAGATACTATGCCAATTTATTTCTTCATTCATGATTTTCCTCTATTCCAAACTTTTATTCAAGCAGCAACACATGAAAAATAAAAGGGATTGAATTTAAAAGGCCTAAAATTTTTTTTTTAAAAAAAGAACAACATACAAACAACCCTTATTACATTCTTTTTGGGCACCATGAACTTCAGACTCAATACGTGAAGAATCAAACTGACATGCACAAAATACTAACTTGGAATGAGATTTATTCTTTGTCTTTTACCTTCTGAGGATGTTATGATGTTGCTCTTAATCTTCCTAAAGTCCAATTTCCAAATCTGCTAGTTCTCGGCCTAAGCCTGGTTCTCAACCTGAATATTGTGGTGGATTTCAAATAATTGAATTATTTGTCCATTTTAATAAGCATATTGAGATTTTTAAAAATTCCAGTAGAGCTTTACTTCACCTAGGTTTAGCTATCAGAGGTGGGCAGGCATTTTGGTTACAGTTCATCTACTTGTTTTGCAAATGTGTTAAGAAGCCTGCTGCTTCCTACTGGCTGGAAAAGGGATCCAGGGTTAAGAGTTTAGGGTGTTGACAATGTTGCTGGAGGTACTAAAGGTAGGAAAGATCAATCTAATCTCACATGTCAAAAGTTTGCTGTGTAAATTTGCGTTTACAAATAAAGAGGATGAATTGCAGTATGAAATAGGTTAGGTGATGTGCATTTAACTAAGAGCAAAAGTGTTTTTCTCCATTAGAGAAGAAAGCATAAGGAGATTATGCCTTTTATTAACATTTTTAGATTGCAGTCATCAACTATAATCTTTTCAATAAATGTGAACTCAAGCCTATTCTTTTATTTCATCAAGATTTTTACCTAGGGTATTTGAAACTACACATACCAGAAAACAATGCAGCTGAAAAACACATGCAGATGGAAATAACCAGAATGGCCCCAGAATGAAGATTTCCTCACTGAATTAATGTGGCACATTAGAAAGTTATTAAAAGTGGCAGGAAACAATTCTCAAAACTTTTAGAAATCCTTTAGGCTATACACCATCTTCAAGAGGGTAGCCCAGTCAAGTATTAAATGGCATTATTAAAACTGTTTAAACAAATATTAAAAATTAAGGAATTTTATACAATCCTTTTCTACACATGGTTTAGAATAAAGATATTGACAGTTCTTAAATTAGAAACCAATAGCAGAAATTTCAGAGAGAATCACATACCATAGTGGAAACTGCAATATTTGAAAAATTTTGAAGCTTTCAAAAGCCCCTCATAGAGAGATTAATCTTTTGATGTCTTTTGAAATGGTCTTTTTTGGACCTCTGTGTTTTCCTTGCAGAAGCACACCATAGAAATATGAGTCATAAAGTTATGGTTTTAACTTTTTCTTCAACAAACAACCTGTCTCCTGATTGGAATTAGGGAATTAATTTGACCCATAAACTCGCAAGTTCCTATCTCTGGAGTTACTCTTATAGATAAAACTCATAAAAGCAAACTAGCAGCTTGCAGCAGGTTTTAAAGTTGGAAGTTGAATGCTTTTATCTCTGGGAAAGAAGGCCTGTTGCTCAGAACAAACTGGTCTGTCAGGCACTGCCTAAACTTTGGTTCTTGTACCACAAAGTAGGAAAAACTGAAAAATACTTAGGCCAGTGACCTGCCTGATTGCTTTTTGAAACACTCTATAGAGGCATGCCCAACTGGCATGATATTTCTTCAGAATCTGCAAGTATATGGTTTATGAGATGCATACTGGCTTCAATTTCTCCCAGGCAACATTTTTTTTAAATCAATTGTTTCTTTCAAAGGATAGATTGATGTGGAGTGGTTAGGAAGAATCAGGTGTTCATGTCCTGAACAACTACCATGAAACGTAAGAGCAAGCACAAGAATTCACAGCTTTGCAATCAAGAAGGTTCTCCTAATCTGAGCTTGTAATTTCTTTATAGATAACACTGATTTTCTTCAACTGTTTTTCTCAGTCTCTGCTATGCCATCTCTACTGCAAGACATTTTAACAACCTGTATTAGAATTAAAACCATACTAAGTAATTATGTGGAGGATTAAACTGAAAAGGAAAGGTCACCATAAATTATATTTATAAATACATTCCTAAATTTAATAAAGGGAGGAAACAGTAGAAACAGGAGAAAAAAATGTAAGAAGTTAGTTTAATTGTTAGCAAAGAATGCACTCTAAAGAGTTCATCTTCTCAGAAGATACAAGTTTAAAAAAGCAGGAAAAGACAGTTGATGAGAGGAGAGACGAAGTTACAAAAAACTTAAAAATATATGTTCAACTTTGTGTTCTGTTCTTCATATGAGATTATCTGGCATTACTCTTCACAAAAGAAGCTTCTACAGATTTTAGATTCACAAGCAAAAGGCTTATTATTTACAATGAAACATACTTCTCAAGTTGTTTCATGCTTTTTCCAGTATGAAAGCCTTCCTTCTGGGCAGTTTTGATCAAAAGTAAATAGCACTGATTGCCAAAATTGCACTACAGTGCTTTGTAAATTAGCCAGTAAATACTGCAGAGCACACCTCAGCACAATGCTAAAAATGTTGGGATTGCAGTATCAAGGTGAAACCTTTTTACTTTACCTCATTTTATGTTAAGTAGCACCTTAATGAAGGAAATACTCCAACTGACCCCAGCAGCATTCACAGCTGTGTTTCGTGTGAAGGGATTTAGAATCTGATCCAGTGACAAATACAATATTAAGAAACCTGCACCCTGAAGACAGCACGGAAATATCGGAGCATTCAGATCATATGTGTCCACCTAAAGCATAACAAAAGTACACTCTTTATAACAATAAAAATGCACCTAAATCATTTAACCAGAACTTCTTTATGATTTTATCATGTATCTTACTTTTCCATTTCCTACACAGCTTATCAATGTTAACAAGATACCAATGACCTTTGTCCAGCTAAAGTTTTTGTCACTGAAAATGACCACGGCAAGATGACAAGTGCTAAGACCTGAACACTGAACACTCCCTTAAGTCTAAATCAAACCCTGATATTGCCACCTATAAGGCAGATAGAATTGAGCTGCTGCTTTCCACCCTGAGCAGGTTCAGTGGGACACTGTAGCCATGTATTTGAGCAGTTTAGGCCACAATGTGCTCCAGCCAAACTGTCTTTAGTCATTCTTATCAGAACTCTCTGGAACTCGTCAAGGTAACCAGGCTATAAACTGTTCTAAAATAACAAAGAAGAGGCTGAGAAACAGAATATCAAGACTGCAAAAACTAGAAAAAGGAGGGCCATGAAGCACTGGACTGTAACCAACCGTATTTCCTGAAAGGCGCATGCTGTGGACAAGACAGAGTCACCAATCAAGCAGAGCGTGATTGCGTGAACAGTAGGTTTAGAATTTTCCGAGGGTGACTTTATGATGCCTGTATCCCCAATTGTCAGCTCTGTTTGTGTTGTATATTAAGTTCTGTGCCTTTAAGCCTGGTTCTGAGAGCAAAGCAGGGAAAGAAGCGCTAAGTTTGTTTTGAGAAAAATGCCTGACTCCTCTGCATTCCTCTTGGGATGGTTGTTTGTCTGAAGCACAGACCAGTAATCAGCAATCTCAACTGGTCAAAGATTTTTTTTGCTTTTAGTTAGTTTTAGCTAGCTAGGGCAGAGAAGTTCCCTGGACTGCTTTGGTTTGTTTTTTTTTTTCTTTTCCTTGGGACTGTTTAAACCTGCTCTGGACTTAAAAAACCAGAGGAGCACCGAGGACTCTCACACCTGTGGCCCACTGGGGCCTGGACCACCAGAGGGCCTCATAAGAGATTGAGAGGGACTTTCTGAATTTACCATCTCACTTCAGAACAACAAAAAGTTTTATTGCTTCATATTATTCATTCTTTATGCTTGTGGACATTTTTTCTGTTAAATAAATAGTTTTTTCCACTTTTCTCTGAGGAAGTGTTTTCCTGGACCAGCTAGAGGAGGGGCCGTTTGGGTTTGTTTCCCAGAGGGACCCTGCTTGGGGGTTTTGTCCCAAATTTGCCCTGAACCAGGACAAGAATGTATAAATATAGCTTAGTGTAAACAATGAATGGCTTCTGCCCTGAGGTCCCACAGGACAGCTCAGCAGTATGAGCTGCAGGGATGCCCATGGCTCTGGTGCCAAAGGCCAGAGGCTGAGCCAGGCTCAAAGCCCTGCTCTCAGCTCAGGGTTGTGCAGGGTTGAGCACCATCACAGAGCCACTCTGGGTCTGCTGGCGCAAACCCTGGGAGTTTTACACAGATAATTACACGACATAATCCCTCCTTTCGATTTTCTGCGCCATCACGCCCTCATCTACATGCTATTTGTGCAGTTTGCTTTGCAGCAATGTGCAATTGTGCTCTAGATGAGCCAGCTGAGGTGAAAAAGCAGCAGAAATGTGGGAGTGGGTTGCTCACTCACCTGAAAATGTAGGCTTGCTCCACAGAAACCACCTCAGCAAAAGCAGTTACAGGTCACATAAACAACTTTCTGAAATCTACAGAAAGGTGCTCTAAGATGAACTTTTTCATCTTTTTTAAATTTGTTGTCATCCATACAAACACTAGCCCAAGAAACTTGAAACACTACTGTTTAGGTAAGAACTTACAACTACTTTTTAAAGAATGAACACATATTTTCAACTAGCATTGGTTATTCTCTCCCTGCCTAAAATGTAGATCAGTCTATGCAAAATTTAAGATGTGTATGTATATAAAACTGTTCAGTCTTGAACATACAACAATTTTGTAAAAATAAATCACCATAAATCAAAATATAAACTCTCATTATGCAATAATTGTTATAGATATTTCTGGGATACTTTATTTTAATTTAATCACTAATTTACAAAAATTAGTGAAGTGGTGGACCCTAAAAAGAATTTTTCAAATGACTTTATATTGCATGCAGCTGAATTTTTCAAGACAGAAAAAATCCATTTTGTTCTTTAACTTGTTACTGATGCTGCATGTTGAAGGAGTTAATCTTACTTCAGGAAAGCCACAAACTTATTAATGGAACAAGAAATTTAAAGCACATCATCATCATTAATCATGAAGCAGCAGACATATTAAATCATTTTTGTATACATGAGTGGACTAAATAGGCAACAACTTGTTTCATTATTTCATTTTGTTCAGAAAAAAATTAATTTCCATATGATAGGACAGGTCCTTCATACAAGCTAAAGGATGCAAACCATGCCCTGACCATCCTGTGGTGAATGTTGCAAATTTTTGGCTCCCTCAAGGAGTCAGTCCAAGAGTCTAGCCAGCTCCTTGAGGGCTTAGCCCACTGAACAGAGACTTGCTTTATTGTCAAGCAAGATGGATCTAAGTTCTAACTACAAAAATATAACAATCAATCCATCCTTTTTGGAAAGCTGAAGGACTGATGGGTGGGAAATAAGATAAGAGAAGGTGCTCAAGCAAAGGTCCTGGGGCGATGCCACACCAAAATCCAGAATGGAAGACCCAAGAGCAGTCCCCAGAAATCTCCTTGCAGAGTACACTTTCTTTTGCTGTCACTCAGCATTTTGGAAGTAGGACTGCTGCAGATTTAATTATTATTTAGTTACAAGTAGCAGGCACAGACAGTAAAGGTTCTAATGATATTGATATTTTAACCTTTCACTTGAGGATCTTCCATCCCAAACCAAACTTCTGATAAAAATTATGTAAAACTCATCACAATGTGCAGAAAGGAGAAAAAATTCTCTTTCCAACCCGCACCATTTCTGCACTCTTCCAGAAAGTAAATTGTTGCCTTTGTCCCACACACATGAACACTGAAAGGCAGACAGAATCACAAGGACTCTCACGTACACTATTTACCTGCGCTTATGACCAAGGAAACGCTGCATCCCACATGTGCAGAGAAGCAGTGGCTCTAATTCCAGCCCCTATCTGGAGCTCCAGAGGAAAAAATGCTTATGCACAATACAACTGATATCGCACTCTTTTTTCATCTAATTCTCGTGCCTTAGAAATAGAAATGTTAAAAGAGCTGGTAAGTGAGGGAAGTGCAACCTTTTCTTACTCTGTTTTTTATCGGATTAAAATTTTTAATTCCCATTGAGTGTCACGTTATTTACAGCAGCACCATTTTTCATGAATATCATACTTGCCATTACTATTGTGCTTTGCAAACCTGAACCTAAAACAAATAAATGAAGCTTTCACTTCATCTTCTTTGCTGCCAGCCTTCTAATCTTATAGTAGCAAGATAGGACACAGTAACCAGAGCTGTAGAATAACTACATCGATCAACTGGTAAAAAAAAATCCGGCTGATATGGACTAAGTCAATCTCTCTGCAGGAAAAACTTACACAGAGAGACCCCAAGAGATCATAAATTTATAGCCTAGCTTAAAATTATGGAATTTGTAATAGATTTGCCATTAATTTAGTGAGAGGACTTTTAAGGAAACTGCTCAGCTGGATTGCTTTTCCATTACTGAAACACAACCATCAACTGTGAGAACAAATACGCCTCATATTAACTACCATAATACACAGATTGCAAATAATAAGGCAGATCACAAATTGCACACTAGACTATTTATATGAAAAGGTATCTCAGATTCTATACTTACTCAGATTGGTAGGTGCTCTTTTAAAACTTAGAATGATGGAGAGTTCTGGAAATCTTCCTATTGAATGCCTCTTAATTTAGGGCTAATTGACAAAATTTTGTTATTTAAGGGATAAAAATCTCCTGGGGCTTGTTCCAGATCTGGATAATGTCCTTGACAATGTAGCATGAGTGGTGGAACCAAATAAGGTATAAAAAATATATATAAAGTATTTCATGAAGAAATATGTTATCCCATAGCAAAAAAATGTAAAATCAAAGCTACTTAAAGAAAACAAATCCTGCTCCAGTTGATTGATTATCTAGAGGGTGGTTTCTTGCTCTGAAAACCTATGCTGAAGTTGACATAACTTCTCCAGATCAGTGATGTGTAGGTAGAACAGTAAAAAAGTCGGTTTGTCACTTGTTTTTAGAGGACTAAATACAGGGCAAGGAAACTTTTTGCTTGAAGTATAACACCTATACCTGATGGTTTTTATTTATATTACATGTTCTTATACTATTAAAAATTCGGTTGAAAACTATCATTACCAGACTCACCAACTGTTTTTAACTAGCCTGAGAAAAGTTTCAAAACCTGAGACTATTGGATTCAAGTTCTGTAACATCACAGAATCTTAAAATGGCCTGGGTTGGAAGGGACCTTAAAGATCATCTCATTCTAACACTGCTGTTGTGGGCAGGGACACTTTCCACAAAAATCAAGTTCCTCAAAGCCCCATCTAATGTGGTCTTGAACTTCCAGGGGTGGGGCATCCACAACCAGCACATGAGGGATTTCTGGGGCATGTCCAGCCTCTCACCCACTAGCACCCCCAGGTCCTTCTCCCAGGGCTGCTCTGGGTCTGTTCATGCCCAGCCTGGATTGGTACTAGGGGTTGCCCTGACCCAGGTGCAGAACCTTGGACCTGGCCTTGTTAAACTGTTAATTTGGATTGATTAGCCTTAGCATGAGATGTTAGGTAAATTGGACCTCTTCCAAATAGTACAAGGAATATACTGTATTTTTGCTCTCTTACTAACTACCCTGAGGAGAGTTGTTGCACTTCCAAAAGTTAAGAAATGACACAAGCTTTCAACAGCCTGTAGGAAATATTCACATATAAATTAGTCTAGTTGCATAAGTATGTAAAAGTATTCAACAATTTTCTTAACAAATTCTTTCCTATCTGTAAACGCGAAGTACCTGGAATATCACAAGAAATCCCCCCAACACAACAACTACAATAAATTTGTAAGCAATGGTAAATACTTGCAAAGAGATATGCTGGAATACTGGTGTTGTTCTTTACCATTTTTTTTTCCTAAAGTAAGAAAAAATACATATCTGATAGTACAGATTGCTTTCAGGCATGAAATCTTTTGCTTAAGTGAACATAGAAGTCTTGTACTTCAGTATAAGGTCATCAACCCTTCAACAAAAGTACACTCCTGTTCTTTCATTAGAAACACTTTCAGTTTATCCTACTGCTTAAATTTGCAATGCTTGTGCTTCCTTCCTCTCTGGAAGAGGTAATTGCTGTGTATAGACATTCATGTAAAAGTATATTAAGACATATTTATTAACTCTTCAGGAATCATGCCAAAATACGATCTTCTGGACTCCAGCAGTCTGGATGCTGTGTTAGAATAGTCCAAAACATTCTACAGTGATTTCCACTGAAAATATCAAAAGCTGTGGGTTTAAACATTCAGGCCATGTGAAGATGTGGAAAAGGATCTAAAATTCACAGTGGGTCTAATTTGTCTAGTTAGCAAACACACAATTGGATGCATTTACAGACCAGTGACATTCCAGTTCACAAGGAATATTTCAAATTAAATAATATTTGGCTTAACTGCAAGGCTCAATTCTGAATATATCTAATTCTCCCCACCATGAGAAAAAAAGCCCAGAGGGGATCTCACCCTGCAAGGACCTTGGGTCTCCATCCTACTCCACCTCTCCACTGGAGGAAAGCCTGATCTCCATACCTTATTTCTACTCTTTAATCTCTCTTGCAAGGCTTCAAAAGAAAGATAGAAACCCCTCTGGATCTGGGGCTACCTTATGGGCAAATAAGACCAGCTCACCAGAAGTGGGGATCAAAAAATCTCAGTTCCTCCGTAATTTTTCTGACAAAATCTCCCAAGAGCAGCTCCGCTCTCTAATCTATCTCTTCCCTCCATCCCTCAGCCCCACTGCTCCTTTGCTCTTCTAAAATTGAACCAAGCTGAACCTCCAGCCCATACCACCTGCCCTTAGAAACATTTTGGTAATATAGTCCTGATTTAGACCACCCAAGAAGACCTAATACCTAAGCCAGCGGTCCAGCAGGCAGCACCTTTGAGATCCAGTTTGATGCTTCCTAGCTGGGGGAGGAGAGGCAGAAATGAAGCAAGACACTGCCTGGAGGCCACTCCTTGCCTTCATCAGCTTCCACAGTCTGTAAATTAATTTGCTGCTTCACTTGCAGTCAAACTACACTAAGAAATTTATCATCTCAATCCCCCTCAAAGAAAATAATGTCTCTTAAGAAAGCACTTATTTAGTAACTAATTCTGCCCTCTTGTGTGCTTGTATACTTTATAGGTTACAAGATTTCATTTTTCTTTTTTCAACCAAGACTAAAGATCTTTGTTACAAATGATAGATGGGACAATCCTCAGTCCACTAATTTCCCTTGGCTCCTTTTGAAAGGCTATGAAATATATATTTCTTATTCTTCTTTAACTACATGAATTAAGACTTCAGTGTTGTACACTGTCACTGAAAACCTTTTGAGGGTCTGGCATCTTTTATCTCTATTATTCAATGAATAGATCTTTTAAAAATAAAAAATTATGCAAAGCCTCTAAAGGAACAGTCTATAGCCCTTTTTATTTATCTGAGAACCAAATACTTTCTGACTATCCAAAGTACTTTTCCCATTGTTTGGTATCAATCCCTAGCACAGCTGATACTCGAGGCAGAGATTTTCAAAATGCTGCCTCAAGGGATTTAAATAAGGATTATTTTTCTAAGTCTTCATTTTCTTCTTTCAATGAGCACCCTCAGCCTCTACTCCCATCTATTTTCCATTCCACATTAAGAGATTAGATTTCAAATTCCCTCTGGACAAAAAGATACTGCATCTCAATTCAGACTGTCAAACTTTTAGAGCCAAAGAAGTTAAGAGGAAGCAATGCAGCTGCTAACTAGCAATTACACCCAACCCCTGCCACATACTTTGGATCAGAAGGATCTTGTCTCCCCTCTCTCCTCTTCTCCCAGAAAACAGCAACAGGACTGGAGGAAATAGCACCAAGCTGCACAAGGCTGGACACCAGGAAGAATTTCTTCACTGAAAGGGTTGTCAAGCCTTGGAAAGGGCTGCCCAGGGAAGTGGTGGAGTTACCATCCCTGGGATTGTTCCAAAAAAACCCCAACTGGGCGTGGCACTCAGTGCCATGGGCTGTTTGACAAGGTCAGGATCAATCAAAGGTTGGACTCAACGACCTTGGAGGTCCATTTCAACCTAAATGATTGTGTGACCCTCCCATCTCTCAATTTACTTTGTTGAGAAAAGCACACAACCACGTGCTTAATCTAAGCATGAACTCTGAGCAACTAAGCAAAGATGGTTCCTTGATTTGGTGCCCCAAAAAATATTTGCAATACACAGACATCTAAAGATGCAGATGAAGGCATAGTGGGATTTTGTAGGGAGCCTGGTCATTTCTTTGTGATTCAGATCAATTAGAATTATTCATCTATACACTTTTGAAAATTGCACCCATTTGCCACTTTGGGCACTTAAATAACTTAAGGGAAATGGACACTTTCCAGTAATTTCAGTCACTGAAAGTACTCAGCATTAAAAGGCATTCTTTGACTGTTATAATTCTTCCAAATGCTCTGCTAATGGTTTTGGTTATGACTGTGCTCCTTGTCTAGAGAAGAACTGAGAGGCTGCAGCTCAGTTACCTTAGGAAGATGATTTTCTGATCCAACTTCACTTGTCTATTTAAAAGAGCCATGAAGAAAGTCTTTATTTACTTCATAGCTCTTATGTAGCAGATTATTTTCTACAAATTCTAAATTCCTCCAGCGCTTCTCTATGTCAACCACACAACATAAACTTATTTTAGGGCAGGGACTGCCTATGTGGCAAGTGAATATGAAGCACTGATGAGCAAAGAGAAGAATCCCTATCTGAAGCACTGCCTAAAATACCCAAAATACTCACATGTCCCCAGGATAAGAAAAAAGTTCTGGTACAGGAATGAGAAGATCCCTGCTAGAAAACCAAGCTGTGACTGTTTCAAGTTGCTGTTCTCAGTGGAATATCAGGGATGATATTGCTTTTTTTTTTCAGAGGCAGCTTGAGAGGAAATAATTTTGCTAATCAGCTTGGGTTTATATCTGTAATCACTGAAGCAAGCTGGTTTTTGTCACTCTTGCCATTGCTTTCTAAATATCTAAATATGATTTACAGTCTGCTATACAGATAGCTGTACAACATGTATAGTTTTATTTTCAGTTTGCAGAAAAAACATGGGGAGTCTTGTTCTGCTATGGGTAAACCATATTAAGGAATTACATAAAAATGTAATTTCATAGCAGGGGGTTTATTTTGGTTTTGCATGTGTCTGATTCATAGCTTTTATATTGCAAAAGGTTGTAGATTAATTATAGAAACTATTAATTTAATGAATTAGGTGAAAATGAAAAAGAAAAAAAAAAAAAGAAAATGGACCAGAGGTTTGAGAAAGGGCTGTCTTCCACGGTAAGGGAACCTTGGAAGAAAAAGAGAAAAAAGATGACCCATGGGAGAAAAAAATCACAGTGGGTTATAATGTATACTCTTATTAGTATGACATTTACTGGCATTTCAGTCGTATTTGAATTTTTCACAACTTGCCCTTGTACTCTCCCCTAAAAATGACTGCCAGTCCTACTATTACAATTTGCTATCTCTGCAATGTGCAATTATATTTTGACACACATCCCTGATCCTTTTAATTATTATTATTTTTTCTAATTGGATGAATTTCTAATATAACTTAAAACTAATGGTTTATAACTGTGCATAGTTTGTAGCTGATTGGACAGAATAGGTGATCAATAATTTTAATAATCTTGGCTAGATTTGCATTCCACTATTTTATACAATTAAATATAAAATGAAAGAAATGAAACCCACAAATCTCAGTCAATTACTGAAGTAGATTATCTATTTTCAAAGAGAATGGGCCAGATGCTCAGCTAATTTAAATCAGCTCAGCTCACTGATATTTACATCAAGAATCTGCCTCAGTATTTTAAATCCCTTTATCTCCAGAATGTAAAATACATAGAGAGCTATTTGGGATAAAAACTGTTCTCATGTGATTGCTAATTACACTAAAGGTTGTAGTGTATAGCAAGGTATTCAACACTATAGCTGGAAAGAAAACCTGCTTTCATATTTTTTATCATTTATGGACTGAAATAAATATTGCTATCCATTATCAACACTCAAGACTATTTACCATTGGGGTGCAAATTACAAGTTTACAATAAATTAATAGATTTTCAAACATAATTTCTGAAATGCACATTTGTGTAAGAAAGTGTTAAAATACTAAAACCTTCATGAGAATGTTTAAGACTTCTCTTTAAAAGCCTAATTGCTCCCTTTGGAGACATTATAATCTATTGAGTAAATACTTATTTATAGACTTTTTAATTGGTGGATTACATTAACAGATACTAGGATATATTTTGAAGGCAAGTATATTGCCCTTGTGGAGTCCAATGCCTCCTTATATATAGCACATTTACTGGCAGAAAATTCTATAATTCTAATTATTAGTGAAATTGATTTTTACAACTTCTGCAAGATTGAGTTCACATATATTTAAAGGAAATATTGGCAAACGGTGTCTTTTCCCTAATAAACCATTGGGAACAGTAGCACTTCAGTCCTACTTTCAGCAGTCCCTAAGCAGTTAGAAACACAGCTCTTTACTTTATCCTTAATCTCTGAATTGAACCACAATAAAAATAATAATAAAAAAATCTGTATTAGCATTCAAATTCAGCCTTTTGGAGTAAGCTCAGGAGGGAGAGCTGTCATTTTAAAAGGGGACAGCAGGAGCCTGGAACTACCACTTCAGACCCACTGCAAAACCTGCAGACAATTCCTGCACCATTTTAAACCTGTTCATAAATGAAGAACAAATAATGACAGTAGTCAAAGCATCAAGACAGAGACAAGTTAAGAAGACGGGGCTAACAGGACCCAACAACCCAAACACCATAAACCTCAGAATGTAAATGAGAGGAACAAAGGGCATAACCTGGG
>VWYN01018753.1:0-10476 GCA_013400075.1 Hippolais icterina
ATCTGTTTGAAACCAACACACTCACATTGCAGAATCTGAGATAATATTTAGATGTTTCCCTTCACAACTCTTAGAGGATCAGTAGCTCTATCATTACAACTTCTTGCACAATATCCTCTGCAGACAGAACTGTGTTACAGGCTATCACATAGTTCCCTTACTGCAGATACTCACATACAGAAATTGTTGTGTTGGGAAGACTTTATATTTTCAACAGAATTAAAGTGATTCACTTGAAAATAGGCACTTGTTTGTTTTCTTTTTTTACATCAATATCCTAAATCTGTTTTCTCCAATTTTGTCTGTTTTCTTTTCTTACATGGTCCAGTCATCTAACTTGATTTTTCCACAACAGGATAGAATCATAGTATCATAGAATAGTATCAGAGTAGTTTGGGTTGGAAAGGATCATCTGGTTCCAACTCTCCCATGGTTAGGGAATCTTCCACTAAACCCTGAGTTGTTCAGGGTCCCAATCCAGCCTGCCCTTTAACACCTTCAGGGATGGGGAGTACACATCATCTCTGGGCAACCTGTTCCAGTGACTCATCAGGATTACAGTAAAGAATTCCTTCCTAATATCTAATCTAAAGCCATTTCCCTGAAGCTCATCACCTTAAAGCCATTTCCCTTTGTTCATTCACTACGTGCCCTCCTGAAAAGTTCCTCTCCAGTCTTACTGTTGCCTTCTTTAGACACCAGAAAGCTGCTCTATTGTCTCCCTAGAGTGGTTTGGGTGGGATCCTTTGCTACCATTTACTCATTTCTTTCCTCAAAGGCAAAATGGGGAATCATTGCCAGCCGAAGATTATTTATACCTTGATCTGAGAGTCTCTGGGAGGATGTGGTGAGGCTGCTGATGTGGCATTATTGCTTCCTACAGAGAGTGACTTGGAATGACTGGATAATGTTATAATACAGAAACTAAGGATTTGCTTGCTCCATTATTTTTCTTATATGTATTGTGTTTTTCTCCTTTCACTGGTACTTTCTCACGCCCTTTTACTGTCTCTACCCTGTGATAATGTCTGCACCCACAGTGACTGTACAGCAGAAACAAATTATTAGATAATTGGAAAAGCAGGTAGTTACATTTGAACTACATGCAAAAATACTCTCTTGGGTGACTTAACATAGAGGTCTTCACAACAAAAGGTCTCCAAGCTAAAATTTTTTTTTCACTAATAATTCATTTTTCAAAACAGATAATTAAGCAGTGAGACATTCCAAAGCATTTATTATTGTTCAATAATGCATGGCACAATGTTGAAGAATTTTGGTGCTAATTTGTTCTTGATAACCTTTCTGATTCTGCAGCCTCTGCTGGACTGGTGGGTTTTTTTGGTTGTTTGTTTGGGTTTTTTGGGTTTTTTTTTTGTTTGGGGTGGTTTTTTTGTTTGTTTGTTTTTGGGGTTTTGTTTTGTTTTTGTTTTTGTTTTTTTTTTTCAAATGCAGACTTCAGTGCAACATGTGAATCATATAAGCATCAGTTGGTAATTAGGTTGTAAAGCACAGAGTATACACATATATTTTATGAAAGGTACATGCTTGTGGTTCAGCTGTGAAAACCTGAGGCTGGCTGGTTTTCTTTTCCAGAATGAAACCTAACCCAGCAAAGTTTAACTGGATAGCGGTGGGACCCAGTCCCTGTGTTGAACTTCTGTTTCTCCCTGACTGATTTATGTGGATGCATATATGAATAGAGAAAAGCAGATTGTGATTCCAACCTATTAATGAAACTCTTCTGAAAACATAAAAGGGAAGAAAAAAAAATAAAGCATTTTGTTCTGATTATTCATGTGTAATTTTCTGAAAGCTGTGAAGAAGAAAAGGCAGTGCTAATAGTTAAATGGGATATGATCCAAAAGCCAGAGCCAGCCACCATTGGAGAAGGGTATATATTGGGGGTTTAGAGGTTGTTTTTTATAATCCAGGCACAGCTGGGAGGCAGGCCACTGGTGATGCCATTTCCAATACAAAGCTGTCAGTATGGCATATTTTCCAGTTGTTTCTCTGCAAGAATCATGTCATTATGTAGCCATTTCTCATCCCTAGGAGACTTGAAGGCTTCAGATCAATACTTCAAGTAGGTGATTAGTGGATATCAAGGATTAGGGTTTGCAGTTATCTAATTCAAAGGTGAGAAAGCAATTGGAAGCAAGTGGCTTCATGGGCTAAAATAACCAGATCATATAATTCTTCTAATGTAAAGCACATATGTGCTGAAAGCTGGAACAGAAAGAATTTCTAGAACTCATTTCTAGAGCTGCAGACAATCAGCTTCATAGGATCAAATGTCACTCTGATTAAAATTATTTTCAAAAGATAGAAGAGGAAAGCAGTGGTTTAAAAACCTGCATGTTAAACATTTTTATTTTGTCACTGTAGCTAGCATTTGAATATAGGAGACATAGTAGGATAAATCTCTTTGCCTTGCAAACTCTTCACTGTAAACATCACTGGAGATCAGCCAATGTCCTGCCCCACTCCACCATGGGAAGATCATCTGAAGTTTTTGCCATGGATGAGTGTGCTTGTGATTGTGTCAGGTACACCGATTCTGACAGCAGGTGAATCTGTAGAGAGAGCAAGGAATGTATTTAAGTTCTCATCTTCTCAGCTGATTTTCTGTAGGACAAAAAGAGGATTTTGGAAATTGAATATTCTTTTGCATTATATTGAATGTTCCCTGCAACAGAAAAATTGTGTGTAAGAAAGGACCTAAAGTGGTAAGTGTTAATGTCAACCAAAGGCATTTACCCAAACACTTGAAATTACTCCAAAACAGCTATAATCTTGTAGAGGGGAGACAATATAATTCTCTCAATGAATGTTATTGATTCCTCATGTAAAAAGAGAACCTTGAACCAAATTTGTAATTGTTAATGTAAAACATAAATGTCAAACTGATAGAAGTACCTTCCACTGAGACACCAGAGCACTGTGAACACCCAGCTGGCAGCTGAAGAGGGGACACAAGCTTCCAGTGCTGCTATAGAAATATAATTGAAAGTGAGCATGGTAGGCTCCAGAGCCAAAGGGTGTGATATGTCACTAGGGCTGATGCAGCAGCATTCCTGGATAAATATATTCTTGGAGATCTTACAAATAAACTCTGAGATGATCCCTTGCATTGGTAGTATCCACAAAACCCTTCATATCACTAGTAGGTATGTAACCACAACAGCTCTGTGGAAATGTAAAGTAAAAAACATGATAAAAATTTTTTCTATTTTTTTTTTAACATGTCAATACAATATTGGGAGTAGCTTTTAACTAGTGTCAGGTTAAAAGTATGTCCCAAAGATGTGCACTTGCAGCTCTGTGGGCTATGGCAACACAGTGACATGAAAACAATGCCAGCTGTGCCTGTAGACCCTCCATCACTTCAGTTTTAGCACCTGGCCCCAAACTTTCAAAAAAAGGATAGTACAATAGATGTTTGGGGTTTTTTTTCTTTTACTACCAGTTTATTTATTTCATTAAAATGTTATTATATATTTAATGTTATGATAAATTTAATATTCTTTATTAGAAAACACAATAGAATCTCTGTGGTACAACTGGCCATAGCGTTAGAGCTCTAGAGATAGATTTAAGGACATTGAAAGAGAGAGGAATTAAAAAATTGATCTCCATAAATCTCAGTGGGATAAAAGGATGTAAATTTTGCATGTAGCCAAGAGGAGTTTCATACTCTCAGTAGAAGAGCCAGTGTTCATGGATTAATTGTAATCACCCAACATCATCATCCTCTTGTGAAGTTTCAGCTCCCCTGTCTGTCATCATGGACACTGGGTCCCACGTGACTCAGCATTGCATTGAAAAAATTATTTGTGAATATGAACCACCTGAGCAAGACTGAAAATGCCCTGTTCTCTAGGGTCTTGGTAAGGTCTTCCATTATGTAGAGTGATATTAAATGGGTATGTAGGTTTTATTAAGCTTGTATAATTTTTGTATGGGTTTAAATTTGCTATTCTTCTCATTCTTCCTCCATATGTCGCATCTGGTTATATATATCTTTTATTTACTGTATTGTCTATAATGAGAGGTCAGGAATTAAGGGATTGTACTGCACATAAATAAAATGCAGTGGATCTACACTGTGTGCTGCCACCCTGAACATGCTCTAAAGGTGAAGGCTGAAGCTTTTATGCTTTTGCATCTTCCTTGTGACAGTAAGTTAAAAAAGATCATGGTTAAAAAAGACACTTCCCTGGGTAACTGCAATAATTTCAGTTTCAGCAAAGAACATGATAGATGGAATCCAAAAAATCTGCTGCAGCAGTGATGCCCCTGTCCAGTACGAGAATTGTTGGTGAATCCTCCTTAAGAGGTTTTGGCCTCTAAAATAAATCCTTATTCATCTTACCTCAGCTTACCATATAAAACAAGTATTTTTCAGGTTTCTGGTGGGCTACTACCATAAAAGGAAATTGATAGTATCAATTCTACTGTCTCTTGCTGGAGCATAAATCAATCTCTCTCTAACGTGCTTTGTGGAGTTACCGTGGATACAGAATCTGGCCTGTTGTCCCTGGTGGAAATAATATCTTAATTGGAGGGGTTTAGTGGGTATAATTACTTCAAGATCTCCACTGACATTTCATGGGGCATTTCAGTTATTTAATAGCAGTAAACTCATAGCTGGGTCTCTGTGCCACCCTCCGTGCAAGTCCATGTTAAAGAAATTCCAGAGCAAAAATGCCTTTCATTTAAAAACACCTTGTCAGCTCGTCTAGCTGTGCACTTCATTATCAGAAGCAGGGGTGTGTGGATTTTGCCAGCTTGTGGAGAGGAAATGACAGTAGTTCAAATAAGCAAGAGAAACAAACTAGCTAGAGGCAACCTGCAAATGAAGGTGAGTCAATGTTGTTATGTTGCATTCATTCACAGCTGCTTATTAGATACTGGGACTTTGTCTTCATGGAAACAAAAGGGTTGATTTTAGAGCAGAGGCTGCTGTGCAATGTGGGAAGGCTGATAACGCTGAGGAAGAACTGGTCCTGCCCAGTCCCAGTGATGGGAGGCTTGCAGGCTGCAGGGAGCTCTGGTGTCCCTGGTGCTGGGAGCAGAAGGTCTCTGTGCTGCCCAGGCAGCAGCCAGAGCAGGGCTGTTTACTTCTCCAGCAGATTCCAGTTATCTCTTTTAATTTGCATGCAGAATTAATTACCTGTCCTTCCACACAGATGGCTTCAGAATAAAATACAGTACTCGGCTTTCATTTCAAGCTCCTTTCATACCAAAGCAGTGGCTGGTGAGACCCTATAACAAACACTGACAGTGGAGTAATATCAGCTAAGGCTCCAGTTAGAGATGCCTAACTGGAAAAATTGATCTTGGAACTGTCCTCCAAAAGCTACATCTCAAGGTTACTGCCAGCCTGTGCATATGGAACAGAACAGGGGGCAGGAAACCCAGCTCCCTGGGGTGCACTCTTCTGTTTGTATACAGGCAGAGAAACGGATGAATAAGCCACACTGTTTTACATTTAAATATATGGAAACACACCTTTTTGCTGAAGACATTCCACCTCATTCTTCATTTCATCAGTTTCTAGTTTCATGTTACAGAACAGATCACTGGGTTTTTTTGTTAAAGCAACTGTGATATTTCATTAAAATGTTGGCAGCGTGAGGCTCTGACTTTTTTACAAAAATAAATGAGTTTTATATAACCTACCAAGTGTATTGACTGTTGCTTTTGCCCTTACCACTAACCTTAGCACATAAAGGCTGTAAAGTGTTTGAAGTGTACAGCAGACATCCACTAGCTTCAGAGAGGGGCTGCCTTTTCTTCAAGAAATCACAGGAGAACCATTCAGACATATTGCCCTTCAATATTAATGGCACCTTCTCTCTTTGTACATTGTAAAAAATCAATTTGGTCATTTGAGGGATAAGAAGTTCAATTCTATTCACTCAAGTTATTTATGGATTTAAATCCCTCATGTCCTGATGGAAAAACATTCCTACCACTATTAGCATTACAGAAACACAGGCACTGAAAGAGAGTACTAGGCACTTATTCATATCTTTCTTACAATGAAGGAACTTGGGCAAACCCTTGAATTGAGTCTTTGTACCTAAAAAGACAATCAGCTTTGGCAGGTGAAGAGACACCTTTTTAATCTTACAACTGACAAATCTATTTTTTTAATGAGAAGAAATCTAATCTTTGCTTTTTGTCTAATTATTAATTTTTGCAATTCACCTCTCCTTGGACAATGTCCAGTCACGATATTAGTTTATTATTAGTTAATTTTTTAAGAGTTCTAAAAATACTGTCTTCACTGAAGGAGGAAAGTATTTCTTCTAAAACAAACTCTTTCATGAACCATACAACAAACACTTGGGAACATTTCAGCAAGTCTTACATCTTATTAAAGCAATTGTGAGTTTATCTCTTTTAACCTACTCTTAGAAGCCATCTAACAGAACCCTGTTTGGTTTTAACATCTTCCACTTCCAGAATATACTGAGGAAGGACAGAAGCCCAGTTTTAGTCCAAGAGCAATGTCCAGACCTCAGAGTGCCATTGCAACAATCCCATCTCAAGAATTTGTGTTTCTTAGGAAGAATTATCCTCCCTCCTGTAAAGAGGAAAAGCTATGGCTGATAACCATGCAGAGCTCCACAAAGGCCTTCCACATGACAAAAGAACATAAGCCACAGGACCTTTTCCCAGTCTTAATACTTACATGACAAATGTCTGGACGGCACATGACTTCTATCTGCTGCCTCTGATCACAGGACTTGCCTCTTAATTCCGTCTAGCTCCTTTGTGGCTTCAGTTCAAAGCTTTTTCAGGCTTTGCAAAGGCAAAGACAGAGAGAGGAAGCCAGTGTGCATACCTCATCAGTACAGACTATTCTCTCTGCTAACACATATTCACACAGTAAAGTGAAAGTTAGTCCAAGAATCAATGTTTGATTAATTCTGCCAAGCAGACTAATTCAGCCTCAAGTCAGTAACTCAACATAATAAGATTTCTTTTTTCCTCCAGAAAATGACTGAATGCAATAGCTTATTTTCCAGAGTGCTACAGAAGAAAATGTACTTCCACGTTTCAGTTCATTTCACCCATAGATCAAAATGCAATGATTCTAAAATTACAGAATGCCACCTCATTGCAGTTGTACAGCAGAAAGGGCACAGGTTAAAAAGTACTTTTATACTTCAGATAACTTTATTTTTCAAACTTTGACTTTTCCTCCTTTGAGGCAAATGTAACCCTGAGGACTGGAGAACCTGCAGTATGACTTTGATGATATTAAGGATTTTTTCCAGTGTTAGTGATTCTCTATAATCTGTCTCATCTTCTTTAACTGTGTCTCAACTTCACTGACCTCATCTGCATTTATGTGATATACCTGTATTGCAAGATGACAGAACAAGAATTTTTCTATTTTGTACAGCAATTACTTGCAGTTCTAAAGCCTCTAAAGTGTGCTTCACTTGGCTCAGCAATTAAGAAAATAAATTTATTTTACTTACCCTTGGATATGAAGATCAAAAGATAATGTTGTGCTTCTTTGATGATAGAAAGTGTTTGATAGCATTTAATACATTTAAGTAGTATGAATCATAAAATACCAAGCAAAGTTCTTATATCTTAACTAGCTCAGAGTGTGACTTGCATAATATGCACAGACATATCAAACAGTGTCTCTGGCTCATCACTGAAACAATTTCACCAGAGGGCTGTTGGCAGCCTTTCTCACAGTCAGGGCACATACACTTTCCCTCCTCTACCCAGCCTAGGATTTTGGCAAGACCTGTTAGAGGGTGCTGTACGTGAGGGAGCTGCCTTCATCGTGTGGGTCAGGCTCAGCCAGGCACAGGCTGTCCCTCCACACACAAACCATGCAAGGCCTCCTGGCTCTGGGAAACGAGGGATGGCACTGACAAGCCTGCAGGATTCTGGCAAGTACAGGCTATTATGGTTTTGCAGATATAGACAAGAGAAAACAGCATTTACCTGTCAATACCACCAGCCAAGGGCAAAAATAATGGTGTAATTGTTGGCCTTTTTTTTACATCCATGACTACAAGCATGGCATCTCAAAGTAAACCCCAATGCAGAGCAGATATGGCAAGACTGCTGGTGTAAGGTGAGGACTGGAGCTCTCTAGCAGTTCAGTGGAAGGGAAGTTTAATTGGGCAAGTTACCCTTACATAGGTCAAGCTTCCCTCCCAGGTGGAAATACCAGTTCCTCTAGCTAGCCCTGTTATTTCTGCAGCCAGCCACTCTTTTGATTGTCTTTTGAAGCTGCTGGGTCACAGCTAAAGAAAAGGTGATGGCCTGAGACACAAGTTCATTTCAAGTACACAAGGAAACACAATGATGCAGGAAGTACTCTTGGTTATTTCCAAGGAAACCTTGACAAGAAAGAGTGAACCAAAGGTTCTGCAGGTGATCAGTGTCCCTACACATTGGTGTCCCTTTCCTAAAGCTCCCACTTCTTTAATGGTGATTAAAAGTTACTCTTTTCTCAACTTTATGATTAAATGTTTTATCTAAGAAATTAATATTGGAACTTATTAAAACTCGTTCCTTGGGGGTATATGTAATTATGCAGATATGAACAGAACATAACTTACACATTTCTCATTTCCACAGAAAAACATGAACTGAGAGCCAGATTTTCCTTGTCGTTCTAGTAACTGACTACTTTTAAGGATCTGGTCTAAAATATGTACATTTTTTCCCCTAAGCAAAATTTAAAAGTTTCAGTGAAACCAATTTTAATAGAAAATTATGCTATTTAAAAGACTAACTGCAGGTAGTTCTGTGCACAGGTTTTGCTTTTTTTTCCCTAGTTGTCAGTTAACTTTTGCAACAGCGCACCCCAAGGATTGTGTTCATGTGAGATAACACTTCTGTCAGGTCACTGACAATTGGTTCACGAAACACCTTTGAGGGCTGGGTTATCTTGGCAGGACATGCAATTTCAAGGAATCTTACTGCTTAATTCTAATTCATTTTTTTCCCAGAGATCATTTTCTTGAGCACAAAGGTTTAAATTTTAAAGTCTTACATATTACAAAATACGAAAACACAGCCATGGCAATTCCAAGGTCATAGAACCATAGAATATCCTAAGTTGGAAAGGAAACTCAAGCACCATCAAATCCAGCTCCTGTCCCTGCTCAGGAAAACCCCAAGAGCCACATCATGTGCCCAAAAGCATTGTTCAACACTTACTGAACTCTGTCGGACTGGTGCTGTGACCACTTCCCTGGGGAGCCTCTTCCAGTGCCCAACCATCCTCTGGTTGAAAAACATTTTCCTGTTATCAAACCTAAACCTCCTGACTCAGCTTCAGGCCATTTCCTTGGGTCCTGTCACTGGAAACCACAGGAAAGAGATCAGTGCCTGTCCTTCCTCTTCCCCTCATGAAGAAGCTGTAGACTGAAATGAGGTGTCCCCTCAGGAAGGTCACAATATAAAATACCAGCAAGCCTGTGTTTTGCTCTGTCTCCCTCACATACACAACAAAACTTATCTAGAGTCAGAACAAATGTAAAAAATTAAAAAATGGGTTACCTTTAGATTAGTAATTGAGGTTGTTCTGAGCTTCTGAATTAAGATTAATATTAAAGAAGGTGCAGGGGAAAATCTACAGAAGAAAAATCCAAATATAGAGATGTTTATGAGAGAAAATAGCTTCTATAAAATGCCATCGCTTTGGAGTTCTCAGCATCAGAAGTGGCATAAAATGCCATATAATTAATTTGTTAACATATTTTAATTGCTTCTTTTGTATCCATGAACGACATATTTTGCTCACATTCTGGATGTGAGTTGTAGTTTCCATGAACCCTCCTGGATTCAGGGAGCCAGAGGGAAGAGCAACTCTTACTGCTGGCAACATAATAGTCACCAATTCAAGATCTATGAATAGCATCTTACGAGACTAAGCAGGCCCAGAAAGTCAGCTTGCAAAGCCAGGTGAGGAGAGGTTACCTACTGGAACCCACTCTGGCACACTGGAAAAGATGACATCTCTTTCTTTTCTGCACAGATGAGGAAGGCAGAGAAACTGTTTCTGCAGTCTTGCACTACCTGCCCAGCAGTTGTAAAGAACAAAGACTTCAGGTACTAAAGTGTATTAATGATCCTAAAAATGTAAAGATTAAAAAAAGAAAAACAACCCAAACCTGTAATTAAACCTTTCCTTGAAGATAGCACAGTGTTTTTTTGAAGTGTGAAGAGCTGCAAAAATCAGTGTCTTGGGCAGGTAGGAGGAAGAACACTGGTTCCACCCAGGCAGGCAGCAGTGCTGATGAGTGTGGTGGGAGGTGTGGGCACAGCTCCGCCACACACCACAGGAGATGGCTGAAGTACTGACACAGCCTGTGAACAAAAGCTTTTTCCTCCTTAGAGCATCACTGACTCAGGACAACATGCTCAAGTATAACTTTTCAGTTCAAGTATAATTTTCCAAACTAATGAGAATCTGGGGTCTAA
>VWYN01018753.1:10507-37751 GCA_013400075.1 Hippolais icterina
TAGAAATATACCCACTATATTTCTAGGGGAGGAATATTCTTTTCACTTTCCCTCTCCTCCATCAGAGATACACAACAATCAGTAAAGCACATGCTCTCCCTTCTGTGACATGAACAGAGTTGCCTGGCTCTGTGAAGGCAAATTTTGAGTCAGACTATGTCAGTTCCCCCAGTGCATTGCACTGGATGATCAGCTGTAAATGGTTGTATGAAGCTGAGGTGCCCTGATGGCTCTCAGAACTCTTAGAGCCCTCCAGAGGCTTGCTTTCTAGCAGAATAAGTGAATTTCTCAGAAACTATGAGCAAGGATGGAATCTGAGAGCAAAGAGAAATGGGTTACTTTAATCAGTGACAGGTGGCTTTTAATACTTTCAGTAGGCACAGTTACAAAAATAAGATCAGAGACAGAAACTGGGGAATCACGTGCAGTCTTTGGAGATGATAGCAGGGAGATAAAAGATCATTCTAGGGAAGATAGAAAAGAGCTATCCAAGTTACCAAAAAAGAAAGATTCTTAAGAATGTGGAGCTCTTCAGTCTTGAGACCAAACCACAATAAGGACATCAGTGGAAGACATGAGAAGATCTGAAGGATAGAAGGTACCTTAAAATAACGACTAACTATGTCTATTTATTCTGTGCCTAGCCACCTCATTCAGCTGAAAAAAATAATGCCTTTTAGGACCACTGCTATTTGTATCCTCTGTTTCACATCACTATTTTGTTTATTGTCTGTAGAAAAATTGTCACTTTGGTTTTGCCCCTCATGCCCTTTTCTCATTTCCCTATTCTGAATATTTTTTTCTGCAGCAATTACATCATCAATACTACCTATGATGCTAATGAAAGTGAAAGAAAATGTTCCTGGGATCACTGTGGATGTTTAAGATTAGATGTGGAAGTTAAGCTTCCTGTAGATCAACAGAAAGAAATTGATGCCTTGAGGGAGTCATTCATCTCCTCTTAAGGTGGGTGTGTGAGGCAAGGGGATAACACCTTTTGAAGGTACCTTTCTCCCCCCACAGACTGTAGGAGGTACAAGCTCAGGCAGCTGGTTTTGACAAGACATTTGAGTTTTAGATCAAATGAATGAATTCTCCCTTGATACTGCAAAAGCTTTACTGACTAATGAAAAAAGATGTATAAAAAGGCCTGTATACTGTGCCTATATACAGATTTATTAGGCATTAGAGGCATATTTGTATGGAAGCCTAGATTTTGGAGGGATGTTGGTCCATATAAAAATCTCAATAGGCCCAAAGCCCCATTGATGCACCAAGTAGGGAAAAAAATATGCAGAGTCCAGGAAGAAAGTTCATTGAAAATGGTTGAGAAAAACATTTACCAGTTACCCTTGGGAATGTGGCTTGTCAAAACCTTGCTGAAGGGGTCAGTGATATGTGGGATATTATTGCAGAGGCATGATTTGGCTTATCATACAATGCTGCTTGCATTCATTTCCTCTCAGAGAGACCTGGCTTGCCACAGAGGAACTGTTTCTCCAGTGAATTTTCCAAGACCAAAATTCCCTGCTGCTTACCATGAGGGTAGGGCTGAGCCTGCATGCTTGTGTGGCTACCAGACACTGCAAATAAGCCTCTGGATTCTGAGATGTGGTACTCATAAGGACTGCACACCCTTCTTGACAAAAATTATAACATTACTGGCCTAAGAAATATAAGATAAATTGATAATTGTGTGCTTTTCATATTAGCAGATAATAAACACAAAATCTAAACTGCTTTTTTTGTATGGAACCTCAAAGTCATTTGATAAAACAATAAATTAAAGCAGGAGTAATGAGTTTAAATGTAATCAAATGGCAAGAGAAGGGACTTAGCTACTGCACTCTACCTGAGAGTACAGATAAAAACATATTTCTTGTCTGGTTAGGTAGGATTAAAATCCAAGAAGATCTTTTCTGTAAAATCCCCAAGTCAATAAAAATAATCATTGGCGTGTGTAAATAAGGTGAATTACTTGGACAAATAGACAAAGTATCCCAAAGACAAGTGAAAAATTGGAGTTGTCAGAATTTTTGATTATTAAAAAGAAAAGCATGTTGGTGCTCTTTTATCTCTGAATAAATTCTGAAGTAAATGCAAAAGGATTCTGAAGGATCTTGTTATATAAATGCATACTGAGTATCCTGACTGATGGAAGAGTTTTAGTATATAAAGGGTAGACACGGCTTTTATTTTTGCTTGAAAGCACTTTCCCTCTAACCTCTTTAAAATCCCTACAACTTGAAAATAAATGAAAACAGAATTTCAGACATAAATATATGAATTTAAAATACATTTATGTACTGCAGCAATTTTCACCTAGATAAAATCATCTGTATCATTTGATAAGAAAAATTTCCTCATGTAAAATAAGAGTGAGGGGAAGGGAAGAATGAAGGACTTTAGAAGGACTGTGAGCTATAAACCTTTAGATTTCAAACACATACATAAGAAATCAGGATATAAATCAGATATAAAGATAGCATTAAAATCTTATAGTTAAAACTAACCCAATCTATTTCTAGATCTGTATTAAACACAAATCACAAGAGACACATGCTCACCTTCCAGAATATCAGATGATCCAACCATTACTTCAATCCAAAGGAGGTACCCACATGATGGCCACTCTCCTTGGGCAAAAGCAATATACATATAAAGCAGAATAGTTTATTAATCACAGTTTTTATTAATAAGCTTATTTCCTGACTTTACCTGACATCACTAAATACATTCTGTTTCAGGTACCTGATGCCTGGGCCAGTTAAACCACGTACATTGTTAACTTATTTAAAGAAAAAAGGACAGAAGATAGTTGCCTTTATTTCTGTTTCTGTTTTTCTCAGTCAAAAACTGAGCTTGATTAAATTAGTGAATAGAAAATACTGGGTTTAGTATAGTTTAAAAGGGAAGAAAAGCTTGGAAAATATTCTAGAACAAGCTTCAGCCTTTGAAAAATAGAGCTATAAATGTCACAGCCTTATATAAATATTAGTGGCACATAAGCTGCTCAAAAATGAAATTCAGTAGCACATCTTCCTCAGCTGCACATGCCCATGGTAACAATTGATCCTGAAAGGTAGCAGTGGAACAATGGAAGAACTTCAGAAATTCACTGTTTTATGTTTCAGAGCCAGAAGCTCTGAGAAAAATTCCAAACTTGGGCTACACTGTTGTTTTAACTCTTAGGCAGATAATAAATTAAGTGTGAGTCTATGCCCTTCACAAATGCAGGGGTTAATGGAGCTCTTTCCCTGTGGGAAGGCCTTACAGTTTCTCTCCTATCGATGTTAACAGGAAACCCTGCAAGGATTTCCTCCTCTCTGAGCTGAGTGCCTCTGGGCTTCCACACAGCTCCAGGAGTGTGATTCATCAACATGGGCTGTGGCTAGCACTAATGAAGAGGGGGAGAAAAGAGAAAACTCAAGGTTTCAAGATGTTTTCCCATAGTCCCCACAGTCCATCAGTTCTCATCTACTGTGCATGAGCTGGCCACCAGCCCTCCAGCTCTGTCTTTGCCTGAGCCACAGAGAAATCCAGCAGCTTGTTACACTTCAGAAGAGCTTACATGCTCTCTAGGAAAGGGTAGAAAAATCATTGCCCTCCAGAGTTAAAAAGGGTAAAAGAGAGATACAATTTTCTGAAATGGAATAAAATACAAGACCTCCACCTAATGCACTCTTCCTGTTGCTGGACAGGTTGAATGACTAACAAGTACACCCCATAAATGTAGGTCTTTTCCTGCTGGAAGACAGCTTGAGAATTTCATGTCCACAATGACTAGAATCTTAGTAAGTTTCATCCTCTTAGAGAAACATGCTTGAAGAGATTATTTCCCTTCTAGTAATCATAGAAGAATAAATATTTTATCTATAGAGTAGAATACCAGTCTAGGATAAACTAGAAAAGTTGGGTTTGCTTTCCTTTTAGAGTATAGATTCATCTGAAAGGATCAGCCATCCTACCAACCCTTTCTTGCTCACTGGATTTCAATCTAATAGATTGCTGAATGTGAACAACCAGAACTGTACATAGATGAAATCACTGCAGCACTAAGCACATTGCAGATATCTAGCCTTAAACATATTAAGATTTCAACATTTTTTGGCTTTTCCATTTTAGCATATCTGTCATAAAGGACAAGAAATGGAAAGAGAAACAAAATGGGAGGCATGGGTCTTTTAGAAGTAATGAAGAAATGATAGTTAAAATTTTACAGTTTTAAGTACTCTAATTTTTCATAATTCTGCTAGCTTTTTCTTCCCAGGACACTACATATGTAAAACAAAATTTTGTCTTCTCTCCCCACACTTACAGATGACTCACTGACTCCTTATAGCTTTCTTTTAAAAGTAACTTAGAACCATCTAAACTCCAAAACCAGAGGTTCTCCAAACAGCAATCATCACACTGACCACTAGCAAAACCTGTGTCATCCTGTGTTCGTTTCCAGTTGATTATTTGTCATTTTCCTGTCCTGACTAAACAAAAATCCTCATCCTGAAAGACAGAGGCTCCTTGGAATATTACCCAAACCATCACTGTCAGATGGGTCCTGGGGAATGCAATCTGATAGAGCCTGAGGAGGTAGAGAGATATCAATGTACAGATAAATGACACAACACAAAGTCCTCTGAACAGCAAGGATATTTTGCACTTCTGTTGGTACTTTTTTATTTCATGTATTTAATAGTGCACTCTCATCGCTGTAACCACAAAAGGAATTAGAATTTCTAAGGCTTTTCATGATCAGAGCAACTATTCTTTCCTTAGAAGTGTTGAATTATTACAACTGTCACTCTACTTTCATGTGCATTGAACTCACCTCTGTAACAGGCATTAATTTTACTCAATATTGAATTCACTGTCATTTCCACATCTCAGTCCAAAAGGAGGCTGTCAAAGTTATTCAAACTTATTCAAAGTTATCTCAATTACTTGAGATAATAAATCACAGTGTTTAGTCCCAATGCCACTGAGCTGGAAACCACAGAGAACGTGTTGCAGAACTGTCAAACAAAGCTGTACATAAAGAAATGTGCTCGCCATTCTCTAAGCTGCTCCCAACAAACTGTGCCTCTCTGTTCTCTGACAGTCACACACAGTCCTCCAAAGCAGAACATCTCCTCCAGTGTGTAGGACATGCAGCATGCGCTCGAGATGCCAATTCAAATGATGCTCTGCTGCTGACTTCCTGTATCAATTTAAGCCATTTTCTCCTTGTGAAATTCAGGTCTCTGCAGCACAGGAGGCTGTGTGGGAGCCATTCTACTTTAGCCAGTAGAATCCCAGGAACAAGACAGCTCAGCTGACCGAGGTGTGAGGCAAACGACCTCTTCACTCTGCTGGCAGTTTTGACTTCAGCTCCACTGAGTATAAAGGGAGTTTTCACACTTGGAGTGAAGGCATGCACCATGTGGAAACCTAAATTTATAGGTCTGAACCTGGAGATGATTTAGACCTTACTGTCAGATCAATAGGACATATAAATAACCTAATGAGTTTACTTGGCTGGGATTTGTTGTCTACCTGTGAAAATGGACGTATTAATAATTTTCTGACACTCAAGGACAAATATAGGAGATAAAACCGAAAAAAAAAAACCTAATAGAAGTGAGGGAGAGAAAGGGCTGTGCAATATCTGTGAGGAGCTTATCAAACAGAACAGAGCTAGGCTCTTCACAATGCTGCATATTGGGAGGATGAGATACAATCATCAGTTGAAGAAAAGGATACTCAAGCTGGCTATATAAACTTTTGCACCGTGAGGATTGTGAACAGCAGGAGAGGTTGCCCAGAGAGATTGTGCCATTTCTGCCCTTAATGGTTTTCAAGAGCAGGTGGAATAAAGTCCTGAGCAGAGAGTTGGGCCCTCATGGCTGACCACTGCATGCTACAGGTTTGACTAGACACCTTCTGAGTTACTCTCAGAAGAGTAACTCAGAAAAATCTGTCATTTCTATTCTACTATGGAAATTCTGAATTCATTCTCTGCATTCTTTCTCCACATGGGAAAGACTTCAGCTGAGCCATCTTGAAAGTCAAAAGTCCTAGAGTTACCTTCTCCTTTTCTGCTTCTTAAAAAAAAAAAAAGAGAAAAAAAAAAAAAAAAAGAGGTAACCAAACCAAATTAGAAACATGGAATCATTCTGACATTTGGATTGGAAAAGACTTCTCAGATCACTGAGTTGACTGTAAGGGGAAAAAAGTGAAGCGAATATATAATTCTAAATACTGTGCTCTATTGATGATTCCAAGAAAGCAAATCTCATCTTAGATGTCTTTGGGCCTTTCATGTGTCAAAAGCCTGGGAGATATGCTATCAGTGCTGCCAGCACAGAAAAGCAAGGCACCAGGTGGTACACAGTTAGGTTTATTGAAGGACAGATCACATTCTTCCCCGAAAAAGTACAAAGACAAACCACCTGCCCTTTTAAACAGTGATTTCATATCAGCATTTTAATTTCCACTTGATACTGATCTCCATAAACATTAAGGCATAACCTTTTTCTGATGACCATGTTTACCCACCACAATTTCATTATTAATATAATTTTATTTATTATAGAGCATTTTATGCATGAGTACAACTGGGACAAGTCCCTATGGCTAATATTCATTTTAGCTATATGGCTATTATGTTGCTGAGGGCTATCTGCAGCTGCATCAAAGACAGTTTGAATACACAGAACAGTGCTGAGTCCACAGAGCCATGAGAGTGTGAGCTGGCTTTTATTCTCCTCCCTTGCATCAGCAGCATTTCCAAACCATGTTTTAATGAGCGCCAGCATGAGCAAAAACAATCGATTGGATAGTCAGCAAGCCCTCCAGCTATATCCTCATTAGGCAGAAGTGGTAGGTAAAGAGCCATATTTTCACTCATATCCTGGGAAAATGTGTAAAAAACAATGTCATATGAATTCTGCCCTACCAGTTCTACAGTGTTTCATAAAAATCGTAGTATTGCATCTTCTCATGCACTTATCTGCCCTTTCCATTTCTGAGGCAGCAGAATCCATACCTGTATTGCTTATCAGAGACTTACCCATATTGCCTTCACTTAGGTGTCATAATACAAAAAAGCCTTAATAAAAAAATATTTTAAAAATTACGTATCAAAATTACATATTAAAACAAAACACCCACACAAACCTAAATTTTCTTTTTACAGTTTTCTTAAACATACTTCCCCTCCAGTTCTGGAAGGGGATTGCTAATGACTCACTCTTTCAACTTTATATCTATTGTAGCTCTACTTCTCATCTCGTTGTCATTAACAATATTTAACAGTCCAACTACAACCACAAAAGGGTGAAGGTTAAAGCAGAAAAGACATTTAACACTTCTGCCTTCCCAACTCCAGTGATGGCTAAATTGGTTTTTATTTCTTTCAGGCACCCACAGAAATATTTTCATGTTCATGCTCCTACAACTAACATAATGTTTTCTTACCATATACATTTTTACACCTGCTAATTGTTCAGGAAAAAGCCTCAGAATATCTTTAGAAAGCTATGTTGAAATAGGTTTATCTTTACAGGTGAAAAAACCCTAAAAAACACAGAAGAGCAGAAGGCAATATTCTCAGCTTCAGGACTTCCATTTATCAACCACCCATGCAGAAAGCTTGATTTTTAGATGAAAAGAGCTGAGCCCTTGGATTCCCATTTGTCACAATTACCATGAAAAACTGAAGAGACTTAACTTGCCCTAGTAGGAACATGTCTGAATCTGGGAGCTCCTGAGCATGTAAACCATCAACAGCAGGTGTCTCTGACCCACAGCTTTTATCCAGAGATGCCCCTGGGCAAAACAGTGCTGTTCAACAGGCTGGAAATAAAGTCTTTTAAACCTCCTCTTTTCCTCCAGAGGATCCTTACTCCTGGTAGTAAAACCTTCTTTGGGCATCAAGCCCAAGAAAAATATAAGGTTTTACTTTATTTCTGGGTTTGGTTTGTTTCTTAGTTTATTTTTTTCTTCTTCTTCTTTTTTCCTCCCCCTCCCACACTGCTTTATTATTCTCCTGGTTGTGTAAGCAGTTTTGAATGCCCTAACTCACATGAGTAAAGGCTTCTGGAGAAGGGAAGATTACACAGATTATTTAATGAGAGTCAGACTCATCCTCCCCATGTTCCCTCCTTCTAGCTTCACAATTCCTCATTCTTGGCAAGCTCCAAACAACAACCTGTCCCTGCACCTCATCTATTGCATGTACTATCTGTCTTTGTTCTTGACCAGATCCCTTCTCTGAACAGATGTCACCAGTCCCAGATGCCCCCTCAGTTACTCTGTTCTCTGTTCCTGTTTTTAGCAGAAAAAGGGAGGCAAACTCAGATCATTCAAACACCAAACCAGAAAAATCTGGGTCACAAATACACAAGTTTTCCTGCTATATGACACTTTAACAAGCTTTTTTGTTCCTCTTACTAGACATCAACTGACATGGCTGTGAGGGATGATTATTACCTTCATTTCTGCAGGCAGAGAAACTAAGAAAATAATGCTTCAAATCATTCCTTCAAGCAGGCCTAGAAGTTCTGACACTCCCTCCTACTTCAATGGGAATATAGATTAGCTCAACATGGAGCGCCTTTGAAAGCCCTACCCCACATTTCTGCCTCAAAGCAGCTCAAGACCTAACTCCCAGGCTTCTTTTAGTCAGTAAACACTGCATCTGTTTCTAGGAAGTTATAAACACAGCATTTTGCAAAACAACTGTGCAAAATCTCTGGAAAAATAAGAAAAATATAAAAATGCATAAAGCTACTGCACTTAGATAATACCAATGTGGACTTTAAGCCATTTTCCATAAAATACATGAAAGGGCAAAAGAGCATAAACACTGCAGCTGCTGATCTGCTCAAGACATCTAATGCAATATGCAATCTTTTCCAGAAATGGAAATTAATTATGCCTAGAATTATTAATGCTAGGCAATATGTAAATATGCAGAACTACCAGCCCTGGAGTGAACAGAATACATGCTTCTCGTTTGATTACTGCTGAGACATTTTTACAGCATTGGTTCCTATGAAGTTTGAGTAAATCTCTTTGCATAGTAATTTCAAAATGCAAAAACTATTTTAAGTTACTGCCATAACCAATATCAATGGTACAATGTTTAGCAAAGTGTCAGATGACCGAAAAAAATTGCAGTATGTGTCCCCCTTATATGTTAGAGGTGGAGTCTGGAACTACTTTGAAAATCCAAAACCATCACTGAGGTTCCAGACAGCCACATCTCTGCTCTTGGTACCTTACAGCACTTCAATTCCTGCAATACTAATAAGCTTTTCCCTAAATAACATCAAAGAAACATTGCTATAGTTTACAACAATCCATTACTATATTAGCAGTGCAATCAGTTAAAATAAATTAGAGAAGAGTGACTTAATTATCTTCTTACTGCACTTCAAAATAAGAACAAGCTGCTCAGTGAACCTTGGACAAGCATTGCCACTGATTCTGACAGTTTTTGAATGTCTAAATAATTCAGGAGTGTAAGTCTCTAAAATTGCAGAAGTCCTTGGCTTCTTAGTCATTCAGGCACTCCTGAAAACTTTCTCCAGTTCCTGGGTCAACCCAACATCAAGTTCAGCTTTAGCTCATGATTATTTATAATAAAGTTACAGGATGCCGTGTATTGGGTTGGTTTTGTTTAATCTTCTAGGTTATAAAGATCAAAGCTATCAAATAACTTTTCTGTTCGTTGTGGTAGCAGACAGCACAAAGTATCAAACAGGCATGAAAAAGGTTATGAAAAATGCTGTGGTGACATTTTTGTCATCAGTTATGACAGAGATGGCTGTAACAGAATGGAGGACACAAGTGACAGATTAAACATTGGACCTCTGTGCAGCATCACAAAATCAATGGAGTGTGTTGGCACACAGGTGACCAAGAACAAGTTCAAAACTTGGAGGCTCTGTGCATAGGTACATACAAAGCCACAAAAAGTAGAAAACTCCCTCTACACACCATATCTACATACAAGCTAGAGAATTGTACCATTAAATTTCTTACCTCTTACTTTGAACTTCTGAGGATCTAGCCACCAAACTGGAGAAGGCACCAGGCTGTATGTCAAATAAAGTTGAGTGAAGAAGGTATTGATTGCCTTCTGCCTTTGGAAGAGTCTGCTTATCCTTTTTTTTTTTTTTTTTTTTTGATAAGCATTGATGAAACCAAAATATTACTGGCCTATATGAGTCACAGTTATGAGAACTACATACTTCTGGCATGTATGGCAGCAAAGCACCATACCTGTTATTCCAAGCTACAGAAACACAACTGCTGTATCAACCTGCACTCTGCAGAATCTCTCCCAAGCTCTATTATGCACCCTAAGGTTCAACACTGGGAAGATTGCTTACTGTTGAGGATTAACTTGCCCCTGGACTGCATCTCACTGACCATAGCTCCTAATTTTGTCCGGGTGTCAGAAAGAGGTGACCAAAACTGTCAGCATTTTCTCAGCCTTTGAGATCACATGTTTGGGTCAGGCAGGACTCCTCACCATTTTTCCTCAATGTGTATGTATGTATTTATAAATGTATAGATATACATAAAAAACCCTAAACTCACACAGAACATACTACAAGGCAGACACTCTCTTGTACAGGAGCTCAGGAGACTACTCCATGCTTTTCACAGAATGTTGTTTGTCATCCTTCACTGTCATTTTAATTATCATTTAGCTGACAGCTGTTGAACACAGGGAAAAAACAGCCCTTCTACACTTAAGTTTGCCCATTCCTTCTGTGCATCGTGTGAAATGAGAGGAAAATCCAGGTTACACCTCTCCTCTGGAAGCCTCCAACCCAGAGCTAAATTCATAGCCACAGTAGATGTTCCAGGCTTGTTCCAGTGCCATGTAGACACCTCTAAGGGAGGAGATTCCACCCTATTTCTGCTTAAGACCAGTCTCATAATGAAGTATTTTTCTTCAAGTGTAGACAGAGATTTTTCTTTGCTGCTGTTGCAGCTGCTCCACCCTAGCCTCAGCCATGTGCTCAGAGAAATCCCATGCTTGCTTTCTAACAACCTTCTTTTACACAGTTATCCTTAGCCATCCTTTCCCAGGCTAAACAAACCCTGCTTCCTCAGCTGTGGGCAAGACAGACTTGAGTTGGGGAAAATGAACTTAATTTATTGCCAATTAAAATAAATATTTAACTACCGATTTGATTAGTGGGAAAGAAAAAGGGAAACTTTGAAACAGCTTTCCTTCCCTTGTTCCCAAGGTCTGGCCTCCCTCCAGACTGCAGTGCACGGGGATGCAGTCAGTCTGCAATGGCTGGCTGTGACACTCCACCTCCCTTCCGCTTCCCTCTGCTCTGCTGCGGGACCCTTTCCTTTGCCTCCAGCCTCAGTCTTCCCTCAGGTTCCCTCCTGTAAGGTATTTTCCTCCTCTCTCAAATACCCTTTCCCTGAGGAACAATGGGTTGGCTGCAGGGCTCAGCTGTGCCCTGTGGTGCGTGGGTCAGAGGTGACTGGAACCATCTGTGTCCTGCATGGGTCAGCCCCCCACTGCCAGCACCTCCCCACAGACACCCAGCAGAGCCACGTAATTAGATGTTCCTAACTCAATCCTCTTCCACTGCAGATGGAAGGCATCAGCATGATGCTGCCAGGAAAGATTAGGGGAAAGACACCATTGCATGCCTCAGGCTTTGTTGTGTCCTTCATTGCTAAATTGCCCACTCCTTTCAGAGTTTTAACTTCATAAACAGTTTATCCTCCTTTACCTTCATTACCTGCTTCTGGTACACTTTGAAAAAAGGAGAGTTAAGAGGTCCAAGCCAGGTCTGACCATCCAAGCAACCCTGATGTGAGCATTACTAAAAACAAAACAGAGATCAAAATCCATGCTATTACCTCTGAAATTTAAAGAAATACTGGAAGAGCTTGAAGTCTTTTAGTGACATTGATTTCAGATAAAAACCAGAAGGTGATATTTAATACTAGCATAATAATTACAGTTAGTATACATTAGCAGTGCTTCTCAGCATGGAAGACATCTGGCCAAATCCGGCCTAACTGATGGCTTGGGTAGCTTGCCAGGAGGCAGAGAGATCGCCTCTGATTTGTATACACTGGGAAAAAAATTGGTGAATCAGCTTTCATTACAAGCAGGCTTCAGCTAGAGCCATATCTTCAGCTGCATGAAGCTGCCAGCAGTTACTCTCCGTACTCATTAGGAAATTATTTTCCTGGGCACTGTGGACCTTGCAGACCTGCAGCTTACACCTCCTGCCTTCATCAGACCATGAAAAGAGCTGCATCCCATCCCCTGATGCCCATGTTTTTAAAGGATGCTCAGTAACTGGGGAAGACTGCTGCAAACACATGAGAGCTAGAAATAATTTATTACCATAAAAAGAACCCCAAACAAACCCAAGCATATAAAACTCACTCCATTTTGTTGACAAGAGGAAAAAACATAGGGTAACTTAATTGCTGTTAAATTTTCACATGAGAAGAAAATGCAGTTAGTGGAGGGCTTTTTAGCCTAGCTGGTAAAAGGAAAACCAAAGCCCTTGAAATTAGAGCCTTCTCTATCTATTAGATATATATAGGAGTTAAAAATAGAAGGGCTCCAGTATCAACAGGGATTTAGCAGCACCCAAACATGGTTAAAGGCATTAGAAAGTCTGATAATTGCTTTTGACCTTAAAAATCAATGCATCTATACAGACAACATCAGCTAAGGCCTCTGTACACTTTGACTCAATATTGAGCAAAAAAACCCCATCACTTTTTGTTGCCAAAGCCTGAGCTGCAACAAGCCTTCTAATTAACCATCGCCCACAACTATGCTAACGCACCACTTTTTCAAATTTTAAACATAGGTTTCTTCTACAGCTGAAGTACATTCAAGACTGTTCATACATAGTAACTTAAAAGGTTCACTGGTGAAACAAATGAAAAGCAGTCTGCTCAGCAGGATTCTACAAAGCATTTATTAAAGACAGAACAAATATAAATGAAACAATGTATTAAGCAAAAGAGTAATCATGCTCTCTGAACACGAAGCCATGATCCTGCTCAGCCCCTGCACAATAGGATCAGCCACAATAAGACTACCCACTCATTTCAGTCCAAGTGTTTAATGATGAGCAGTGGAGGCTTCATGTGTTCCTTGGCTTTCTGCAGTGGCAATAGATCTTCCCTTAGGAAAAAATAGGAGCCAAGCTCTTTATCAAAAAATGGAGGGTTCTAGGCAGAAATTACCATCATCCCTGGATGCAGAGTATGGCAAAAATATTTGTAAAATATGTTCCTATCCTAAACTCTGATCATGAAATGCAGGCCTCATCTGATGACTGTGTGACGATAGGGGGCAGTCATTAGAAAATTAGCCTTTAATCTCTACCCATTTATAGATCAAGGGAAGATGGGTTCATTACACTCAATACTGTAATGAGCTCTTTTCTTTAGCTTTAATGTTACATTGAATTTTATACCATTACACTTATGTCAGTCTTGAATTTTTCAGTACCTTTAAGATGAGTTACCCCAAAGAAGTTCCCACAATCTCCTTGAGCATCCTTATAAAGATCACTCCTGTCACACCATACCAGGTAAACCAGCAAATGTTCTTTTATTTTTTCGGACACTTACCAACCAACTTTGTGGAGGCTTTTCCCATCCCAAAGCATCCACAAGTTTCTCCAGATGGAGGAAATAGCAAATTTTGATTAATATTGTGTTGTGCTAGAGACAATTCAGCACAGTATTAATAGAATATTGACAGCATAGTCTTTATGATACTTTGATTAATGAATTTAAGTTTGATGGGTGATGGGTTTTCTATACCTTTTTTTGTGTGTTTGTTTCTTTAGCTTTAAAAAAAAAATTGCTTCTCTCTTTTCAATACAGCTAGGAAAGGTTCTGGAGGTTTCAATACAATAAAGGATTTTTCCCCAGTTAAGTACAGTCAGCATTTGCTTGAACACGAGCAGGAGTTACAGAGATCAGCAGTTCCCATATAGTAACCAGAGAATGATATTCACCAGCAGAACCCACTCGTACATCACTTACTGCCCAGCACAGGGATCTGGGAACACGAGCAGTGGTTATGCTATGAGTGTCACGATGGCCTACAGTCCATGCACTAAAACAAGAAAGTTTTGTGAGGTAAAATCTGGCAAACTGCAGCAGCGCTTTTTGCACTGATTACTTACAGAAAAAATAGGGCTGTCAGAGCCTGTTTATTCTCTGGTGGGCTTGTCTTTTTTCCAGATGATACAGGACAAGCAGCCAACAAAAGATTAATAGCCAACTTCATGTTTAAGACTGGATGCAGGGAGATACTTTTAAAACTGGGTGTGCTCTGTTCAACACTAGGGTGTCAGTCCTGCCCCATGTGATGTTTATTACTTGCTGGCTCTGGGCCAGGAGCCCTGCACAGTGTTATCCTGCTGGCAAAGGAGCCTCTGCAGGGCCACATCATCCTTCCACTTCATTTGAAAGTTGTGAGCAGTCACCAAATGACAAGAAAGAGAGAAGAAGGAGTACAATGTCCAGCTAGCAGTGCACAGGCATATGTGGAAAATTGCATTTGTTCACACGTGCTCAAGCACTTACTGAAGACAGGCCTGCATGATGTTAACATACTCTCCTCTCTCTGGTACCTCTTTCATTCAGAGACATCACCACCTCATAAAAGCTGCTACTCTTTGCCAGAACAAAACATTTGTTTACCTATAGCCAATGTCCATGGAGTGCCTCAGGCAGCCCACATGTGCACGACACGTAGTTCAGCAACTGTCTTAAAATAAATCTATACAAATACCTGCAAAAGCTCAAAAAGAGTAAGGAACACAGGTTCAGTCACAGCTCAGCAACACACTTGTCCAAGGAGAAAACATTTCCCTTTGACTTAAAAAGCTTCACTGACAAGTTTTTTATTGAACTCTTAGGTACCACTGCAGCACTCAGATGACTGCCCTGGATAGAAGTTTTCCACTGACTCTGACAGTGCAGCTTCTGCCTCCTATTTAACAGGTTAAAGTTGAGAGCAAATACATTTTAGAAATAGCTGTAGAAAAAGACAAGTATAAATTTGAATAAGTAAGAGCTTGTGAAAGTAAAACTGAATTCAAGCTGGGACTGGACAAGGACAAAATGACCAAGATAAAAAAATAACACCTAAATACCTGAACTGGGCAACAATTGTCATACATAAACACTGTCCATACAGCTAGATTACCCTGAAAAAAAAATCAGCGCTCAAATTTTCAATGAGCAAGAGAAACATATTCAAACTTAAAAATTATACCTAAGTTTTCCCCTCTTTCCTGCACAAACCATACAAGATCTGTAATATTAGAAGTGCTTCATCTGCCCAACTTGCAATATATGAAGATACTCCTACATCAGACTTGGCTTCCCAGGACACTTATGTCATGAATATTAGCAGAGCACTTTCCATCATATTTTTATCCTCTCCAAATCAAGCCTTCAGTCAACATCAGCCTGATTTTTATATCCAGAGAGAAAAAAAGAATCTTACATAAAATGTTTGATAGACTAGTGCAAAGAGTCAAGCTTCACATACAAGACCAGAGATGTTCTGAAAAGATTTTTTGTTTGTTTGTTTTGTTTAAGTACCCCTGGATCACCAGGTGTGAGAGCTAGGCAGCACAGCTGACAATCTTACATTGGGACTTTGCTAAATCCTGGTTACATTTCATGAAAAATTAATTGAACAAAGCTGTGTTGTTGCAGTGATCATGCATGTTGCTGGTTTACAGGTAAACCACGTTAAAAGGAACCCAAGACTAAACACCTTGTGGGGCTGTGACCCTTTTGGGGAACGCTGAGGCTGGATTTTTCCTCAAGCCCCAGACCAAGGATGCTGGTGCCCTCTTCTGGTCCTGTCCTCCGGAGACCATCAGGATACAGTGTCTTTCTGGTTTAACAAAAGGCTCAAGGTCTTTTCCTGCGCGGCTGAACCCAGCTGTGCCTCTTCAGTAAAGAGAGGTGACAGTACACCAGGTGTGCTGTTTGAAAGCATGCGCTATGCAAATGTGCTTCAGAATGAACCTGCTCCTGCCACCTCAACGTCTCCGTTGTCATATGGAGGAACAGCACTGCTGTTGCTGCTCATCTGCACTCTGTTTTGCCACCCATTTCGTTAGTACTCAGATATTTCTATCTTCTTTATAAGGGGAAAAAAATAGCCCAATAGCCCAATATCTGTTTTGAGATACATGTCACTTCAGCGTCTGCCTAAACAGGGATGGAGTTTACACTATTCCACTGTAAGGAGCTCACGTCATCTGTTGAATGCTGTGGGGTCTAGCGCCCTCTCTTTCTTTTTCAAGTTATTTACACACCAAAATACAAACAACAGTAAACAAGCAAAAAGGCAGCTTGGCTGCAGATGGTGGAGGGAGGAGACTATTTCTTGCTAGAACTCAATGCTTCATCATGAGCCTGGTTTTTCAGCACTTGGCTCCAGTAAGGCTCGTCTGTGTTTAAATAAAGAAGATCTGAATTACAAGGACCGAGAAATCCCTTATGGTTTAACTAGGTATTTACTGATATTAATGGCAGGGACACTTGGTCATTCGAGACACATTGCTAAGACAAAAGACGGGCAGACTGCAAGCACGAGCTCTGAGCATAGACACCCGCACAGCCCGTTAGCTCACACTGAGTATTTTGTCCTGCTCCAAAAGCTCTCTCCAAGACAAATCTTGGAGACAAGACCAAACCAACAAACAACATAGCCAGCCCTAAGCATCATGGAAACAAGCCAAATGGAAGCAGACATTTGGCCAGGAACCAGTCCTTGCTCAGTTCACAATTATTTTTCAGTACCAGCACAGCCTAGCTAAGCAAACACTGTACAAAACTCCAAGACAGAGCCCACAGCTTCAGGGGAATTAGGGCCAGGACTGCCTGGTCTTTCTTGGTCCAGACACAAGTTAATTTGATGCAAGTAGGCATGTACTTCAGGATTAACTCTTTCACGTGGTCAGTATCCATCTGTGGGCTGTCCTGTAAGTTCTTCTGTCCTAATACTCTTCAGTGTTTGCAGGGATGCCATCTACAGTGACAAACCACAAGGAGTGCACAGAAGAGCTGTGACTGGCTATATTAGATACTTCTCACACAGGCTGCCTAACCACTGCTTCTCTACATCTCTGCCATGCACTTTCTCCATAAACTTTTTGTCAGCAATGTGCATCTCATCATGCAAAGCTTTGTCTTTTTTGCTATTAAGTAGATGCAGTATAAATGACCATCCAAGAGAAAGTCAGAGCTTACCATACAAGAGAACTTGTAAAATGTATGAAACAAATAACAGCTAAAAAGAAGTATTCAGTGCATTTCTTGTCTCATGCAATGGGAAAATACATACATCCACTATAAACACCAGAAGACCCAAGAAACTTCGTAAGAGTCAGCTTGACAGGACTTTAGAACATCTGAGTAGTAGGGGATGGATCTGTACTGCCTCCAGTTCACATCTGCCTAGTAGAGTCTGCACAACTCTTCAGTACAGGAAGATGATCTTGCTCTGGGGAAGCAGGTGCTGAGGAAAATTGCAAGATAAAAAGCTTAAACCCAGGAAGCAATCACTGATGCTGCTGGCTTGTTTCTCATGCTTAAGAGCAGCCCCACAAGCTGCTTCAAGGTCACTGGCTAAAATAAGTACTCACCTCAGTGATTAGAACCAATTTGAGTCATTTGTAGAACTGACGACAAGTGGGTTTGCACACAGACTAATCACACAGACGGACTTCCCAGCAAGGCAGACAACCTTCTGTTGCTTAACTGTTCTGAACACAGTTAAAGCATTCTCTCTAAATACCTAATTGCCTTTCAGACATCCTTAACTCACCCCAGATAAGAGGAAAACAAAGGCAGATCATAGTTTTTAAACCAATACCTTCCCATAAAGTATCAAGTTGCACTTATCCCTTTTAATTTTAAGGGAACAGTGGATCCACAATACACCTCCAGCTACAAGAACAGCTTTCTCAGGACACCAGAGATGGCTAAAATATTGTTAGAAATTATTGGTTTAAAATGTTAACTACAACACAGAAAACCATGACCATACAGCCAAGTCTCCTGAATGTCACAGCATGATAATATGGAAATTGTGAGAGCAAGATTAGGGATGTTCGTGTTTGTTCTAATACCAATGTTAAAGACCTCTTGAAGTGAACATCATGGGTCAAAGATAAAATCCTCAACACCTCTCAGTTCCATCCTACTCCACTAGGAGTATTGAGTGATCCCTCAAAGCTCCTTGGATGTGCTCAGCTTTCTGTTTCACCAGTAGGTTTTGTACCATTAAATTTTAACGGGGGGAAGATACTGTGACCTGCATAGAAGTCAATATTCAGCCTTTGAAATACATATGCTGATATTCAACAGACTGGTTTTCACAGCAGAGATAACTGAGCATGATCAGCCTTGGCATTTCCAAAACTACCACAGCTGGAGTATTTCCTGAAAAAAAAAAAAACAAACCAACAAACAACAACAAAAACGGTTTTATTTGTGGCCATAGTCTACAAGACACTAAGGACAATGGTCAGGAATTGAGACTGTCTCAGTTTAGGCTTTAATGCTGATTACCTTTTACTTCTTTTCTAGAATATGGTTGTTTTCAAAAGGTCTGGTTCTGTTTCAAGCATCACACAAGGCTGTGAGCTTTATACCTTAGTTTTTCCATATAGCATAGGCACTACATCAATGAAAGCCTCCTTTTGGGTTGCTTTTATCTCCCTCTTTATAAATCCATCTTCCTGTATACTTGATTTTCAGGACAACCTTTAGTAATCCTACATGTTTTGCATCTGTATTCAAGCACCTCCCTCTATTAAAACAGCATTATTTCACCTTCATTATTACTTTATGCCCAACTGCAGAATCTTTCATCCCTTTATCTCAGGTATCATCTGCAGAGGACAGCCCACAAGGGGTAGGCCAGAAGTTAAGTGTGATGATTCACATTGGAGGACAAAGGAGATAGCACTCAGTTTTCACCTTGGAAGAGTCAAGGCTCACTCCTGTAACAGTAATAAGTCTTTTTTCCTTGCTTTGAATAAGACAAATACAACAAAAGGAAGTGAGACTAGAGCAGGAACATTCAAAATGACATTATTACAGATCTCAGATGAGACCACTTCAAGATGAGTTTCTTGTGTCTCACAAATTAAAATTTAATCCATCTTGCCCAAACTCATTATTAGTATTCACACTGCAGCATTATGCAATTCTTCACCTTAACTACTTATTTTCTTTTACCCTTTTTAGTCTTGGACTGAAACAATATTTAGGTCAAAAGCTGAGTTGAAAAATAATTATAAAACAAAAAAGCAGAGGAAGCACAGTCTTCACATAGCTTTAAAAAAAAAGTGCCAAAAAACCCCAGGTACATTTGTATACCAAAGAACTGAAACTCTGAGAATGTGAAGTGAAACTGCTGCAATTACCTTGCAGTTTTAAGTTAAATCTAAGAATGTAAAACAGAACAGAAGTGTGGCTTCTAGAAAGACTCCAGATGTTAAAACACTTAGTAAATTCAGACCCCTACTTTGCTAGATGCATCAAATCTATTGCCCCAGGAACATGAGGCATGACTCTGGTCTGACTGTTCTTATAAACATGACTGTTTATAAGAACAAAATTCATCTCTTCGCCATTACTACTGCAGCATGACCACACAAATATTTAATCTCCTGTAACACAAGGAAAACATTCCTGCACTTGAGACACTTTTTTTCTGCTTTGAAAATACCCAACACTACAGTTAGCTGCAGTTCAGTGAGCACTATTACTCACAAGTAGAGTCTTATTAACATAGGGTTTCAGAATATCTTATGTTCAGCCTGAAACATCAAACAAGCTGGTACTCATAAGCTGGGTAGACTTAGCAACACTTGCTAAGGGCACTCACCACTTCCTTGTGAAACAAGCCAAGAGGTGCCTGTTGTGGGTAGGTGCCACTGGCACAGCTTTGCCCTGAGACACTCTTTTAAAGAGGCTGACTGCAGGCAGGAGTGAAATTCACAGCCCACCTTTAGGGCAAGCCATGAAATTCAGTGCATGGACAAAATCCATGGACTGAGGTCCCCACAACAAAGTAAGTATCACAGACATGAGCATGGGATATCTGGTCACTTCTGTCATTATCAGTATATATCAAGACAAATTCACTTAACTGATTAGAAAGTGTTTGAAGCAAGAGACCAAGAACTGGACCGCAACCACAGCGCAAGACTGAAATAGATACCTCCCTCCCTTAGAAGATGTTTACTTTGAGACAAATGAAGCAGTCTCCACTTTGGAGAAATACAAGAGTAGAAAGATCCACCATGCTGCAGAGGGAAGAATTAAGGGAAAGGAAGTCTTACATGCACTGAAGGAATGCCCAAAGCTAAGAACATCATGACACACATATTGGCATAATTGGGTTTTAAAATTCAAATGGGCTGGTTCTTAATATGTCTGCTGAATTGCATACTGGTGTCAAATGTTAAACCTATTCTTGCTTGGAAACACATAATGCACTGCACAGATTGCTCTCTTAGGAAGTAGTAAGCCCTGGAAGTTTTAAACTTAAAGCACACCTCAGACTTTTTTAAAGCACACCTTTAAAAGAGCACACCTCAGACTTACCTTACCATTTAGGTGAGTGGATTATAGTTCCCTACATGTTGACCAGGATGACCAACTGATGTTTAAACTACTTTGGACAGGGGTTGTGTTTCAGAGTACAAGGTGGTGTCCTGTTTGGATGGGGTTTTTTTTCTCAAAGCACTACCTAACAAATAACTGACAGTGGGACACAAGACCATGTAGCGGCTCAGGCTAAGGTAGTTTATAGTTCAGCCCCATCGTCCTTCCTGCACACATAATCACCACTGCTCTAGTGACATAAGAGGTCATCTCAGACAGGTTTGTTATAACACCACTCCACACCATGACTCAGAAGCCCTCTAGATAACTCTGCTGTTCCAGAATCTCATAGCTTTTAGCATTGCTCTCTAAAGCAGTCTGTTCATCAGTGTATAAAATGTTCCTAAGGCTCTGCCAGCCACAACCTCCCCTTCCTCCAACTCCCTGCAGAGCAGTCCTCTATTTTGTCTCCATTAAGGGAAGTCTGACTTTTACCTCAACATTGATGATCTTCTACAAACATGTTCAGAGTTCATAGACCAATCACATGTGGATGTTCTTGGTCTGGTATGGTAAACAAGTCGCAGAAAATAGCTTCTGCTCATGCCCACATGATTTTGTCTCATTGAAGAAAGAACTTTAGTAGGACTACAGCAAATCACCTGTGCCTACAGGGATGTCAGGCCGTGGTGGTTCAAGCTCTGCTTTATCTACTCCAGCCAGCTTATAAGTGCTTACAGCCATTTAGTAGAAAACAAATCCCACCAAACAAACAAACAACCACTCCAAAATTCATTCCACTCACTGTTACTGCAGGTATTAACTGGAGTCAGAAGATTCACAGAAGTAGAGTGTAATAAGGAATTTATTAAAAGTGCTGTCAATTATGTTAAGTGCTATAGTCTATATCTATTTTAAAAAAGGCATCTCATTAAAAAATATTAGCTTAAAAACCATTCTGATCACTATGGTTACAGACACATGACCCGCAGTGCTCTATGAAATGTTAGACCAGCTTTGTTGGTTGGGACACAGTAATCTTCAAGTTCAGGATCCACAGTGTCTAGCGTAGAGGAAGAACTGCTGGGAGCTCCAGAAGAGACACCTGCAGGTACCTGAAATAGAAATGCAGTGACTACAGATATTGGCTTCAGATTTGTCAGCTGAACCATCACCTGATTGTGCAATACATTGGAGAAGTATCATCCTGCAACATTGCAGACAAAGTTGTTATCCAATGCATCTGCATACTTATGGATTAATTACTTTTCTGGTCAGAAAAGTTTTCCCCTCTAGCGGCTGATGGAGGCGTCTGTTTCAGAACTAGAAGCTGACAGCTATGAGAGAGCTACAGCAGCCACAGCCCAAACTAGAAAACCAGAGTCATCCTGTGTTTACAGCCATCCAAGACACTGGCATACTGGTAACTTACTTTGGGTGCTTATACTTCTGCTTAATAGCTTGCAGCTGGCAATGGGGAGCATCAAGACATGCTTTGTGCAGGTCTGTCAGGCAAGGCGCTATCTCACTTAACGAATATCCAGTAAACGCAGCAAGTGTTTCTGGCTGGGCAGATGAGAAAAAACAGTGTTACTCTATTGTAGTCAGCAGTCATCTAGAAGATGGCTTTCCCATGGAAGCAGAAACTTTTTTACCACATGAGAGCTCACTCTGGATTCTTTAAGCATGAAAAAGATTCAATTGTATTGTGCCATCAGTTTCACTCTAGGTCTTGGTGCCCTCCGGAGATCCTTCTGCTCTAAGCACGTGCATCCATTACATCTCTTCTGGATCTTACTCTGTACTAAAGCTATTCCTCCAACACACAGCTGGAAGGTCTACCACACAGTAATCACTCAAGTAGAAACATTCAGTTCCCCCCTTTCTCCCAGAAAGACTCTGAATTGTATCTGCAGGTGTAGCATTTGGAGATTTATGAGGCTTTTGGTACAGCCTTGATGTAAGAGAGAAAGACAGTAAAATCCCTTCTGTTTCAGAGAAGAGGCATGATATTTCAGGTTTACTTAACAGACATTTATCAGGTAGTCTCATTAACTCAATAACAGCTAATCATCCTATGATTTCAGCCTTTAGAACAACATACTTTGTAGCTACTCCTCCTCCTCCTCAGCTCAGTTCTAACAATAACAAAATGCTTGAGCTATTTATTAACATGTAGTTGTTGTTCTTACCCAGAAAGATCTGTTCACTGTATAGTTTGCTAAACAGTAGGCCGCTGCAGCAATTTGTGAAGGAAGATACTTCAGAAGAGGATCAGCTTGAAGGAGACTCAGCTCTGCAAGATACTGAACAAGAAAACCCAATTTTTTCAAAAAGCATCAACCTATCTGGTACAATCAGTCCAATACAGCAAGTATTAAAGTTCACCAGTGGTCTCAGTGTGATGCACAAAAGCATAAACTACATATCTAGTGAGGAGAATTAGCATTTTAGTCCTGCTGATCTCATAGAAGATCCTTTATCATGTTTCAGAGGGGACAGAAAGACCACATTTTGCCAAAGCCTAACCCATCTACTTCATAATCTGAAGTTCTGGTTCCATCATCAGATCTGATGATGGAACCAGATTTTACAGGTAGAGACTCAGAAAAGACAAGTTTCACAAAAATGACAGACACACTCTTGCCATCTGCTAAGACTCTTGTTTATATAGGTATACCCCACTTGGACATCAGGGATAAATGGACAGCTCTAAGAAGCACAATATGGGCTCTGTTGGAGTAGAGTCATTGTACAATTCTATATCCTCTGCAGAGAAGGACAGGTGGTCAGATGTTTTCCTGTAATTTTGCTGTTTCTAAGCACGGTTGCCTACTTCAGGCAATTCCTATACAGCTCTGCAGGTATAGTCTGTGTCATTGTGGAGAAATATGCAGTAGCACCAAATGCAGGACAGACTTGCTACACAGGCACTGTTGAAAAAAACACCAGATTTTTACCACCTAATTGCCTAGTCAGTGAATTACTCCTGACCAGACAAGCTAGACCAAACCTAGGATTTCCATGAAGCATCTATCCAGAAGTCTCAGCACACAAGCCACCACTATGAAACATGCAGTTTTAGGCCTGTTGCAGAGACAGCTTCATGGAATGCAAGCAGTTCTCCTCTAAGGATGACTTCATCCCCCTCAGTCCCAGAAGGCAGATAGTCCATACCCTTGCAAAGTTCTCTGTCCTCATACAGATTCCACACCTCTGAATATACTGAAGGAGGAACTGGTTGATGGTTGGGGCTGTTAGGTCAAAACCCAGCACTTTGAGAAGCAAGTGCTCCATTCTCAGCAGCTGCTTCTTTGTGTAGGTATCATCTGTTATATAGACAAATTCATCCACATCTGGTGGGTAGATCTCTTCATACTTCCTGAAAAAGGGATATAGAAGGCACATTTGTGAGCTCTGAAGTTATAGTAAAAGTATTTCTGCAGGACCCACTTCAGGATGAGAACATGATATTACTAAAACTTGTGAAAAGCTCTAATTTTACTTGTTCTTCCAGACTAGCTAACAATTTAGTTTCAAACTTGGGCAAATACGCTTAGAGGAACTCTGAGTCATCAGTCTAGAAAGACATACACTCACACTGTTAGCTCTTAACAGCAAGCTTTCAGTGGGGAAGTCTCAGCAACACAGCACACTCCAGCCAAACACCCATGCACTCCTATGCTACGTTGCTTACCCTGTCTAGTTACAGCAGTTAAAGGCTAACTGTAGATGGCAACTGAGTCTATTACAGCCTTACAGGCTGGGCAGTTTGACACCATACCGCTTCTGCTACTGTGTTTATGGTTAAAAGCTTTCCCTACTACAGTTCTTCACATTCAACATTAATGTTTAATAGTACCGAAGGAGGCCACATTGCCAATCTTGAGACATACGAAAACCTCCCTACTAATGCAAACTTCCTTCAAATTTCACTACAAGACTAAGCCCAAAAATAGTCTTCAGATCATCAAGATTTCAGAAGATGAAACACTTACGCAGCCAGAAGAATTGCCGCTGTTCCTACAAGCTGTAACTTTCCTCTGAGAACAGACATGCAGGAAAGAAACCTGTCCAGGAAGTTCACTGCCAAATACAAAGTCTCTGTCCGAAGTTTATACTCTTCCCCTACTTCTACCAGCCAGTCTACCAGGATAGCACGCATTCCTGTGGTGATATCTGGCTGCTTCTTCATGTAGTAGGGCTTGGGCCTAAATCTTACCTGTTTGGAAAGAGTTACAGAATCAGGATAATCACTCTGAATACAACCATGGATGGCTGAGCTGATGAATGTTCTTTATACTTACACTAAAAGGAGCAAGGGTTGTCCCACTGTTAATAAGTACTAACCACAATTATTGTGCTAGTGGTAATTGTTCCCAGCTACTGGCATCTCTAGAAAGTAGTATTTCTACACTGAAGACACAGATTGAAGCTACAGTGTTGGCAGGAGAACAGTAAAACAATTCCTGGACTATGGCCAGCCTCTGCCATCAGTTGAGCCATTCAGAAGGACCTGAAAATGAACCAATCAAATTTTCCCCCTTCTTCCTATCAGGAGACTGCACTTCACTGCTCTGACACAAGAAGGTAGGAAAAACCACTGCTATAGCCAGAGAACTATCACTGAGATCACATCAAACTGCTTTAGCATTTTTTCAGCATTCTACTCCCATTTGCAAGAATTCTTCATACCCAACAGTAAAGAGATGCTCCCATCATAGAAAATAACAGGGATGCATTATTCCTGTAAGAAATTATTGGTCTATATGCTGCCTTAAGAAATAACTTTTTCATAGTAATTAAATAGTCAATTTACTATTTACTTTCTCTTCTTTGTAGTTCAGTGGCAGCCTTGGATCTCTGCGATATTGCAGCCTACCAAAGATACCTATAAGCTTCTGACAGCAACTTACTTCAGCCTCTCGGAGGTACTGATGAATATCTTCTGCATACTCTCCCACAGCCAGAGTTACAACATCTTCCATGTGATCCTCTGGCTGGGATTGGAAGGATGTGTCCACTACCATAGGAGAGCCTAACAGGTAATAGGAAGCAGCAAGACAATTTGTATAATTAATCTCTTGACTTTCTCTTGCTAATTTTAGCTCAGAAGTGTTGCCCCTCATGTAGACACAATCCAAGTTAGCTTGTAGTGTTATTTATTGTAACATAAGCTACTCACTGGCTTACAATTCAGAACTCATAGCAACCCTACGTGTGGTGGTTGTGCTATGGACACTATCTGAGTAGTAACAGGAGTTACCTGAACTCAGATCCAGCAGCAGATGAATACTGGATGTCATTGCACTGGTATTCAGTTCACAGTGGCCTAATTCCAGCTCTTCAGATACTTGGCAGCTGTAGTTTTCTTTATCTTCTGGGTCATCTACGTAGATAGCAAAACCTTGCTTTGATACAGCACTGACCATGCAGTTGGGCACTTCATCTTTTCTAGATGAAGGGATGGTGTTTTCAAAGCCAGAGAAGCGCTTGATAACAGCAGCACCCTGAAGCAAAGCACACGGTAACACTGTGGGAGGGCGGCTCAGGAGGAAAACAGAAAGTGTCACTCGTTTTCAAAAAGAAAATCACTTTCCTTGTGTAACAGACACCAATAACAAAAGCTCATGGGAAAAGCCACCAACTACATTTGGTGCCTTTGAAGCTGGTGCCACTTGTTGCTGTTTTGCTGCGACAGACACCTCACAGAAAGAATGAAGTGCAATAAAAGTCAGGAAACCACAGGAAGCAGCATCATATTCAGTGTCTCCCACCAAGGAGAACAAGGCTGCTGCTCATTTCCAATGGGGCTGGGAAGTGCAGTCTGCTCCACATTCAGTTCTGGCCAGTTGCAAGTGCATCAAGTTAACAAAAGTGCTCAAGCACTGCCACAGACTTGGGATGGACTGCACTGGGAAGAAGGCACTTCAAGTAGAGTTAAAAACTGAAGTTTGAATTTTGAGCTTAAGCATCGCAACGCCTAGGACTACGTATTACCAGGTCACAATCCTTCACACCATCTACTGCCAGTAAGCCATGAGCTGAGTTAGGGGCTTTACACAGCCAAAACCAAGAAGAGGTTGGCTGTGTAAAGCCCCTAACCACCAGCAGACTCCAGAAGGGCTCAAGGGACAGAAAGGCAGAAAAACACATCATTAACTTGAACTTCTTGAAGGCTCTGGCACCCTGAGCTGAGCACGGCTAGCCACACAGCAGTGAGAGTTTTCGGTCAATGGACAGCCCTTCCTTAACACTCCCCCTACACTGTGGAGGGTAAGCGGTGGACTAGTATCCCTTCCTTCCAGGATGAGCTATTTACGCAGAGCACTTCCACGGGGAAACACCTGCAGGTGAGGACCGAGCGGTTACTAGCAGGGTTTCTCGGGAAACTCACGCTTAAGCTACTGGAGCCCGGGTCACCTTCTTACCCCGCCTCGCCAGGCCTTTGCCGGCAGCCTCGAGGCAGGTGCGTGCACTGCCCATCATGCCGGCGGCTGCCAGCCCGGGGCCGGGGAGCTCGGCCCGGGCTCTGCTGGCAGGGCAGCGGCTGTGCCGCGGGCAGCGGGACTCACCTGGCCGCCGGGCCGCG
>VWYN01018753.1:38208-71142 GCA_013400075.1 Hippolais icterina
GGGAGCCGCTGCGGCCGCGCACCGGCTGCGCTCCGAACGCGCGGAGCGCAAGGAAGGGATGTGCGAGCGACAGCAGCGGCTCTGTGGGAACTGCTGGGCTTGGACGTCTCTGTTTAATAAAGGACGAGCGAGAAAAAGGAGCTTTTATTTCGTTTATGGGTGGGTTTGACTCCCGTGATAAATCCAAGCCAAGGGACAGCTAGGTGCCGACCTGGCTGTGCTGTTGCACGGCTAAGCAGTTCTCAGCTGCCAACACGGGAAACACAGCGGTTCATTCAGTCAAGCCACCAAAGTTTGTCACCAGTGATGTGGATAGTGATACAGGCAGCACGCCTGCTCAGTTTTTGGGAAGGCTGTGGCCATGCTGGGGAACACGATGAGATTTGTGAAATGATCTTGGCAAACTGGAGAAATGTTCGGGAAAATCTGGATGTTCCTGAAGCACAAGTGCAAAGTTAGAGCCAGTGGATGCAGAAATGCAGGATGGGGAACAGCCAGGTAGGTAGCAGCTCTGTGACGAAGAATCGGGAGCTTACAGTGAACCTCAGCCTGAGCATGATTCACCAGGGTCATTGCTGTCCGAGCAGGAACAAACAGGAGTATAGCCTGTGTGGCACATGAGCCCTCCAAAAGTCCAGTGAAGACAAAAGAGCAAGTGCTACAGCAGCCGAAACCTCAGCATGAGATTTAGGTTAGGTATCAGAATTGCAATGCCCCAGAAGACACAGCATGGGAAAATTTTGAATTTCCCTTGTTGCAGCTTTATAAGCGCAAATTAAAGAGAATTTTGTCAAAAATGGCTGTGCCTTGGCCATTCTTGAGATGCTCTCCAGGAACTGAAATGTAGAAGCTATGATCCAAAATTTGGATTTATCAAGCAGGGTCTTATGGCAGAATTGGTTTTTGCAGTTCTTATGATCCAATCTGCATTAAAGGGCTGTATTTTTTCTTCACACTTTTCTTACATTTATTTTTTAACTGACTCCCTCAGAACCCCCCAAAAGGAATTTACCATAAGGGGCAAATGGTATATCTGAAGGTGAAAAATATTACCTGTGTTTGATCCATTGGTCATGACACACTGTTTTTCTTTTTGGATGGGAGGGGCTACATGTCCTTGCAGCAACAGGGTTGTAAGCAGGTAGTTACTATAGTGGATCTGTCACAGCTACAGGTGTGGGCAAGTCAGGAGAACAGGAGATTATGCTGTATGTCTGTGTTCTCTCTTTCTTTAATTTCTAACCCCCAGGTTTGCACAAGGAACACTTCGCTTGGGGCAGTTATTTAAACATTTTCATCCCAAGTTTTAATTTCTGAAAAAAATTAGTCTAGTTGCCAGCCTTTGAAATCAAATATTAGCCTAAGTGGAATTTTAAACACTCCTTACCCTTTTGTTTTGATGGGATTACCAAATTAATCTTCAGTTAGTGAACATTCTTTATATCCAAGTACCCATCATACCTTTATTCCATTTAGACATAACTTAGGAACCTCAGCTATCCAACAGATGATTTATTCATATTTTTATGTATGAGCAGCATATGGCTATCCTCACTAGTCATATCATGCATTAATGTAACTGAAACGCCTCTCAAATGCTTTTAATGAGGTTATCTAGGCTCCAGTTTCTCAGGAACTCTTTGGAGCAGCCCAGTATGGATTAGTACCTGAGGGAGGCCAGTGAGCTTTGCCAGCCACTGCTTAATTGTAGCAGCAAATCAAATAAAGCTTTGGGCCATTAGTCATTTACTTCTGAGCTTCCCTGTATGCTTGAGAGGAAGCTGAAGCCTTCCTGAGTGGACTCTTAGGGCTTCTTGCAGTAATCACTGTCTTACTGAGGATTTCTAGGAAGACGGAGAAGTCAGAGCAATTCCTGACTTGGCGAGGATGCTTCCTTCCTCTGTGACTCTGGAAAAGATAGTGTTAAAGCATTCTGTCTCTTGTCTTGTCAGTCTTTCCTAGTTCCTTAGTTCTTTCTCCTTTTTGCAGTCTTTGCTTCAAATATTGTCCAGCTTTGCTGCTTTTTTCAGCTAAAGGGTCTTATTCCATGCTGTGGGAAGAGGCACTGGTTCCTGCTTTTTCTCTGAGAATCACTGTTAATTCTCATTTTTTACACAGCAAGCTCTGCACAGGCTTCACAGTCTGCGGCATGGATCACTCTGCCCACAAATTACACCACTGTCATCTGACCCTTCTTCTTCTTATTTTTGGTTTCCTAGTGTGCCCTAATCCCTAGGCTTTCAGCCTGGCCTAAATAGTTATTTGGCCTGCAGCCTGGGAGTGGTATCTTCACTGAAAATAGAACAGCCATAGCCATATAATTTAGTACAAGATGAGAAGTAGTTCATGGAAGACTTGCAACTTCCCAGCCTTGCTCCTCTAAGTCTCACACTGAATTACAACATGATACTCATACAGGAAAACCCATTCAGGCAGGTTAGACACAGTTACAATGACTTTGGCCAGGTCATGTTCAATATTTGGCAAGACTTTGCAGACCAAAGCATTGAGCAATCACTCTGTAGGTCCATGTGTGCCATAGACTCTTCTAAGGCCAGCTTTATGGCAGAGCACCAATGGAAGTACTCCTGGTTAGAAAATTTCATGCACAGCTGTGTAACACCCTGGAAAATGTGCTGTGGGAGCAGTCTTAGAGTCAGAAAGTTTCTAAAAATAATTATGAAGTCTCCTTGACATTGAGATCAGAGCCTGGACTCAGTGACTTGCAAGGTCCCATCAGGACCTTGTTGTACGGTCTAAATGTAGCAAAGCAGTGGAGAACATGACTTCTTTCACATGGCTATGATTCCTTGGGTTGTAAATAGTCTCTTGGCTGCAGTGCATTCTAATTATCCTACCACTGAATTAATTTCACATTACTTAAGAATTCATAGACTGTATCTTAAGTTTCAGTGTTTTTCTGAACCACCAAAATCAGAAAAAGGGTCAAGAGGTAAGAACATAAGTGCAGGGCTCAGGAGTTGTTGGCCAAGGCATACAGATAAGACCAAGACATAGTCTCGGTTGAGCCACCAACTCTCCACATACAGGATGATAGAGCACTATGTACTGTCATGCTTGGGCATGTAGCTCAGGCCCAAGCCAGCACTCAAGTCCAAGCTTACCTCATATTCTGTGGGCATGAAAGCCCACAGAGTCAGCACTGAGTCAGAGTTTGGACAACTCTGCAGCCCAAAAGCTCTGTGCCCTCAACCACTTAACAGACAGGATTGCATATCACTGGTGGTCACAGACACAGTCTGTGTTGCATGGCTTACGAGAGTGCATTAAAAAGGGCCAGAAAATGTACACTGCCATGCAGTTAAGTCTTCTGTCCTATACAGTTGTTGGTACAACTTTGACATAGTCCCTGCTGCTGCAGCAGGTTGTGCTTTTCAACAGCTTGTAAGCATAATCCAAAGGTTAATCTGATCAGTTTTTCTGAGCCTGAATTCTTAAGTGTAGAAGAAATGGTCTGAGAATAAGAATTGTGTCTGTTCCAGAAGCTCAAAAAAGGTCATAACTGAAAAAGATTGTCAGGATTCAATCAAATTAGTAATCTACCATCTGGTGTCCTCTAATCTTCTCATTTTTCACCTTTTGCCATTCCTTAACTTTTCCAAATGCCTGTAGCTTTTGCAAAGTTACAGTTGCCTTAATGAAAAAGTAGAAGAAAACGGGAGCTATAATTCATTCTGTTACCTTCAAAGGCAAAATGAGGGCAGAGATAAAAAGTAAGAAAACTGTTTAATCAGTTTCAAAACAAAACTAAACTTAATAGTGCAGGTTGCAGTGATTATCTAGTGTTAATTAGTATAGTTTAAATAGGGCTACATGTATGCTTGTCAGCTGAGGCTATGCGTAATATTTACCTTTAATTTACAAGATGCAAAGGGAAGTAACTTCTTCCAATGGATGTATTTCTTTAAACTGTTGCTTATGCACACCTGATATACTTTAACATCTATGCTTCCCCTCTGTGATGCATCTGTGGATGATGTCTACATAACTTTAATTATAATGCATCAGTATTCCTTGCACTTCTTTAGAAAAATACTTTATATTTGCCTTTCAGAATCATTCAGTGATCAAACTTGCTAGTCTTTTCTATTAAGCAAGCTCCACTAGGTTTCATGCACTAAACCTTTCAGTTATAAAAAAGAAAACAATTAAACCACCATACACAAATAGTTTTACATTAGGCAAAATTATGACTTCTCTGTGCATGTTGGGCTGTGCTGTCACGCAACTTTTGTTTATTTTTAAATATCCTGACTTTATAAAATGCATTAACTCGAAGGTTTAGAGTTAAAGCTCTCTTCCTAAACAGTCCTAAATTAATAACCCCTACTCACTATGTTTGTGATGGCATATTATCAAATCTGAGAGCTGGAAAGTGAACTGAGTGATATTCCTGAAGACAAATCATCAACCAGTGGGAAAGGCTCATATTCTTGCCTTGCAGGATCAATCAAGCAGCCTATTTTGTTACATAGAGTGCTGTGAGGCAATCTCTGATTCTGGCTATACTGCATACCATTATAACATATATATTAAATGTAAAGTGAGCATGAGGGAAGACAGTAAATGTAGGACCTTGTTAAGTAGAATGTTATTGAAAATCCGTTCTGCAGAAGAGCCCAGAGACAACCATGTGAAGCTGGTATAGGAAGAGCTGCGGTGATCCCAGAGCAGTTCTCAGAAGCCGATTCCTATTCCCCATATGTTGAATGTCTCCAGAGTTGCAGTACCCAGTCTGTGTTCTTGCCAAATGCAGTGCAAGGTAAGATGTGAGGTTTGCTTGTATTGTGCACGTATTCATCCTCCATTGCTATAGGGAACAGAAATAATCTGTTGAAGTTGCAGGGTGTCTGTGTAAGGAAGGGTAGCAGCAACTTATCCTATGTCCCAGACAGAGCCATAAGCATATTTTCCCCTCTACATCAGAACTCTTGCTTGTCTTCTGTGCTTGCAGCTGTGTTGTGCATGGTGTGGTTGATGCTGGGAGAAGCCTGATGAACTCTGCTTCTTTATTATCCCAGTAGGTTACCTAAGCTTGGAGCACAGTCTGCCTGCAAATCCCATTGCCCTCATGCTAGGCAATACAGGGACCCTTCAGAAACAATCTTTTGCCACCCTGTCTCATGTGTGATAATAGGCAGAGCTCACTTCAGGGGGCAGTGGAACCTACCAGTGTGTCACAGAGCACCAGCTGATGCCCACAGCAGGGAAGCAAAGCCTAAAGCCTTGAACAGCTGCAAGATTTTCCCCTTTGGGGTTGTAACAATCCTAATCAGAAGACGGTTGTGCATCGGAGAGTTAGTGATCCCTGAGGAGTGCCAACCCGAGCAGGCTGTGCTGCCCGGTGCTGCATGTACAGCTTGTCCTTCAGGATAAACTCAGCAGGGTGATGGTAACAGAGGAGCCCACAGGCAGCTCCCACTCCGTGTTTCCAATTACACCACCTGTGTGGCCTTGCCATTATCTTTAAGACAAGCAGCAAGTTCTTGTGTGACCATACAGCTGTTTGACAACAGATATGATGAATACTTTTTTTTTTTTTTTTTTAATAAGAAAATTCTGTAAGAGGTCTCAAAACCAAAATGTTTTTTTTCTACAGGTTGGGACCTGTACCATGTGCCCTGAGTAGAGGTCTGTGAGATGCTGCATGGCTCAGGGCTCCCAGCATCTGAAGGGATGTAACATTACATATATTCTTTCTGCTTCTCATGTTAGCTCCAGAAAATAGTGGTTTTAGCAATAGCTTCGGGAGTCTGAGTGCCTTTCTTAGTGGATCATAAGGTACGCTGAGGCTCAGTGCCTTGTACTACAGGTTAGCAGCAGAAAAGCCTAAAGATGTTTCTGAATCAAGTGGTGTAAAAGGTGACAAATAAAACTCCAGAGTTCCAGCTTTGGGGTTGCTTCTCCACAGCAGTCTCCTCCTGCTAGCTTTGTAATTATGTAGGATGCCCAGCACCACTGCAGTTACTCCCATTTCACCCAGAAGTACAAGAAAATGAGCTTTTTCAGTATCAAAAAAGGGTATATAAACTATACCTCTTAGTGCTGCATGTGAAGAGAAAACATCAAACTGAAAATGAAACATTTCTGCTAACCATATTTTATGTCCTTACAAGCTTCTCTGTATCATAAAGCCGCTGATAGCAAGCTTTAGCACTGTGCATGTTTTAAATTAATGTCCTTCACAGAACATTAATATCTCAGCTCTGTTTTTCATTTCAGAACTACACAAGAAAACACCCATAACTTTGACAGAACCTTGAAACAGTACTGCATAATTCAGAAACAGCCATTTCTGAATTCTTCAAATCACTCTCTTTAATAACCATCTAGCTCCTCTGCTGGGTTCTTCTGCCAGGTATTGCTGAAATGAATGCTGAAATGCTCTTGCTGTTTAGTAGGTCTTTCCTCAGTCAGGCCCCTAATTAATGGTCTCTATACTTATGGAATCTGTTACTCAGCTGTTACTGACAGGTACTGCTCATTTGTACTTAGAAGCTGACAGTTGAAAAGTTTCAAAAGAAACTCATGTTCTGACTTGGTGACCCTGTGAAAGCTGACTCTTGGGGACTGTTTCTTGGGTTACAAATCACAAACAAATTCTCAGAGTGCAGCATCTGGACAGAGAGCCAACCATATCCTGGACTGCATCCAAAACAGGGTAGCCAGTAGGGTGAGGGAGGAACTCTGCTCCTCTGCTCTGCTCCTCTGCTCTGCTCCTCTGCTCTGCTCCGCCCTGCCCTGGTGAGACCCCACCTGCAGTGCTGCATCCAGCTCTGGGGTCCTCAAGACAGGAAGGACATGGATCTGTTGGAGCAAGTCAGAAGAGGCCACCAAGTTGACCAGAGGGATGAAACACCTCTCCTATGAAGAAAGGCTGAGAGAATTGGAATTGTTCACCATGGAAAAGAGAAGGCATTATTATTATTATTTATTATTATTATTGTGACCTTCCACTACCTGAAGGGAACTTACAGGAAAGATGGAGAGACATTATTTATGACAGCATGTAGTGACAGGAGAAAGGGGAATGGGTTCAAACTGAAAGAGAGTAGGTTTAGATTAGATATTAGAAAAAAACTCTTTACTGTGAGAGTGGTGAGACATGGGCACAAGTTTCCCAAAGAAGTTGTGAATGCCCCATCCCAGGAGGTGTTCAAGACCAGGTTGGATTGGGCAGCCTGGTCTAGTGGAAGGTGTCCCTGCCCATGGCAGGATGATTGGAACTAGATGACCTTCAAGATCCCCTTCCAATCCAAACCACTCTAAGATTAAAAGAACAATTAATTTATTGCTACAGTGCTACTTGTTGGTGTTAGCAATTCAAATGTAATAGTGTGTATATATAAAGCATATAAGTTTGTGTACATGACTAGTTGAAGATCAACTATCTGTAACAAAAATTTTTAGTAACAAAACAAAATTTATAGTAATAGCAACAATAATCTTGGAAAATAGTTTTTTATATTTGTTGCTTGGAAAAGTAGGTGCAGTGATCAACTTCTATAATATTGTGAAGGAAAAGGCTATTCAAAAAGGCTTCAGCTCAGCACAATAAAATTTTGGAACAAAAACAATGCATGTTTTTGTTTTGGAGGAAATTATCAAAATTACAACTATTTATCAGAATGAATCATGAGTAGGAATTGTTGCTTTGCGTGCAAGATTTGGCATTGCTGGAGTCTGGCAGTGTTGTAACTAAACTGGAAGAGTGGTTGTCCTCTGAACCCTATGCCTTACGTATTAGGTACATGACTACATGCCACCATGCATGGGTGAAGGGAGGATAAGACAGAGGATGGCTTAACAGAGCCATTGCCAGGTGGATTCATGTCCCTGCCACTCTTTCCCCTGCTTCCCTTATAAGTCAGTGATTAGACTCATTAAAACTGTTGGATGAGCTCCAACATGAGACATCAGACCATCCATGTGGATTCCATAGCCTGTGAAGCAAATAGGCTTTGCTGTACTGATCATACTTGGAGCACTGCAGTCTTGCTGTTTTCAAACTAAAGAAAAAGAACAATTCACTTTATCACAAATTATATACCAGGATTATTAGCCCTATGGCCAGGACAGTGTGTTGAAAGAGGAAACAGAAGTAGCCAAACTCTTCCATTGGAGAGTTCCACTGCCTTTTTTCTTTGGTTTAACTGGAATACCTTGTGGTTTCTCCACAGTGTAGTGGAGAAATTTTAGTTGGCTCTTGATTATCTGAGTAAATAGCTAATGACACTTGCTCACTACAATTACACTTTGCCTATGCAGTTATTTGAACTCTGCTGTTTCAAGTCACCTATTATGTGTCTGTGTTCATAATTACAGCATATTGTTTGTAGTAGACATATGGCACAGCACTGCTTATGTACATACACAGCATCTACTATTTAATGTAGCTGAGCTCCCACATTCTTATTGCTTGCTGCATGCTTTGCTAGTGATAAATGACAGCCATTTTTCTCTACCACAGCAAGAACAGAGATTAAAACTCTAGATACCAATCTGATCTCATAGGTCACAACTTGTCTGTGTAACCCATTTCATGTTATAACTGATAGCACTAAAAGGTCTTTCATCAGCCTTGTTTATTTATGTCTGTGATTCACAGTGATGATGATTTATAGAACACCTGTAATCGCAAGTGTACACCTCTCACGAAAAACACTTGTAATTGCAAGTCTATACCTCTCACGTGTATACCTTGCATGAAAATGCAATGCAGAGCTGCAAAAAATGACCTTGCAGGAGGGAGAGATATTAAAAGTCTAGTGTGAATAAAGAAATCCAAACAACAAGATGATCCAATTACTAAATATAGAACAAATCTGTATATAAACAGTGGGGATGGGTAATTAGTAGGGGAAAATAGAGGACTGGAAAATTCAGCACATCTATTTTACATTGTTTAAAATTTAAAAAGCCTATTCAGGTACTTATCTTTGCTCTTTGGCTTGATAAAATTAATCTTGGCTACATCTTGGAAAACTGAGAAGCTCTGGGATCACAGAGCTGAATTTCCAAATTCAATCCAATAGAGAATAACTCCATAATGTAGAAAACACAATAACTTTAATAGTGAAAAAACAGTGCCTGCATATTAAAAAGGGGTTAAAAATGTAGCAAGGGATGCAGAACAGGATAGATGCTAGGAAAAAAATGTGGAGGTTTTTGTATAAAAAATTTAAAAGGGCCTTATAGGAAGAGATTTAAATATCTTAACATCTTACTAAGCAGAAGACAGAAAGATGACAGGATTGCATTAGGATTCCCCTGGGAAGAAGATACCAAGCCTGCAAAGCCCATTTATTCTAGTAGACACTGAGATAATAAGATTCAGTGACAGGTACCTGAAAACAGTCAGTTTCCAATTAGACATAAAGCAAATGTTTGTAACATCACCCATTACAGCAAGCCCCCAGGGGAAAGAAGGATGTCTTTCAAGGTTTTCAGTATGGCCTTTACTTAAGATGTATGTTATCCAAAAACATTTCTGGTACTGGACTGTATACTGGAGTAACTGGAAAAAAATTTTGGTGTGCTAACAGGAAGTTCAGACCTTTGGCCTTTAGGATCAAAACAAGTCTTCTCTGAAAATTATTGCAGAGCTGTGTTTGAGCTGTTGCATCACTGACTGAACGACCCCATAAGCTTTCACCTGCATGTTTTTCTTTACCTAATTCCTTATGCTGGAAGCAGCGCTTTCCTCAAAAACATAGAAACAAACTCTTTCCTCCCTTCTTACTCTGGAGAATCAAGAGATAGGTGTCTGTTCTGTCCTCCAGTTGCTGCCTTCTCCTTGTTTTCATCCTTCCCTGCTTTCCACCCCAGAAGCAACCCATGTCCTGTTCTCAGGTAGTTAATAGGCATTTATTGGGTGTCTCTAAAGCCTGGGAAAACTTTACCTCTGATACCCTCCTGAAAAGAGGTAAACATCTGAGAGGTGAGCAAACTGCAGCCATTTTAGAATCCAGAAAGGATTCATTTGTTAGCCAGAAAAAAAATATAATTTCAGTTTATCTCTATCTCACAGCCTACCACTGGGGTACTGATAAGATAGTGAGAAATAAATGCCTTTCTTGAAAAAGAATACACTATCAGAGACAGTACTTACAGATCTCTCATTTCCTGAACTTAGGTTTCCTTTTAGTGTTTAGTATTCAGATTACTTTTTAATTTTTTTTATACATGCTTAGTGCCAAGAGAGTAGACAGCTTTTAATTCTTTTACCAACTTTTCAGGGTTTCAGATCTTATTTTCTGACAGCAGTTCATGGTGGCCCTCTTCCAGCATGTATTGGTGCACTGCAGAGAGCTTTATACCTGATTCTTGCAATGATTTAAGCACCAGGGTGAAGGAGACATGGAATCCCAGTGCTTTAGGGTGAATAAGGAAGACTTTGGAGCTAGATGCCCCAAAACAAGACATAAATGTCACTGTTTTCCTCTTCTCCCGGTGTAAGCAGTGTGTCCTTCTTGTTCATTTGATGTCAGTATTCCTTTTGGAGCATGGTAATTGTGAATGGCCCAGTGTCTGTCATGGCAAGTCAGCCCCAGCAGGCAGGGACAGCTCCTCTGCACAGCGGTCATGCTCAAGCACCATGTGGACTTTGCCCTTTGGTCCCTCCCCAGGCACACAGTGCCAGTGTGGATATTTGGCAGTCCTTGAATATGTCCCTGCACCAGAGACCTTCCAGACACAGTCCTGGATGCCATTTATACTCTAGAATCATGAAGATGAGTTACTACTTTGTGGTTGTACAGAATACCTTTTCTAGATTCTCTGTGCACTGAAATTAATCAACCTGAGATACAATATTTACAAAGCTATTTCAATCAGTAGAATGTATTAACTCCTTTACTGATTCTAAAAATTAAGTGTTCCACCTATCTTGCAGCACTACTATTTCTTATCTATTATGAAACACCTAAAATAATAAATGAAAATGCAGGAGGAAATGTCAAAGTTTTCTGAAATGAAAATATTCCAAAATTAAATACATGGAGCACCGTGTTTAGGAATGTTCTATGGTTGCAATTCAGGATGGCAGAAATAATGGTATGTAACAACTCCGGTTTCTTCAGAGGGCATTACAGCGAAGGTTTATTGCAAGACACACTCTTTTATACAGTGTTTTGGTACAATCAGTAGGATTGGTCATTTAGAGTCTACACCTCTTTGTAAACACCTTTGCCAGTAAACAAGTTGGAAAAACACCAGGTATCAGGAAGAGGATATCTACAAGGATTGCTTGGGTTCCTCCTTATGATTTCCCAGGCCAGAGTGAGAAAGGTATGTACTTAGCCTCTCCTACAGCTTCAAGTTGAAACCTAAAAGTCTATTTTATGACAACTGTCAGTTCCCACAATTTTCATTGAAAGAATATGATTTTGTGAGGGAAAAAAAAGACCCAACAAATGTGTTTGGGCTGTTTTTAACTAAGCTTCTGGAAACTTTATATAAAGACAGAGCAAACAGCCATTCAGTTTGCATTTGCAGGGGACTGTGGTTACAATAAGCTATTAGCAATGCCAGGACTTTCAAGGGTCACGAATCACAAAGTCACAAAAATCACTTAAGTTGGGAGAGAGCTCTTGAGTTTCTCTCCCTTGCTCAAGCACAGTCAGCTAAGTAGGTTGCCTGTCTTCTGCCCAGCTGGGTTTGAATTATCTCTGCAGATGGAGACTCCACAGCTTCTCTTAGCAGTGTGTTGCAATGTTTGACCACTTTCACAGTAAAAAAAAAAAAAAGTCCTTTCTTGTGATCATGTGGAATTTCCTGTGTTTCAGTTTATGCCTGCTGCCTCCTGCATTCAGTTTATGCCTCCTGCTATTGGGTAGTATGGCAAAGAGCCTGGTTCCCTCTTCTCTATTCTCTCTCATCACATTTTTATACTCATAGGTGAGATTCCCCCAAGGTTTCTCTTCCCAAGGCTGAACAGCCACAGCTCTCTCAGCCTTTCTTCATCTGTCAGATGCTCCAGCCCCTTTATCATCTTTGTAGCTCTGTGCTATACTCACTCAAGAAATCTATACCTGGTACTGAGGATCCCAGAACTGGTCCAAGTGTGGCATCACTAATGCAGAGTGAAGAGAACAGATCACCTTCCTCAACTTGCTGGCAATGTTCTATCAAATGCAGCCCAGCCACTGGCCACCCTGGCAGCAAAAGCACAGGGCTGCCTTGGGGTAGCCTTGCTGTCTTATCAGGACCTCACAATTGTTCCCTGTCAAGCTGCTTCCCAGTTAGTCAGATCCCAGGATATGCTTGTTCCCACCTGCAGGATTTGGCATTTCCCTGTACTGAACTTCATGAAGTTTTCGTCATCCCATTTCTTCATCCTGCTGAGGACCTTCCGAAGGGCAGCACACCAATTCTCTGTATCAGTCACTCCTCCCTATTTTGTATTTTGCAAACTTGCTAAGGGTGCACTCTTCCCATCATCTGGTTATTAATGGGGATTTTAAAACAGGGTTGGCCTCAATCCTGACCTCTGGTAGTGATCTGCCTCCATCTGGACTTTGTGACAGTGACTAGAGTCCTTTCAGCCTGCCATTTTAGCCAGTTTTCAATCCACCTCCTTGTCACTTTATCTAACACACACTTTGCATGTGATAGAGTTGCTATTTCGTATATCTCCACAATCAGTCCTGAAGGCTGCATGGATATGGCACATGAGAACATCCTCTCTAATGCTCACATTTTTAAATGCACGTCTGATTGTTGTCCTAAGGCATTGGAATAAACTTAATCTATTTAGTTTTTGGGTACTAAAGTGATTCTCAGAACCAGCTGGAAGCCTTCAAATCAAACTATATAAAAATGTTACAGTACAAAGTGCTAAAGGGTATGTAAGCATTGAGCAGGGTACTTCATAGTAGGGAATACAACAATTCTTGAGAACCAATAAATATATTTTTTATTCAATGTCTGCATAAACACAACTTTTCTTCAGAAAGTCAGGTCAAGGCTTTTAAATGAAGCTCTTACAAGAATATGAAAATAGGTAAGAATAAGAAGATACTCTTAAGTACATGACAGTCTTTCTAGCAAATCAGTGGTTCATCTAGTTGAACCGCCTACCTCAGGCAGGGACCAACACTTCAGAAAAATACAAAGTTTCTTTCAAGTGCCCATTGTGTGACTACAGAAATTGCTTCATCCTCATTATATTCCAGATTTCTGGTCATGATAGTGATCGGTGGCATATAAATCAGAGAAAATGTTTTTGTAGCCCAGATATGAAAAATACAGTATGTCTTACTTGAAAATCTATCTTCTCTTAATGACAAGAGAAATTTATATTCTCTTGCAAGTGAAGGGAACATCTCCTTTTGAGCTTGGAGCCTAAAGACTGAAAACCTGAGTCACCCTCAGGAGGTGCTTTCTCCCTCCTTTGGCTATAGACAGAGTCTCTCAACAGGTTATGTGAGATTAATGTAATCTCTTGTGATTATTTTATATCTAGAAGCATATGAATGTCTAATTTTTTCAAAGTCTAAAACAACACTCTCAGACTGTGATATCTGATGGCAATTAGTAATATGTATTCAGTATTTAGAAATTATACTGTTATTATTTTCCCATGTGGGAATTTAAGTTCTGCTTGTATTGACCTGTCTAGTTTTGTCTTTGGCTTCAGCTGGAATCCATGCAAGCTTTTTGTGCTCTTTATACTTTTTAACAGATCAAAGACAATTGCTGCTTTCTTCTAAAATAGGAAAAGGTCACTGACAGCTTGCCCTGTGTACCCAGAAAGTCCAGTGTCTCTGGATTTTAACACTGTGAAAGATTTGACAGTGTTTGGCTAAACTTCTCCCTCTAACGTGTTAATGGAGCCAGGTTGCTTGTTACAAATAACCCACTGACTTCTTTTAGACATTCGCATGTAGCCGTCCAAGGCTATTGCAACACTCCAAATAATGTCAGAGTCATGCTGGGAGTGCAATTAACTATTCTTTATATTTGTTTACTGCCATTGAAAAGCTGTGTTCAAGATGTGCTCAGACAGGAGGGAAAAAACACCCTCTCAAAGCACTAATTACAGATTTTATTAAAAGTATACAAAAGACTTAAGGCGTAACCAAGCAAACAATCACTGTTCTCTCACCCTAGGGGAAGGGAGAAGAAAGAATTCCAGTGGCAGGGAGCTTAGTTGCTTTTGACAAGAAGGGAAACACAGGCCTCCTAATTAACAGTGCAGTTAAAGAAGGGTGAGTGGGTTGTTGCCAAATGTAACCCCAGGGAAAACTGTAACTGCTGTAATCAAGGGAGTTATTTACTCAGTCAATAAAAAGAGGCTCAGACAAATGACATGACGCCCTGAATAACTGGTCTGAGAGCAAGGAGTTACCAAGGAATATGGTTCTCCCTCAGTCCTGAGGAGCTAGGGGTGGTGCAGGTACTGGGCTGAGGGTGTTCTGTGTTGCATGGGCAGTGTTGGGCACTAAGCATGGATCTCATCCCCGTGAAATACAAGAAACACCAAACTGAACGTGTCTACACACTATGAATAACCAAAGGGAAACAATGGCATAAAAACTCCTCAGGTATTGTTCCGAGTCAACTTTCAAGCTACCAGGTGTTGAACTGGGCTGAACCATTTTGGATTTTGTAATGGATCTCAGGAGATTTGTGTCTTCATCTAACTGTAACTGGAGACAAAATGGGCTTTTCCAGTTATTCTTTCTTTCTTTCTTTCTTTCTTTCTTTCTTTCTTTCTTTCTTTCTTTCTTTCTTTCTTTCTTTCTTTCTTTCTTTCTTTCTTTCTTTCTTTCTTTCTTTCTTTTCACTGAAGAGCTAGTAGGCCTTTTTCACAACATTGTCAGCACCTTTCAGAGTGTCCAAAAAAAGGAAAGAAAATCACTTTGACAAATCTCAATCCAAAAGTGATTTGGCATGCCTCAAACAGGCAGAACTTTACTATCTCTGCCTTGGCTGATATTTAGAAGGCTACCAGAAAATGCCCCAGATTTAGAGCTTGCCTGGCTTACCCTGGACCACTCAGTGTAAAATAACTCCATGTCAATGTTGAGTCCAGTCCTATGTGCATTGTACAGTGAGAGACATTGATAATGGTCAGTTAAACATGGGCTTGCTTTTTTTTTCCCCATCCACATTGCATTACCCAGAATATCTGCCATAGCCTCACATTATCATCCATAGGCTCATTTCTGCATTCTTGATGTCCTGATGTCTTGATATCAGATGGCTCAGTGACAAAAAGTAGTTAAAGCAGTGGCTACATATTTGAAGAATACTGAATACTGTTGGTTGGGGTACCAATTCAAATCTTAGTGCATATAAACATTTTCTTTTTTAGCTTCAGAAATATAATTGTGTTGAACCTTAGAGCCAGCTCCAGGTAATATGTGACCAGATTTTAGATTCTTTGGTACTCCTTCAAATAAACAGGGCTCTAATAATGAGGAGGTGGTTGTGTGAGTAAGATTACCAGGATCAACAAGGATTTTAAGGACTGGGAGTGACATACCATAGTATTCCTCTAAAAAGGCCTTTTTGATTAGCTTTGATGTAATCTTCTCAAACTCTGCTATCAAGAAATCCAGCCAATACTTTTTGTGTGATGGCAGCCAACGTAACAAGTAACATAAAGGTGAATCTGGAATTGAAATTATTTCCTGCTTTTGGTTGTCTGAATACTTGTGTCCACACTGAAGTCTCTTTGTGGACACAAAAGATCACTTTCCAAGCAGATTCCCCACCATGAAAGACTTCCAGCTGCAAAAAAAAGCATTGAAAACAAATGAAAGATCTGAGTTAGCCAGAAAATCTGCCTGTATCTCCATCAGTGAACTCTTTGGGTTTTTCACTTCCCTAGAAAATAACTAGAAGCAAGGTTCCAAGGTACCAGGGGCAATGATAGAGCAATTAAAATGCCAGAACATTTAACACTGTATAGTGCTTGCCATAAAGGCTGTCCCCATGAGGCCCAGCTGCTAATGGGTGTTTGTTCATAGGGCTGGGGGATCCACAGTCTTCAGACAGGGCAGTGCACCTTTGGCTACTGACTCATATTAAGCTTCACCTCCAAATGCCACAGGCATTGCTGCAGCATGGAGAATATGTAGAGTTCAGAGAGAAATGGGAAAAAACATCAGATCAGCATAAAACCATAGGAATGGCTAGCAGCAGACAGTTCCAGCTGAGCTGGGTGTTCAGTTACAGTTATTTAGGCTTTGTGAAGCAAACACTTGGTAAGAGACAGCTTCAAGATCATAAAATCCACACAGCTTTTAACTGGAGCATGGTAGCAACGGCACCTGCTCACAGCACACATCAATCTCATCTATAAGTACTTCCATCATTGCAGAACACAGTTACAGCTGTCTCCTAAAAATATATTATTTTGTTGAGTGATGACTGGCATTGTGAAATATTACCTATAATCAGCACCCATTATGGCAAAGCTCATTAAATTTCTGACAAATCTAGTGTTGACAGCACTTTAATTTTGTTTTATTGCCTTCTTTTATCTACACAATTTCTGTCTCTGGTTTACAGTTAATAATGAGAGACAGCAGAACTGCACTGTGCTTGAGAATCAGAAAAATAAGTATTCATCTTTTAAAAAGACCCTGATTTAGGCCATAGGAACAGCAAGTACTAAACAACTCACTCATTGAAAAGGTGATTAAAGTTTAATAAAACTGTCAAGCAAAATAAACCAATCTCCTTGCAAAACATTCTCTGTGCCAGGTGCCTGGACTTCAGCTGTTAAAAAATTCTCTTTCCACACTCTGTTTAAAAGTGTAGCAGACTGATGTTGTGACTGCGAAGACATAATTCAGGTTTTTTGCATGATCTGTTGAGACTTGCTAATAAAGACTGCTAAAACAACGTATTCAGAAGCCACTACAAATACTATGTAGGATAAATGCACTTTTACTTAATTAATTGCTAAAAACATTCCTATCTCACACTGTCCAAGTAAGACGTTGGAGCCTGGTCTTTCACCCCTGGCTACATAGAAGATGTGAATCTCCACCCATCTGGTCATCTGCAAATGTCCAAATTATGTTGCTGTCTGTCAGACTTGATGGAGTTTTGCAGCATTTTTTCCATATGCATATGATTATACAAAATCCAAGGCAGTGAGAAATCAAACATATACATATAGATATAAAATCTATAGTCCCTAAAATCTGTAGTCCCCACAACCATCTGAAACAACTTCATATCCAAAGATTCTACTAAACTTTAGAAATTGGTTGTTATTAGTGGCTTGCTCATTATTAATTGATTTGCTATGCAGTACCTGAGGTAACATTTTACCATTTTTTTTACAAGTTGCATTCTCTGCAGAGCTGTAGGTGAGTTAATACAGAATGATTCATCAATTACATATTCCCATGATTCTGCCCGACGTGTCAGTGTGCACTGTACGTCAGACCTTTCCTCCTCGTTCTCCAGTGACCTCTCTGAAGAAAACAGCTCAAACAACAAATTGAGTTTCTTGAAGGTCAGGATGTTCCTGAGGGACTCACAGTTATGAGAACATCACCATGTTCTTTAATGAGAACATCACCTTGCCTCTCACAAGGTTTTGCCATCCAAAACAAATCAGCTCCCTGACTCAGGGGCAACCCTGATCAACAGGAGTCAGAGACCTCAAATAATGAGGAAACAATAACACCCTGGCACTGCCCTGAGTTAAAAAGGCAACCTGGCTCTCAGGAAGACAAGCTTTATGGGGGCACTCCGGAAATATGAGAGAGAGAAATGTCCCACTGAATAAATCTGTCTATGCACCTGCCAGCAGAGCAGGCTTTTCTCTGATTTTAGAGGCAGCCAGAAATGCCCACCCAGCCAAATGCTCACTACACAGGAAATTAAAAGAAGGACTTACAGTTAAATCTGAAACAGCTTCTGTATCTTGGTGCTATCTGAGATATCCTGTCCTCTCCCCACATTCTTCCCAATGATTATTCCTTTTGCTTGAAGCTCACTTTAAATCGTACTGCAAAGTTCCTGGGAAGAGGATAGATGTCTCTGCGTGTCTGTATTAGCTCAGCTTTATGTGTGAATTTTATGTTCCACACACAGGTACTGATACTACGGCTAAAACATATGCATATAAAAGAGCTCTCTTAACAGGACAGCATTAACTTCCCCTGCAAAAGTTCAAAACAAAGATAGTAAAACATGCAAAATTAAAAGATTGTATGAATGTCTTAATATTTAATTTCCCCATACTTTCTCTCTGCTTATGACAAGATGTGTGAATTTACACAAAGCTTTAGATGCTGAAAACTGGAAAGCTTTATGAAAACACACCCATTTTCAATTTTATCTGGAGACTCCTAAAGATAATGAGATAAACTTCCTATTTTTTCTTCCCTTGTGCTTGGCTTTTCAGTAATACTGCCAACATATATTGCACCATGTAGAGCATTATCTGTACAAACCCACCACAAAGTAAAAACATAAAAATAAGATATGCTGCATTTAAGAAAAAATAATTTTGTTTCTTTATGCCTTTGATAATGGTTTTGAAAAGAGTGAGCATGGCTTCTTAGTAAGGAACATGCATGACTTTTTCAGCATATAGAAAGCAGGCTCTGTATCAAGATCCTTATTAACTGATAATGCCCAGCATTCCATTGCCAAAGCATCACAGCACTGCTATCTGAAGCAGGGCTACCAGTGAGATTAATTCCTCCAGGTTATCACTGTCACAGTGATAAACTCCCAAGGTTTGAATCTGCTGCCTGGTAGTTGAGATCAAGATTGTAGAGTTATCCTTTCTTCTTTTCTGGCTTAACCAAAAAAATCCACCAAAAAGCCAAGAAGGGATACTAGAATAAAACAAGCATTTCCAGGGGGTTGCATTTATTTTATTCTGTAACAGAGGATCTTTTTTTTCTCAGGACTAGTTTTAAGACCATCAAGAAGTGCGGGAAACAACAGCTTAGTTGTTAGTGCTGGTGGTGACAATGCTGAAGTAATAAGCAGGAGAAGGAACTTTAGTTTAATGATCTGGGCCACCAAGAGCTCTATGCTCATTTGGATTTCTGTATGTTAAACATCTCTTTCTGAAAAAGCTATATTTAGCAAAAGTTGAGATTTTTATGCTCAGAGTGCTGTCTAGACCAGGAGTGGTCACCCTTTAACTCTTGATCTGCATTGTCTCAATGGCCTAGAACAGTCCTCAGGCCCCCATGAGGCAGAGAGTGCTATGGAGATTATTTGAATTCTCCCTGGTGGGAAAAAGCAAACCATCATGTCCTGCTAAGTCTGCCATCACTAACTTGCCCAGTGTAATCTTACCCTGCAAAATGAAGTGCTAGAATTCTGGGAGAGCTGTTGCCTACAAGTTGGCTCCAAAGCTTACAGGAGATTCTAGTATGCAGCTTGCAGGGTCAGGATCTTTTTGAACAATTTGTTACTGCTTTTCTTCCCCCTAGGAGATAGATGTTTTGGATAGAACATGTGTAGGAATTGTTGCAGACAGCATTTTTTTCCTGCAAATCTTTTGCTGCTGGATTGCCAGGCAGATGAAGCAAACCACCCTGGCCTCATGTTGGCTCAATACACCTCTTTAATCCACAACCTCACACACACAGCATTCTCTCGGACTATCTTCTGCTGATTTGAAGGAAGATGAATGATGCCATCTTTCCCTCTTGTGCTTTTATCACTGTTGGAACAAAGAGGTTTTTTCTTGTTATCTCCCTCTGCTGAGCAAAAAAGATAAACCACAGGACTTGGAAACTCAAAGAAAAGCTGAGAAATGTAACTAAAAAGAATAACAAAGAGCTGGCTGCTGCAAGGCACTGCAGGAAGGCAAAGCTGGTGGGGTGCCCATGCACAGGACCACCTCTGGGCCTAATGGATGCAGGTAATGTGAGAGGAAAGTAGCAAAAAGATGATAGGGATGTTTGTCTCCAGTGTTCTTTGGTCTTTGTTTTAGCATTTACCAGGCACCTTCTCTGGTGCTCAAATCTGTATCTAGATTTTTAAAAAATATCTATGGCTTTTCTTTTGTTATTATTAAAAAATAATGGGTTTGCTCAGTCTGTTTCAAAGAAATTGTTACTGCACCTGAAACTCTGTATAGATTTTAGCCCTACTGCTGTAAGCTCCAAACTACCTGGTCTTCTAACCTGCGGTGTGTTTAATTAATTAACTGCACCACCTTTGTCATCCAAGACCAGAGTACAGCAGTGACAGCCACATGTTTCTTCAGTTCCACAGTGAGTTGTAGCACTGCTGATGTTAGCTGCTGAGAAGGTGATGTGCACCTGCTTCCAGGTGATGTGCAATCATGCCCATTAGGACTAGCATACACATCAACTGGTCTACAACTTGTAGAAGCTTATACCAATGCCAGACACACAGGAGGCCACTCTCTTCCACTGGTAACAGCTTCTCTAAGAAGTTTTTCATAAATGACTCTTTAAAAGCCGCCTTCTCTGTGCACCTTTTGACATTTCTGTATTGATCAACATAGAATATTTATATGCAGCTTCCAGCTGATACTAGTCTCAGAAGAGTCAATGAGTGATGCGTATTGGTTTTTTTTACTTGCTGTCTCCAAGTCATAGACCAAGTGTTTTTTCAGCTTTAACTAGAAAACAGTAAAGTGATAGGATTTGTTTCATTTCTGAGAACATGGTCACTATTTCTTAGTATAAATATAATTTATTAACACTTGAGTTGTTTATAAAGGTGATGTACACCAGGAGTACTAAGGTATTACTAATGATTTTCTGGCTTACAATTTGCTTGAAGGACAGACAAGCAAATTCAAGGTGATGGCTAAGTGTAATTTAAGCTGTAATGCAGTCTCCTAATAAGAGTTTATGTCTACTCTGTGCAATGATGACTGCTGAAACAGATAATACTGACACATCTAGAAAACTAAAGCAATAGAAAAGATGGTATCACCACATTATTAATTATTTTTATGCCTTTTTCCAAAGGAACCAAACTAGGAAAAAGAATATGGAGATAAGCAGAGTTTCAAAATCATTTTGGCAATGATAATAACATACTTATTTAGGACACTTCATTCAAAAAAGTTTTGCACCCAGAGATTTTAATTAACTGCATACACCAGACAAAGGAATCACAGAAACTCAGCCATTTCTGAGGAAGAGCTCAAGCGATCCTACAGATAAAGGATGAGCTGTGAAAATCAGCTTTCTCCAGCTGATACAGAGGACTAGCTGCTTACATCAAAGCTGCAGGGTCAGTGTAGGCAGCTGCCCCCCCAGGGCAGTGGGGTGTACCATGGGGAGAGGCTGGGAAATACAAGAACTTTTTAGCTCTTTAGGTCTTGGCAGGGGTGAAGCAAGATGCAGTTCATCAGTTTTCAAGCAACTGCTGCTGCAGGAGCTCCCGCAGCACATGTCTGCCCCAGATCTCACACACAGCCTCATGTGCCCCAACACACCAAGCTGGGCTGGACCCTACCTGTCCCTGTCCTTTGCTGCCTCTCTGGGGCTCCCCCATTACCACTCAAAGCCACCCAGCACTCTCTCAGCTGCCACCACTGCCTGACACCCCAGCTACTCCCAGCACACCCCACATCACCTGGGCGTCATTCCTGCAGATTTACAGGATTTACTGATTTACAGATTTACTGTTACAGCAGACACAGCTTCCTGCAGTTTTCCAAATTGTTGCTCCTGATAAGCTGCACTTGTGCAAGAAATGCAGCTGCATTTCTTGCTGCATTCCTTTACAGCAATATGAGCCTGTCAGAGTGGGAAAGTGGTGAGGTTATCCTGCTGATTCTGAGGACTGTATTCAATTATTTTGCTAACAAATATTTTATTCATAAGGCTCTGTGTCATTTACTCTATATTTTTGATGTAGAATGTTTGTTTCAAGAATGTGTCCACAAAGTAAATCTAATCAATTATGGTTCAGGCTTAAAATGGTATATTACTGTAAGGTGATTAGCTAGGTCTTTCTGCAGTTAATGACAGAATTTGTTCAAGGAATTTCTGAATTAACTTTGATGTATTTTCAGCACAATTGCCAAGTTTGATTTAGCTATACCATGTGGCTGCCTGAGGTGCTTTAGATTGGCCAGGTTGACAATGAATGTTTGTTGACCCATTGCTCTTAATTATATAAACCTTCGATTACCTCATCAAGTTTTTCTGCTTTACAGTCAGAAGGAGTATGTAAGGATTAGGCTAGAGTGGGCTCTTCTCCCCTCCAGAGCCCTTACATTAGCACAGGTAATGCAATGCCCTGATTATCACTGAACTGTTTTCCATATGGTATTACTTCAGTCATACATTGTCTTTTGTTTCTTCCTTTTATATGATATCAATCTGCTAGCAGGTTCATGTTAACTTCTCTTGGTCCATCAGTCTTTTTAAAAATTTGGTTCAAGACTTTATGGTAGTGTCAGAGTCTCGTTATATCTGTATTTGAGTGCATTTAATGTAAACTAATGCCTGGGATCATGCACTGATCTTAACATCAGGTGCTACTAAACAGGGTAGCGTAGCCAGTGCCGGCTAACCAGTGAATAGAATTAATTTCAGTAAGGTTACAAGAGGCAAGTATGTTTTTTAGGAGGGAGCAATCCGTGCATGTATTTAAGGAAATGTGGTATCTGCCATACTTGTTGTTTTACATGATGTTTCTTTTTGTTATTACTCATTTTTAATCTCTGAGATCTTTTTGTCTATAATCTTTTCCAGAAGGGAAAATGCACGGCAGGGCAGTAGCTGATTTGTAGAAAGTGCTGCTTTTACTGTAAGTGCAAAAGCTGAGACAGAAAGATCTAATACAATAAAATGAGTTTCAGAGGAGCTATAAGTCCTCTTTAAGCATTTCAAACTAGACAAATTACTAGAAGCTGTCTCACCTCTAAAGTGTATAGTTCTGTTAAAACAGAATTCAGTTCAATAGGGATTAACTCAAATTTAGGTTGCAATTGACACCTTAATTTAATTCCAAAACTATTTTTAATGTTCTGACTTTTTCATGCCTACCAGACAAAAAAGTATACAGGAACTTTTTTTTTTTTGTCAAGGCTTCAAACAAAATAAGAAAACGAGTTGTATAAACAATTTAGCTACCCATCCTTAAAGTCAGGAGAACAATTTCTGCTCTTGAATATCTATTTTTTTTACTCAGGCAGCTCTTGATAATACTTTAAAAATACATGCAGTTGACAAGAACAGTGGAACAAGTTCCCCTTGAGTAAATATGTATTGAATTTAAAGCACTTTACGAGTAAAAACAAGTCACAGAGAATGAGTATCTTCAAAAACACATTTTCTTTAACTTAGAACAAAGTAAGCATTTGAACAGTCCAAGAGGAACATGGCATATTGTGAGAAAAGCTAATTTACCCTTCATTGTCAGGTACTGTATTGGTACTGTGCAGAAGTGTTCTTTTCCTGGAAGATGCAAGCCACCATCCGCAAATGTCAGTGCCTCCCTCTGCACAGAGGTCTGCCTTTCTCACAGCCCCTTAGTTTTGCAGAGAGATCCATGTCCTATTGCTTCTTGTTGGCTTATGCAAACAAAAGAAATGAACTAACTACAGCACACCAGTAGAAACAGCCTAGAGGGTGTATTTTAGATCCTTAGGGTGCTGGTGCTGCTGCATTTTCTCTGGCAGCAGGGCTATTTCAATAAGTTTCTCGGCTCCGTGCTGCAGTTTGTCATCCCATCAAGTCTGCAGATGATGGAAACCTACCTTTAATGGCATAAAAAACATTAAAACAACAGTCAAATCAAAGAAAAGCATGCAGTTCTTCATAAGTTGTTTCTGTTTGGTTGGTTTTTAAAACAGGATGATTTGACTGTTAAGGTCATTATGCCCTTGGCCTTTCTGCATTTCACTAGTATGCAAACAGCATGAATTCCTAAGTATTCAAAGGGTGAAGTGACTATTAGCTCATTTGGTCTGCAAGGCGGAAAGTGAAAGGATGTTTTGGTCCTACATGTACAAACTTCAAGCTAGGTTAATTCCTTAATAACATTTATTGAGATGATGTACATTAAAAAAACCCTACCTTTAATTAAGCTGCACATTATGCTTTCTTAAATATTTTATTAAATAAATAATATTTGAGGTAATAAAATAATCATTCTGGAATATAATAATGTCTCAGGCATTGAGGGAATAGAGTATAAAACTCATTAAAATGTAATCCAGATATTACCTTGTTACTTTCATTTCAATATCATGCACATACTTTATCTTGTAGGTTAAAGAGTTTTCAGTGATAGTTATTGGGACTTGTTTGTTTTAAATTAGTCCCAGAAGGGCTTTCCTTGTAATCCCTTTATAAAAAAAAAAGTGGATATTAAATATTTCAATTACAATAATTCTGAAGTTTAATATAAATTCAAGAAAGTTAAAAAATACCAATTTCATTTCAGGAAAGTTTCATGTCCACTAAATTTAATACATATTTCTCCTTCATTCATGAAGATGAAATGAAGAAAACAGTAATTTTGTTGTAGCTTGTTTGTACAGTGGAACAAATTGCCAACACTTGAACTAGGTAGTTTCCCTAAGGAAGTATATAAAGACAATAACAAAGTTTTTGTTTGAAGTTTGACTTTTATATATGCTTCAGGTACTTAAATATTGTAATATCCAAGCTAGAATAACCATGAGGCATGTCTGGGTAAAGAATGCAGCCTCCTAACCTAGGAAAGAGGAATTAGCATAAACAGAGAGGTTAACAGGTCACAAATTCTCTAGACACTTGGACAAAATCCTACAGATGTAGGTCCATTTACAGCAGGTCAGTCCATTACATTTTAAAAGTACTTAGGTGTCTGTGTCATTGTGGTCTCATTTTTCTGTATGTTTTGGCAAATTTAAAAATAAATCTAATCATACTGCAACTAATGTATTACCTAGCATGTTTACCTGTATATTCAAGGTCAAGGCTTCCCAGTGAGTTTCCTATCTAAGTATGAATAACAGAGCTGTGAAGTTTCAGGTGGCTTTTTTATTCAACTTTTACAGCTTCTGATGATTAGATTTAATGAACTATTGACCATTGTTCCATATTATACAGCTTTTTATGATGAGATTTACTGACCTTTACTTGCTATTACCTATCTGAAGAAACTTTGGAGCTTTATGTCAGTTTCTGTTGGCAGTTTTTATCTATCAAATTGGTAAATATAAAAACTTTGTCATAAAATAAAAAGCACAGGCATTGGATTTACAGAAATCAAGAAAATTCTGGAAGTTTTTAGTCTGTGGGTTAGTAAGTAATACAGTCAAAACAAGGCTGTAAATCCAGAATTACTGAATTGAAACCTAATGGTGCATTTTAGCTAATAAAATCATGCTTACATTTTACATTATGACTTCAAGTAGATATGCCCACAGTACAACCTTCAGTATTATGCAGAAATATTGAAAATAGGTGTAAACATCTCTGCTATCCTACAGTCTGCATTACAGACACTGGACAAAGCCTGATTTTTCACTGCAGTATTACTTCATTTCAGGCTCCCACCTCTGTACATTACATAGCTATCCTGCTTTCTTTTCTGCAGTTGAGTCCACAAACAGGAGATAAAAATGTACAGAGAACAGCAGAAAAGGTTCTTCCAATCTTTCAACAGCTTCTCCAAGGACAGTTAGCTGAAATACATAATTGAACTGCGATAGCAGAGATAAGCTCAGTCCTGTTTTGATTGCTGAGGCCACAGCAACAGCTTACCAGAAAAGACAATGCCAGGATCTCCTTTTTCCTCCAGATCAGGTCAGCACAATCCTAAAGGTTCCTTTTTACAACTTGGGATTGTTGTGATCCATGTGCAGCACCCAGCACTTTGCCTTGTTGAACATCACACAACCGACCTTTGATCCAGCCCGTCCAGATCCCTCTGCAGAGCTTTCACACCCCTGCCTGAACCAGTGTCATCTGCAAACTGACTGAGGGGGCACTGGACCCCTTTTCCAGATCATTGATAGAGTGCTGAGCCCTGGGGAACACCATTAGTGACCAGCTGCCAGCTAGATGTAACTCCACTCACCACCACTTTCTGGGCCCAAACAGCTGGGCAGTTTTTTACCCAGTGAAGAGTGCACCTGTCCAAACCATGAGCAGCCAGTTTCTCCAGGAAGATGCTGTGGGAAATGGTGTCAAAGCCTTCACTTTGATTTACAAAGTACTGTCTGTGCTGCACAGAACCATTTCTCATGCTTATTTGTCTCCTTACCACCCATAATACCCATCTCCCTGCTCTCACTCCTCTCTGTGTTTTTTGTCCACTCAGCCCTTTGCAACTCACTCTGGTCTTCAGCTGAGAGCAATCAAAACCTATTTCTCATAGAGAATGGGGCATCCATAGCTGCATATAATTGCAAAGCAGGCTCTTAGCAAATGAGCCTCAGGGCTCAGGTCATCCTGCAGAAATCTGAAAGGACAAGGTGGAGACAGCCAAAACTTGGCTCACAGGAGAGTGTTCTGTGTGTGTCTCAGACTGTGTGAGCCAGCGGGGCCCAAGCTCCCTGTCCTGGGTCTTCCAAGGCTCACCTTCATGTGGGATGACATGTCAGGGACAGGATGCTTGTGTGTGTAGTAGCCTGGACTAGACAAATAAACATCTTCAATGAGTAGGGAGAAAAAAGGGCTAATGTTCTAAAAGGTGTCCATGTCCCTTTACAGGGCAAGGAAAGAGGCAGTGGGTTATACTTCAGAAGATTGGTAAAGCTTGGGATAGATGATAGGAGGAGCTTGTTGGACATTCAAAAAGACTTTGTTGAGTAAGTATTTTGTTCTGTAACAGAAGGGAAGTAATTTTGTGTATCGTCTAAACAAGCTTGTTTCGTGATACAAAATTCTCACATAAATGGAATCTTGTACAAAATAAAGCAAAGCCTGATTTCAGACTAAACAGGCTAAACATTAGCCTGCTTTAAAAGATGTATGCACATAATCAGACTTTTATCCTTTTAGATAAATGGGTAAATACTACATTTCATACTCATTATCTGTAGGGCCAAAATATAAACCTCCAGTTAAGACACCTGAATTAAATGGTCAGATTTTCAGATGTGTTAGTTATTCAGACATTCTCAGGCAGTACATTTCAGAATAGGACTATGCCATTTAACTGTAACAGAGCAGCCAAATCATACACATAACTATAGTTTTTCTCAAAGCAATGTGAATGCTGCCATCTAGCTATGCAGTATCAGCATACCTCTAGTCCAGTTCTGAGAGACACAAACCTTTTCAGTTTCAGTTCGGAATAGAGCAGAATAGAATACAAAAATTCCAATTGCACTTCTATCAATTAAAAAAGTTGACTGCAGCATTCATTATTAAAAAGAATTTATAGTATTATAAAATACTATTTTGACAGCAAACTGAAATGATAAGAACAACAAGGTTAAAATTATTGCATCTGATGGTGAACAGGCCTTGTCAGTGATGTATTTTACAAATGCAGGATTTTATTTTTCAAAGGTTTACACGTGCATTCAGATAAATTGACTTAATAATAAAGTTAAAATCACACATATGTAAACTGAAGTCTAGATCCATTTTCCAGTTCAAGATTTATTTACCAAAGATCAGCATCTCTACAAAACACTTTGTTTAAGAAAGATCCATTTAGTTATGTTTGATCCATAAACTGTTTGGAAGTGTTTATGTAGTGTCAGCTGAACCCTCAGTATTCTCATAGTACTGTTTGAGTTCTGCTGTGGGCATATGGGGGCGCTTTGGGATGAATATCATTTCATGCTCAGGATGTTGATCCAACAAGCATCCCACTGAACATCTCTTTGGATAACCAAAGGACCAAGAGGCAGAAGACACGTGCACAGGACTTGTCCTGACACTGAGAAGGCCATGGGTGGTCTCAGTACCTAGATTTGGGAACTAGAAGAACTGATTTTCACATTTCATCCAGAGCATTATATACAGAGTTGGGCAGAGTCAGACTGCTTGAGTTTACTCAGTGGATAACTATAATTGCTCTGGTTGAACTCCTTCCCATCAATTTGAAGAGCTTGTATTTCAAAACAAATAGAGATATACAACTCCTTCAATTATTTTCCCTAGGCGGGGAAAACAGATGTAATTACAGGAGAGATATGCCACCTAGTTAACTGTCCACCTGTACACTGTCTCTAAGTACAGAGCTTTTGGAAAAGCTATCCACTTCCCACCTGCAGAAAAAAATCTCCCTCATCTAGCACACACATAGTGGGACTCAAAATAGATTGTGAGATTTATCCAAGGACAGACATACCTTAAACATAACAGGAGAGGAAATCTACATAAGCAGATGTTTTTAATCTAGTATTTCATGTAACTGTGCCAAATGGGACACCAAATATGAAAATATCCTTGCATTAGGATCATTTCATAGAATTCTCTTGTCTAAAAACTGGCCAATACCAGGTTCATCAAAGGAAGATGCAAGAAAACATGCTGTTATTTACAAAATAACCCATTCTAATTTAAGCAACAGGAGACTGGTCTGGATTTCACATTGTGAAGAGCTGAGACTAAAAGATGACGACCCAGAACTTCCATGGGCAGGATTGCAGATTGTCTCATCTAAATCATTAGGAAAACAGATGTTCCTCCGCATCAGCTGTAGCAAAATCTTGATGAAAATTATTCTTACACACAATATATCACAAGGCCCTAATTCTGCTGATATAATTTTGGAATAGCACACTGTAAAGTTTGGGTTTATGTGTTTTTGTACACACACACATATACAGCTAATTAGAATTACAGCTTCTTATTAAAAGACAAAGAGGCTACATGCAATCAAATTAATAACATAATTTATCACAAAGGCAAAGCCACTTCGACACTGAGTAATATGGAAAAACCAACCCTTGATTTTCCCAGTGCTATACATTAGTTTTCAGTTTAACATATCAGTGGTTGATGCTGGTGTGAGCCACAGAAACAAGAAGACAGAAGAGAAGTTACCTTTCATGTTCCCAGAGAAAATAATTTAGGGTGAAGTGCTATCAATATGCAGACCTCTGTTTCTCCTAAACAGAAAGAGTATTAAAAATATATATTTAATTATGGATTAAGTATGAGAAGCACTGCTTTCTAACTCTGTGCTTTCAATCTTGAATTTTTAATCTTCTGTGTAGCCTTGCACCCCCTTCAAAAAACCTGTAAAACAACAACCAAGAAACTCAGGATAAATGTCATAATTCAGTATAATTTATTAGCTGTATACAATTTCACTCCTGCATTTACGAAGCGCAAAATGCCCCTCAATGTTCTCTCTTTTTTGTCAGCAGCATACTTTTCCAACTTTGGTGCTGAAATATATTTCAACACCTCTGCTGCTTTCTGCAGTCTGACAGTACGTCAAATCATTCTGGAAAACATGTAGCTGCTATCTAATAAAGTATCCACTATTCCAAGTGCAACAAAGGGGGCATGTTGGAATTCACTCCATCAGCATTTGAATTTATTCTTCCTCTGAACAACTAGCATCTCAATATTGTATCAACATGTGTGAATAACTTGAGTTTTGTGGTGCCAGCTTTGCTGTGGTCTGTCCCAGCACCTATAAACCATCCAACAGAAGAGTTTTGTTACCATTTGTCTTTAGAGACAGATATTTCCCTGGTATTTTCTCTTCTGACCATTTTTGTCAACTCATTTTATGTATTGCTGAATAAACAAACTGAACTCCCAGTCAACTTAAGCTGGTCCATCAGCTGTCTCTCTTGCTCTCCCATTGCTATCCCCATTAGCAGACCCTCCAAGAGCACTTTGATCCCCTTCCAGAAACGATTTCCTGAGGCTGAATTTGAGGACCATGTTTATAGTATCTCTGACAATCGGAATGTTAAATTTGCAGTCCCGTAAAATGGTCTTGGTTTTCTGTGCTCACTCTGCAGGTACAACACAAGAATACAGCAGACTGGGGAGACAGCATTTAGTGATTGTACACATTGCAAATAATTGCGCCCAGCAAAAGGCAGGGAAAAACCTTGCACAAGATGGCAGCAGCCTGGCACACAGCCAAATGCAGATACTGCCTGGACCCGGATCTGTTTCTTTGAATTAGAGCCTCCTTCTTCCCAGGGCTGCAGTGGTAACAGCCAGGTTATTCCATCACCCTTTGGGACTGGCCATCCCAGATGCGATCATCTCAGGAAGTAGGTGCCTTTCCAGATGTTTCATACCCGTCTGCTCTAAGTGCATTATCCTTGCTTGTAGCTCAAGGCTGTCAACACTGCACAGAGATGCTGAAGATGTGTTCTTGCACCTTAACAAAGTGCCAGTTCAGTCTGAGGTCAGTAGCTGGCATAATTTTAAAAAGGTGCATTACCTTTGTCAGACAGCTGTTATTGCTGTTTCCTCGCTTGGCCTCAGGATAATTTTTCTGCAAATGATTATGGAGTTTGAGGTCAGAAAAAAGGTAATAATCACAGTGAGATCATCTACTCACCTACCACAGAGGTTTTTACTATTGTTAGAACCTGTGGAATAATTAGATATTCAGCTGTACCCACACAACAGTGATTTATCATGCTTCCATCAGTGATTCGGAGCTGCTGACTAAAAGCACTCTGTTATGCAGCCTGATTCCCATCGGATGTGTAACCAGGTTACAGCTGTACTGGCATTTGGTGTGAGTCAATGAAATTTATTTGCATACGGCTAAGTGGTTTGGGAGAATTCTCACATCATTTTTACTCACAGCCTCACTCCCCCAGGTTTGTTAGCATTTACAGACCAGTTTGAGATCCCTCAATGATTTTACTGTTTGTGATGTTTAAATAGCTTGGAGATCTATATACATGTCTATATACCTTAACAGAGATATATTCACAGATATTGCCTAGCTTGCATAGAACTTTATGTTATTAATGCATAAAAAGGAAATATTTGGGGGAAATTAATTTTATGAAAGTACAGAAAAAAATTAAGCAAGCCCACAGTGGATGTTAAGATTGAAATCACTAAAGATATAGCTTACCATAAGCAGAATCAGCATTTACAAATGAGGTTGAAGACTTGCAGAAAAAACCCCACAGTTTAAAATCTGCAGATTCAGGTGAGGCAAAAGCAGTTTATTTCTGCAGCTGTAGGAGGAAACATGTCATGATAGCAATTCATCCCTCAGTCTAATTCTGACTTAAAGCAAAAGTACTAGGGCTTATATAAATTCACAGCAGATACAAGCTGCCCTGTGAGGTTGGGGGTGATACAGCAGAGCAGCGTCTGGTGGAAGGAAAGGTTGGCATGTGTTCCTATAATAGCTCAGAGCACAGCCTTGGTACTCACCTGTCCAGCTCACCCCTCCCTTGCTTCTGACACTGCTGTGCCCCTCATCCACTTCTGGACCCTGCAAGGTCTGCTCCCACAAAACAAGGGGGAAAGGTACCCCCTGCATGGTTAAAAAATGTTAAAAGTCCTTCTATTTTCTTGCATCCCTGCTTCAAAAGAGTGTCACTTTTTGTTATAAAAGTGGTTTTTATTTAATTGTAAACTTTGTGCATACGCACATGACATAATCCAGTGACATCTAGTTACCTGAGTGCAACCTACCACCTACAACCAACAAATGTTTAGGGCCCTCTCCACCAGTCCAAACCCTCATCTGTCTATACACTGCTTCACATACAAATATTGTCCTCACTGCTGTTTGGAAAGAGGAACCCTCCCTGATTTGTGGACAGCTTGTCTCTCATCATCACTGCTATTCAGAAAGAGGAACCCTCCCTGATTTGTAGACAACTTTCTCTCTTTCAGGTTGCTCTCTGTTTCTTGTCAGTAGAAAAAGGACTGAAGAGTGGGCATGTGAAAAGTTTGGAACATGGAATTCTTAGAAAAATATTATGCTAGAAACCACAATGTATGACAAATTTCCAGAGATACTGTGGAGCTAAATGAAGCTAAGAGGTAAACCCATCTGCCAAAGGCAGTGCTGGACAGGGCTGCCACTACCTAAAGTCAATATTTACTATGAATTTCTTATGGTCTGTGGTCCTAAGTGTGTGAAAGGTTGATTCACGGTCAGTACACACACAGAGTACCTGAGAAAGCAAGTTAGTGAGCCTTAACAGGGCTTTCAGCAAGCTCTGGAAGAGCTAGCACAGGTAAAGGGTCATGCACCATGGAATGCACCTTTGCTAGATTTAATCAGTCTAGAAATTTTCCACTTGGAAATCAAGCTGCAGAAGATTTTTAGCACTGATTATCAAAGCTGCAAATCAGTAATACACTGCCAGATTATACCCAGTAATCTGAGCAGCTGTTTCACTGAGAAGTTGGAAGTTTGACTGAGAAAATGAGTGTTCGTGTTCTAAGGCAAGTGCTGGATGTTTAGTGAGATAATTTTTCTTTTGTTTTTTTCCACAGCACCAGTGCACAATCCAAGTTCCCCCCTCCCACAGCCCAGCACTTCGGACAGCAACCACCTCCAGCTTGCCCAGGCTGGTAAATAAGTCTCAGCTGGAGACAGCCACCTTTAGAAATACAACCTTGTCAGTGCCTCTTTGGGACAATCAAAGTAACAGTCAAAATGAAATGTGAAAACATGACATGGAAGGGGAAACTTCAGAATGACAGCTTTTAGGCCTTAGTCTTCCATTTTTTGGCTATTCATACCAACTCTGTAACTAGAATTTGGGTATATGTGCTTTTGTACACATATGTACACACATGTACACACATATACAGCTAATTATAAATCCTTATTAAAAGATGAAGAAAAACAATAGGAAGAACAATAGGAAAAAAAACCCAAACCATGGTTATCACTGGGGCTATACATTATTTTTCAGTTGGACATGTTGATCCTAGATGGTGGTGTGAGCCACAGAAACCAGAAGACAAAAGAGAAGCGATCGTCCATGTTCCCAGCAAAATTACTTTTTAGTGAAGTGAAATCAACATGTAGCCTTCTGTTCCTCCCAAACATCGAGAGCATTAAAAAAAA